>KK116700.1:262167-342054 GCA_000611955.2 Stegodyphus mimosarum | reverse complement strand
AAAAGGAGTCGAAAGGATTAAAGTTCAACGTGTCCAAAAATCAAAGGAAAATAAACAGCACATTTTTTAAAATAAGTTTTTTTTAAAAAAAATTCCGCCGAAAAGGTGTTAAGCTCACCTTCCTAAATAAATTCGTATTTAATCGATTTATTGAAATACGAAATTTATTTTAAGTTCGTAAAATAGCTAAGTGTCTGCGCTTCACGACGATGTAAAAATGAAATGTATAGAGTGAAATCTCGCTTTCCTGTAGCCCATTATGTCTCAAAATGACGCGATTTGGTCACAAAACATAAAATAAAAAAAATTCTAATTCGAATTTCGAAAAAATCGCTTCGAGGTGCACTGGCTCTTGTGTAGATACACCTATGTACCAAATTTCGTGGTCCTGGGTCTATTAGCTTACTCGCAACACGAACGAAAGACGCACACACGCACTCGCACGCACACACACACACGCACGCACACACACACACACGCACACACACACACACGCACACACACACACACACTCTTTGTTTTATTATATGTAGAGAAGATATTTGGAAAAAACACTTTCGCTTTTCATATACGAAAATAATTTATCGAATCAGTTTAGCTTTATCATTAAAATAAAATCGGAAATAATTCACACAAAAATAGCTTTGAACAATTTCGTAATCTATTCTTACGCCTAAGGAATATGATCTGAAAATATGGCAGACACTTACAAAAAGAATTCAAGACAGAGACTTTATTAAAACTTACTTACATTATCTAATGACTATCTCCTTAATCAATATTAGCCTTTTCATTGATAATTTTCATTACAAAGCGTAAAAAAAGTAACTGTATTGAGAAATAATTAAGTGTTTGTTATGAACACGTTTTTCAAGCACAGAAAAACAAACGATAAATTGAAAATACTTTAATTACGGAAATCATTATGGAAAAGGCTTACGCTCATTAGGAATTCAAATAAAATCATACTCTTTTATTTTTTATTACAAAAAATGGCAGCATTCGTTTAAATTCATTTTCTCCTCGTTTTTAGTATCTGCGAACATGGTAAACATGTTAGAATGAATTAAGAATAAATAAATACCAGACATAAAATTTTTCCAAATGAATGAGTTTTTTATATTTGAAACCTTCCGAAGAGTTCTGATATCCTATTATTAAAAGAGAAAACAATCTCAGACGGTCTCTATGTTTTCATTAATTATTTTTATGAAGCTATTCATCAATTCATCAGCTTATAGATAAGAATTTGCATCATAATATCAATTAAGCTGTAAAGGTTTCACATATTTAGGTCACATTAAGCTAATTTATTTCCGTCAGTTGAAAAACAGTTGAAATTTCTTAGATATAACAAGTATCTCACCAATCAAATGAAATTTGTTTCAATAGTTTGTATGAAATTGATTAAAACAAATTTCTTTCGACTAGTGACAAATTGGTTTTATCTTTAGAACTTTCGATTATTTTTGCACACTAATCGAGATTATAGAATACAGTTATATTCCACCGAATATGCTCGGCTATATTCCGCATAGTAATTAGTTATTTAAACTAGAGTTGATTTAATACACGTACTCCTCCATCCGAATATAAGCACTCGAAGTCCGAATTTTGAATTTCGAATTTGTGTTCAAAACTTTCTGTTCAAACGGCTAGTTTTCAAAGAAATAATACGGCGAATGAAAATAAACTGTATGACAACCCCTAATGTCTATCGGGAATTTTAAACGTACGCTGTTTTCAAATATTTTGTGATTTTGCCATTGATTCTTGGGGTGTAACTGGAACAAGATACTTAGATAAGCTATTTTGCTTTTATTGTAGATGATTATCTATTTCATTTTCTGCAATGGATATTACTCCCGGGTTGCTACATTAAATTAACACACTTCTGTGACTCAAAGAGACATTGCGAAGACAAGTTAAGTGTTGGGACTGGAAATAACTTTTTTAAATTTTATGAAGAAAGTGAGACCACTGAAAAAATAGTTTTAAGATATGGTAGAAAACATAAAACTGCCACTATAAATGATTCTTGTCTATTAAGAAAACTGAATGAAAACCCTCCGCTTATTAGTCTTGATTTACAAAAAGAGTTGTCCAGTTCTAAAATACATATAAACGCCACTATGTATGGAAGACAAAGTAGATCGAAAAGCAGTTCGACTTAAAAGGAAGCAAATTTTAATATTCCATTTGAAAGAAAATGGCTGATTTAGGGTAAAAATATTCCGTAAGAATTAAAGAGTTGGGAGCATATTACTTTTGATTAGTTATGCACATTTTAGTGTTTCATTGCACATTCTTATTGCATATTGGTGTTAAGATACCACCTAATAAAGGTAAACAAGATACCACCTAATAAAGGTATCTTACAAAAGCACATCAATAAGACTGCGAAATATCCAGGAAAAAAAGTTCAAGAGATGCCTTTTTGTCCATGTCACCGAGCCATTTATATCATCTGTCATTGGGGTCATGAATCCAAAAACCTACATCAAAACTGGAGGGAAGAAAGTAGTAATAAATATGGAAAATTTGTGACCTGAAAAATGGCATTTTTTAAGTACTTAAATAATGGCACAAATCAAAGAAGATGATTAGAAACTTTGCGAAAAAGCGCTAGATCAGTTGCGAAGAGAAAGCTGAAGTCGAGAGATAACACACCAATAAATATCCTGATTTCAACATCATCAAGGTGTAATTTTAATTTAACAGATGCTATATAGATATGTCAAAAGCTAATGAAATCAATACTTAAACGTGCAGACGTTATTCAGACAATAGCAGGACACATTCCTTATTCATATTGCTTTAAATTTATGGTTCGCTAAAAGTATATTATTTCTCATACGTTCAGATAAACCTGCACAACACTCTAAAGAACTCCTTTCTTTTATAAAAGCTTTCAAAAAGTAGTAAACAGGATATATATTTAAAAGCACAGTTTCTTTGTCTCAAAATTGAACAGGCAGTTATTTTCCAAGAAACTTCGCAAACTTCCACCTACGCGGCCGTAAAAAATACCACACATTTTACTGGGTTGCATTCTTTATCTTCAAACAAGAGGCGATTCTTGAGCAAAATTAAAACAGCTTCTTCACTCTCAGCCTTCGCTCTTGAAAACATTATTCTTTTAGATTCTATTCGGTGAACAGATTTGCTATAATTTTAAACGAAATAAAGCCATAAAAATATTGAAAGAACACAGTTTCGCACCAAACAATCACTCATGTCCTACAGATTAAAAGTCTATAACAATACTTAAATAACCATGTTATTAAATGTACTATTTAACAGCAATGCTTATTGTAACTACAACACTAACGGGTATCTTAAATCTTTTCACAAAGCTGAGAAAATCTCACCAATAAATAATGGTTGTGGAAATAAGGGATATTTGGATAATAATTCCTAAGTAAGCTTTTGATCAAAATTAGGATTATGTATTTGCATAAAAGAGTGTTTCATTAAAACTCACTGGCACTTATTATAGGAAAATTATAATCGTGCGTACATTAGAACAACGATCTTTCGGGGAAATTTTAAAAACTATAATTTTCTTTTGCCGAACCTTTAAAACTGTAATAATTTTTGGGTGTCAGTTAAAAACATGGCGGGAAAAACATCGCGAACGAAAACGTCGTAGACAAAACAACGCAGGGCGAAACATCGTGGGAGAAAAGAAAGGAAAGAAAAAACATCACAGTTCTAAAACACCGTGGTACAAAATATCGACATCGAAAATAAAGCGGTTCAAAAACTTCGCAGTTTAAAAACATCGTCATTGAAAACATCGTGGTAAAAAACAAAGTACCCACAATTCATCGCATGACGATAACATCGCACACATGCGTCTTTCAGGCTTTAAAAGCTGCAAATGCATTTTCGCGTAATGATTTGGGAGAGCAAGAAGAAAAGAGGGATTATTTTTACTTTTATATTTCATATTTTTGAATGAACTAATAAATATTTGCTGAAAAAGTAAGAAGGAAACTTAAGCATTTAAAAATTGGAAAGGAACAGAAAATTAATGCTCCTTATAGCATTGAACAGAATTTTAAATTTACATAGTTGATTAACAAAGTTCATTAATTAATTAATCTTTTTTATAAAGATTTACTCATAACGTTTTATGAAAAATATAGCCTAAAATGATCAGGAAAAGGATGATAAATAGCTGCATGGGTTTCTTCTATGAAAATTGTTTAGTTAATTATCAAATTACTTTCTTTCACATTTGTTAATCTGATATTGTTTTGGTGAAAATGGTATCTTGTTTTGCTTCCCTTTGTTCTTAAAGTGTCGTTAACATTTTTTGAGCTTCAAAATCTTCATGCGAACATGTATTTACAGTTTTTAAAATCTGAAATACGCATGTCTGCGATGTTATCGCCGTGCGATGATTTTTAGGTGCTTTATTTTTTACCAGGATATTTTCGACGAAGATATTTTTAAACGGGGAAGTTTTTGAATCGCTTCATTTTCGACGACCGTGTTTCGTACTACTACTTTTTAAAGCTGCGATGTTTTCTCTTAGCTTTCTTTCCTCCCACGATGTTTTGTACCACGACGTTTTCGCCTTGCGTTGTTTTCTCCCCGACGTTTTCTTCCGCGATGTTTTTGGCTGTAACCAACTTTTGCGCAGCCCTTAACATTATTTATTTATTTTTATGTCATAAGGTATTCCCCCCTCCTTTCCGCATGCCTTTGTGGTATAATTGGAAGCATACTCGACACATATTCAAGAGGTCCAGGGTTCGAGTCCCAGACATTTTTAACGTCTCCAGTTTCAATAACTAAATAAATAAATAACCTAATGACTAAAAGGTGGCGCAAAATAATTCGTCATCATCAAGATTTGGCGATTGGGTCTTCTAATCGCCAGTCGCCCTTTAAAAGAGGGAGTATATATTGCATTTCTCCCTCCTTTTCTCATGCCTTCGTGGTGTAACTGGAAGCATACTCAACGCGTATTCCGGTAACGCAATGCAAAGCGCAACTAAAGAATGAGAATACACCGAAGATAGTACTCAGAATTCACGTTGAGCTAACAGTTAACAACAATTGCTCTACGGCATTATATAGTTTTCACTTGGCCACTGAGATATTTCTAGTACTTTCTACTTCTCGAAATTACTGGAACGCAATATGAGGGTCGAATCACGGTGACAGCTAATGTAGTGATCAGTTACTTTTGTTCATTTACGAAACCTTTTATGGTGATACAGGGATCGGAGCAAAATGTCACCAAATGGTCGCCAAGTTTGGTGACTTCTGGCGATTTTTCGCCAAATTTGGCGATAAAAAGTAATTGCCGTTGCCAGCTTGGCGATATCTCGCTAATTTACCGAGATACCCATTTACTCAATGTTAAGTGAACTTTGCCCTGTATTCTTACTTTTCAGGCATAAATTGTCTCTTTAGATTTTTCATGTTACTTTACACAGCAAAATACAAAAATTTCACATATAACTGAGCTAAAATCATACATCTATGTACAAAACTAGTAAGAATATTTTCAGCGTGAAAAATATAAATACCTTTGAATATGTGTTTGCATCCCGAAGGATCTAGATAAAGGCAATATTAGACATTCGTTAAACTTTAGAAGTTCAAAAAACAGCAATCTACTAACCTTCAAATGAGTAGTTCAAAATGAAAAGGTATTTTTTCATACTCACCTGAAAAACAAAAGAAACAATATAATTAAGAAGCGATTCAAAATAGGCATTTTTTATTTACAAACATACAGTTACAACACTTTTTTTTAATGTTATATTTCTAATCATGTAATTCTTGTGCCTAAAACATAAATTTACAGTTTAAAACTATTGCAAGTTTGTACATCGGACACAAAAAGAAATATCGTGTATCATCTGAATGAAAATTTTTGCTATAAAAAGACAATAAAAAATGTTATTTTTTTATTAGACAGTAAAGAAACTTTAAAGAAGCATAAATTTTGAATAAAACTCTATCCAAGACGATTTAACATACATTTTTCACTTTCATGAGCAAATAATTTTACAAATATAGAACAAGTAGCAACAAATTTACATGAACTTTATTGGGTGGAGTAAAGAGAAAATTAGCATAGCCCCATCTGTCGCGAAAAACAAAGGAGGTAAAAAGCTAAGGTACTTGAATTCCGAAAACAACAGTATGAACTGGATTGGAATTAATGTCAGTGATGAAAGAAGATAAATTTTGTGAATTTAAAATATTTAAAGAAAATCTATTTAACTTAGTAATTTTTATCAATAATTTTTCAAAATTAAGAAGAATTTTTATGGATAATTTTTGCGGAATCGAAGCCAGTTATGATCAGTTATCGAATATTATTTAATTCTATTTTTGCTAACATAAAATTCCTGTTCTTTGATGAAAAATTTTAACATTCCTTTTAATATTTTGTAATCTTTTTTCAAAATTCAAACTCTTCTGGTTTCAAAAGCTGGAACTTCGAATGAACCTAAATTTTGCTTCATGTCCCGAATATGAGAAAAAGTTATTTCCTAAAGAAAAGTTTGTTAAGTATAAAGTCACTCCTTGTTGCTTGTTATTGCCAGTATCTAATTATCCCCGTTAAAAATGTGTTATTTAATGCAGAAAATCTGTAAACTTGCAATATAATGTTTAAAAGTACCGTCAAGTTTAATGGTATATTTAAATCTAAAATTTAAGGAAGTTTCACAAACCCTTACTCGTATTCTCGTGGAGTAAATGGTTAGCATGTCTCATTAGCAAGGGAAAAATCAATAGTTCAAATTCCGGCGAGAGCACAATTGATTTTTAATGTTTCTAGGCTTACAGTCATTACGGTGCTGAATATGTTTCCAAATTCGATTAGATGTTAAACTTAAATTTAAGTTTAAAAAATAAAAATTTTAAATTAATTTCACATTTCTTATTTAGGAATTTCCGTTACAGATCAACATGCGCCAAACAGTTTTCTTTAGAAATATATCTAACTAAACTAAGACTTTTAAGGAGAAAACTGGATTGAATTAGACCATTTGGATGACAACAAAGAGCATTAGATATACTTGCTTAAGGAGTGCTTTCGTAAAAGACTTTTCAAGGGAAACTTTAGCAGTGAACATACCTTGATCATCAGCTGATTTATGATGACTGTGGTGTTTTCTAAACATAAGAAATGTATCGCGTATGTTAGAAATTTCAATAAATATGGAGCAAAACAAAATAACATAATTTAAAACCTTTTTTTTTCTTGAAATATTGAAACAATATTATTTTTGAAATATTTTTTGATACGAAAACGCAATTAAAAAATTGCAGCGGATTGAGTTATTTAGATTTTACAGCAGCCTAAGGATAGAGGTTCTTCTCTGACGTGTCACTGCTCCGTCTCTGGCTCTTACTACCACCTCTTCCCCGCCCCCCCCAAAAAGACAGAAAGAAAGAAAGAGAAAGCAAAACAGAGTTATAGTAAATTTTCGAACGCGCAATAAATTTTTCTTGCAATTGTTAGTGCATATTTCAGGCAGAAGAAGTAGTGCCTTTTCCTTTTCGTTCGATAAAGTTATTGCCCTGATTACCATTTTGAAAATCAATTACTAGATATATTCAGTTACAGCGCAACACGCCCTAAATAATTTCCTCTAGAAAGACTGTACACCAGCTTGATACTTTTAGCAAAAAATCTATTTTCGTCTGACTATAAGCATAAGAAACGTATCTTTTAGTTGCTTCAATAAACACAGAATAAAGAAGATTGCACTTTTTAAAAACTTTCAATTAGCAACTCTTACTTTGAAAATAACAAAACAGTGTTACAAGGCATAAAAATAATACATTTAATTTAACTGTGATCTACACACAATGTTGGCACAATTTTTATTACTTGTAGAAAATTGTTCGTTACCTATGACTTAGAGGTTTAAAATCGTAACTTGATAATAGACTCTTTGCATTATACTTGCGTTGCGACTCGTTTGCAGTACTGATAATTAAATACAACTCTTGCTCTTATTAATATATAACTCTTATTAATAATTAACTATGAGTCTTATTTATAATACGTTAGCAGATAATTACGGTCCTTGCACAACCCTAAGAACTGTCTTAGCAGTGGCCAAAAATAAAGGCCGCTGCATACTGGTAGTTCGACTCCGCTGAGTACTAGCAAAAGCCGATGTGGAACCTGCCAGCTGTTGTGTAATTGGGCGTGGCTAGATGTCTAATGCAGATGCTCACAGTAGCCACAGAGTGGCTCTGCTTAAAGATGGTTAATGGATGGAGGCGTTACCTAGAGGCTAGTTGGCGACAGAGTAATTGGCGTCACCTGGTGACTAATTGGCGTTACTTAGTGACTAACTGGCGACAGACTAATTGGCGTTACCCGGTGAAACTGGCAACAGACTAATTGGTGTTACTTGGTGACTAATTGGCGTTACCTGGAGGCTTAATGGGGACAGACAGATTGGCGTTACGTAGCGGCTAATTAACGATAGACTAATTTTTCATATGCATAATGTAATTGGCATTACCTAGTGACTCATTGGCGATCTCTTCTAGTTCTACTTGTACCTGTGTTTTGCTATAATTCTATATTATAATTATTTGGCTTCACCAGGGCTTTAAACCGCTGAATACTGTAAGTTCGACCGAAGCTCGAACTCTGGTCAGCGGGCTGGCTACAAGGTTAGTGTTTCATAATTCCCCTTTCCCTCAAATGTGTAACGTGAACACAAGCTGGTTTCTCTTGGAATGCCCTTTACGAAGGCATTACTTCCCTTAGCAGACAGCCCTCGTGTGCTTTACCATATTAAAATAACCTAACTTACAGTCATTTATAAGTGGCATTACACAATAATATTCACGACATACTCTTGCAAACTGACAAATCAATTCAAAATGCGTTTGGTGAAATTTTGATTCTCTCATTTCGCCAAAATATACTACAATGCGTTTTTTCTTGAAGCCATTGCGCCTATATATTAAGATGGAAAGTGAAATCTGTGTTTCTCGCGCAGCGCGAAGGAGAAATAAGAATAAAAAGTTTGATGTGCCACGCCAAACGCAACGATGCATAAGATGCACGGCACGTATGCAACGCTCGATTTCTTCAGGTTTGTTGACACCGTCAGCGTACGAAAAGACGTAACCTTCGCCGGACGAACGAAGCGAGGAAGAAATCGTTTGCTGTTGTTGTCGTTTTTATTTTGTTTTTTGTTGTTGTTGTTATGATTATTGTTATTTTGCCGTCGATGTTGAGGCGAAAGATGGCAAAGCGAAATGTTCTGAAGCGGAAAAAGGAATTTAAACATATCCTTTGCCAATATTGATGTTTCACTTTCGATGTCACTCTGAATAAATCGACAAATGTACATCGATATTTAAATGAAAGAATTCCGACAGTATTATAGACTGGAAACGAATACTTTTCTTTCGTATTTTGGTTAAATCTTATACTTTTCTTATTTTTTCTTTTACTACACAATTCCAGTTTGAGCTGAGAAGACAAAAAATGGAGAACAATAAAAATTTAAGTGATGCCGAGGAGTAGCGATGAAACTGGTGGTGAGAAAATTAGCCTTGCTGAAACTTGGATTTGGTTTATTTTGATTATGCCCAAGCAAATTATCTTGATTATGCTGGATCATGCATAGCGACTGAGGACTTTCTGCTCAAGGATCTTCCTGGATTGATCCACTAGCAGCCGAACGGTAAAGTCGCTGAACACTGATTATTCGTCGAAGGTTCGATACCAGTTCGAATTGGCTGGCTGCTTGAGGATTTCTGTGTTTTTTTCTCATGTGCAAAGTTCATAAAAGACAGTTTTGCTCATAATATACTACGCGAAGGCTGTTTTGGTTTCTGTTTATTTAATTATGGCTAAACACTAAAGGGGAGTGACATGATACGAGCCATGCTCCCTTAGAAGTTCCTACACGAAGACATTCATTTCTCGAGCGATTTGACTTAATCAAAGAAACTGAAATCAAATCAGCCTTCGCTGAGGATGTTTTAAGTGAAATTAGATTGGATTCATATTACATATTGGGTACCCCACGAAAATAACCGTGCATCCCGTCCTTTTGTTAGCATTTGCTTTCTAGACAAACTATCAGTGTTTATAGATCTTATTTGTTCTTTCAATGGAGGCCTTCAAATTAATTTTAAACTATCCACGAAAACGAGATAGTGTCTCAGTGGATAAGACCACTGACTACTGGAATTTTGTTCCGGTGCGTTCTTCGACGAAATGATTGATTGCATTTCGTTATCGTGGCTTCTTCTGCATGTAAAGTGAATTTGAGCCTATTTCCTTTGGAAAATTCGCCACGAAAGCATACCTGTTAACGCAGAGAAACTTGCAAATTTATCACATTTGATTAAAAAAACAAATATACTGGTAAAAAAAACCAGTCAATTTTAAAATATCATTCTACACCAAAAAGCAAACCAAAAAGAAATTTAAATCTTCCATTGAGACATTCCTTCTCTTAAGCAGAAAGAAGTCACGTGCTTTACCTTAGTCAATTAATAAACTAAGCAAACCAATAAATACTGCAGCTCTCCTATAAATTTTAAAGTTAAGGTTAGTGCTTACGTATAAACGCAACCATCTTAGTAGAAGTCGCCAAAATTTTCAGAATGTGCCGAACTTTGGAAGCCATTCATAACAATCCTTCAGTCAAGCAATTAAGCCCTTTTCGTACGCGCTCTTTTTCTAAGTTCCAACGGTTTTTATAAAAAATATCATGATATTTTTTTGCTCTAAATTTAGTTTAAAAACATGAGTTTATGGAATTTGCCGGCAATGGAAGAAACTGCGGTAAAATTTCTGAAAGAAAACAGAATTTTGCTGTACATTTTTCTAAAGGAAACAACAGGAAAATGCGTTTCCTCGATAGCCCCTGTTGCCGAGAATTGCCACACAGTCAAGTCTCCGCAATTATCTGAAGTTTTTTTAGACGAAAACAGATAGTTGTGCACAGCGGGAGAAGAATAGTTTAAAAAATTATTGAAAAGTTTGAAGAAGAATGTGTTTTATTTTTTAATGTTTCACAAAAAAATTATTTAATAATTCAAATTTGAACTTTAAATCGCTAAGGTATACTTTCTTTTTACGATAAATATCGATAGTTTGCATATTTTTCTGAAAAACAAAGGACGAAAAACCATCAACTTGTACCCGATAAGTAATCTTTATCTTTTCACCTGAAAAAAATATCCAGATTTCATTGCTGACACTAACGAAAAATGTTCTACATAAAATGACGTCATATGCTATCGCGTGCTTTCTTCAACGTCAGAATATGACTTTATGTAATCGTAATATGTTAAAAGTTTGGAAATGCTATTTTTATTTCAAATTTTGTAAAACTTACAAATTTTTGATTAAAACACTCTACGATTTCAAAGCGAACAGGGGCAACGCTTTTTGAAATAAAGCATTTTATATCCAACGCGCGAGACTGTTGCCAATTAGAAAAATGAGTGTGAAAATTAGCGTTTTCAAAGTTTTAATTAATATCTCGGTTGACTAAAGTCATACGAAAATGAGAATGGTCGAAATGGCTTCCCACGAATTTTTGGAATTTGAGAGTACCTCTCTTGAAACTAAACTCCTCGCCGTCCCGGACGAAATGATGTCTCAAACAGACAAACGAACAAACAACAGATAGACGAGCACAAATTTTAATAATATAGAGTAGAGGGCAACTCGCCAGCTTTATTCACGTATGCATCCACAAGATACTGCATACACGTTACACATGCGGAAAATCACGAAAACACCCATGCGTTCCCCGGGATTCGAAAGTTGGACCGTTCAACCGCTATGCAATTGCCAAAAGTTTCGGGTATGATATTCCAACAGTAGATTCGTTATTAAAATTCCTTTTGGTAAACCTAATTCTTATCTATAAATTTTATAACCAACGTCTGTTTCGTAATTTTGTTTCATAACACTAAACTGTGGCCGAATTTTCGTACATGTGACAACCAGCACAGGGAGCGTCATTTTTACCTGCTTGCGCGAAGTAGTGGTATAGTGTATTCAGCTATGGCAAAGCACTCTAGGGCAATCTGCCTAAAGGGAGAAATGCCTAATACGCTTCTTCTGACAGAGTATGAAAAGATAAACACTGGGATAAGTAATATATTGTATACGATATACATGGTTTCCCGAAAAGAAAACTTGGCAAAGAACGGCACATATATCCAAAATTAATATCCTTAAAGCTAATTTACACAGTAGCTAGAAAGAACTAAAAAAGTTTTAGTTCAGCTCTATGTGAGCGGAATTAGTAACTCGGGCTATTTTTAGATTATACTTTATCTCATTCCACTAGTTCGAATGACTTTATCCTATCGTTTCTGCAGTTCGTACGCTCAAATAACTCCACCTGTGGATGAATGATTGAGACAACTGAATGTTGGGATTTCGCACCGGCTACCATCCCAGAACAGGCCGCTTGCATGATTAGTTTTAGCTGTTGTGCCCATTTATAATTTGAATACGACCACAAACAAGAGTATTCATGGAAGTGGTAACCAATATGCCCAAATAGCTTCGTGAATATTCATCGATCATCCTTGCCGTTATACTTCATCATTTGTCTTTGGTGAAGCTATGTTTCTTAAGAAGAGAAAGGTACGATCTGGATCATTCTCGTTCTGAAGCGCTGTCTTCATTTTAGACTTTTAACAGGATAAGATTGTGTATTTGCTCATCTACTTAGTTTTAATTTAGTAGAACGCACCGTATTTAATGTATACCTGAACAAAATTGTAATGTATGTACACGCACTTACGATGTGTAATGCCATTGCTCAAAAGTATTCGAGATAAGCGAAGAGCATAATAGCGAAGAGCTGGGTATTTACAAGTAACATGTTCGTCGATCCTGCTCGTCATCATACTTCCTCTCTTTATTTGTAGATGGATAAGTCCTAGGCATACGGAATGTTGGTGTAATCGAAATTGTACTTCTAGACCTAGATCAACCAGCTTAGTGACGTCGACGTCCTTGATTTGTAAAGCCCCGTTTCTCATTAGTGCAGTATGAATACGTCGCGTATGTGGTTCTCCAGTCAGCGAACGAATTGATTTTGATTGATATCTAGGATATGGTGACGTCACTGTCTCGAGCGTTGGAAAGGAAAAGGTTTGACCTTGAAAACGCATAAACTCGGATGGAACCTCTGCCTACTCCCCAAGGGTTTTATTTAGTTGGACATCATTCTAAAGCACTAAGGCATTACGGGGATCCAAACCAAAGAGCTTCTTTTGAGTATACGATTATATTTCATTCACAGAAATTATATTAATAATCGATGGGTTTGTAATACTGTTGTATAATGAAGAATGAGTTTAGGTTCCAGGAGAGTAAATCATCACCTGTTGAGATTCAGGGATGTTCAAACAAATTAATTTCATACGGTTACCCAAAATTGAATCGAATTCGTTTGAAAATAATTTGCAACCAATTAGTCATACATTAATTTCATATGCAGCAAATGAATAAAGAAACTTCGAGTTTTACAAGAATGTCCATGTAAGATGTTATTTTGTTCTAAAAGAGCTCAACCTCATTTCCGAAGAATTATTGCTCTTTATATTTAAGGATTTCTGAATCTGAAGAAAAGGTTTTTTAAATTTCAGGAATTTAAAACAACTCGAGAGAATTATGATGGTTATTATAAAGCTTTTATAAAGCCTTTATGAAGATGCTGGCGCTTTATGAGCTTATAATGGTAAATCCTAAACTTGTAAACAATAACTTCTGCAAGACTAACTAAAAGTGTACCTGCACGCAATGCAGGTTTTAACTTGCTACTCAGATTAATACTCCAATTCTTACTTGCATAACGCTACCCGGCACTGCTACAAAAAATATGCATGGTTTAGTAGGCCTTACAAGTATGTCATGTGGTGTCCACATCAGACTATTTTTTTAATCATGTCTCTGTTCCTACCATCATTTAAAATACATTATACTCAATACTTAAGGATTAACTTCAGTCGGAGACATACTGAGCTGTTTCTTAGTTTTTGACTGAAACTGCCATTCCAACAGCAGCCCCAAATAAAATGACGTCCGTTATCTTATTTTATTAACTATGTATGCATTTACCTTTAATTTAGTTATTTATTAAATTCCTATTTATCTCGTTACTTGTTATTAAATTTCAATTTTAATTAGTTGCGTTAACTGCCACATAGTTTATTTTTTAAATTATGAATTTCTCATATTTTTTTTAGGCTAAATGGATGTTAGTCCACAAGGGCTATTAGTCTGAAAACGGCATTTTGCGTCGAATCGCTTTCCAAATTCTTGTAAACCAATATTATAGCCCTGTATTATATTTAAAGAAACTAAATAATGAAGAATATACATGAATGTATGTATGTTTCTCACATTATGAAACAACGACGGTACCTAGAGTCATCAAATTTTGAATAACATACTCCTCCACATAGTACTAGCATAGTCCATTTGTTTCATTATCTATTTCATGTTGTATAAAGCCTTAACAAATTTTTGATTAAAAAAACTCAACAATTTCAAAGCAAGCAGTGGCAACACTATGGGGAATAAAACACATTTATCTCCAGCGCGCGAGACTCTCTATTGGAAATTCTAAACATATGGCGTTTTAAAATATTTTTAGCACAATGTGGCGTTAGCCCACTTGCTTTCGAAACGTGCATATGTCTGTAAAAAAAAAAAAAAAAAAACGCCCGTTTGGGGGTAAAATGTAATGTAAAACCTGAAAGCTTTAAGATTTTTTTTATTATTTTATTTATTATTTTTTAGTCTCTTTCCTGACGGTTTTCTATGCCGCACCGTTACTTCTAATTTTAAAGCCCTGTCAGCAGTATGATACAGAGTTACACAACTGTTCGGAGAAAGTAAAAAATGATATATCGAAACAGTCATGATAAGAATTAAAGTATCATCCTGACGCTATTCATGGAACTAAAATTAATTTTATAGTATAACCCTATCTAAAAACTAACAGATTGTTTTCCTACCTTTTCATATATTATTTATCATTGTGCGTCTAAAATTTTAAAATATGAAGCATCTGAAATCGGATCAGTTATTTTAAAGAATGCAGTATATTTGTCATAGCAAGAAAAGGTTCTAAACCATAGTTATTTGGGAATCCTGAATTTAAAAAGATATATTAATTCTCCAATTCCTGAATTCTAAAACACAAATGAAGAATAGAAGAATGATATTTCTTTAGCGATGCTATAAATTAAGCAGAAATATCAGAAGTTCTATTCTATTATTTTAAAAATGAAAGGTTAAATAGATAAGTATGGTGATCTTTGAAGATTCTACAAAGAAAAGAATATTTGATTTCTAAATCCTTTAGATAAAACTCAATGAAGTGGAAAGGTAGAGATATAGCTAGTGGCAATTGTAGCATCGAGATTTGTGGTATAAAACTATGATTTTCTTCAACCGAAACAAAAATCAGGATTAAGCATCGAATAGAGTTTTATTTCATTTTTTGCAGGCAATTTTCGAGTGTTATCGATTCATTTCGGCAGAGCTCTCAACCGTTCTTATTTTAGCCTGTTGCCTCATTCAGTAACTTTTGAATAAGTCATGAAGTCACGCGTTTTATTTTATTTTTTTCACTGCATTGATTTGGGCGTACAAGCATTCAAAAAGAAAGAAGAGATACACTGTTAAATTGTCAATGCTTTTAAAATTTTCTCATTTATACATGTACATGAATTTGTTTATTTAAAAACAGGTTTTTACACTACTAGTTTATTGATTTAGTACTTTTATTCTCATTCTTATACCTAACGGACAACTGTTAAACAAAACAGAATTATGCGACGTAAAATAAACCGACTCGAATTCGTAAAACGGAAAAAGTCGAATGGCTTGGTTTGGTTTGACTCGGTTTATTTAATTATGGCAAAGCACATGACGACTATCTCCCTACGGGCAGGGATGCTTTCGTGGAGGACTTTCTAAAGGAAACTGGCTCGTATACACGTTACACATGGGAAAAACCACGAAAACGCTCATGCAGCTAGGCCGTTCACGATGACTCGAACCCCGGACCGAATTGCTAGTGTTTAGTGACTTTACCCCTCGGCCGCTAATGGACTTGTAGAAAAACGTTTCGAATGCAGTAGACCACAGAATTTTCAAATACGTGATTATGGGTTTAAAAGTATTTCCAAATTTTTGTAGGACATATTCAAGATGTTGCCCAAAATTTATCAAAGACTATGACAGGAATAGTTTTGGCATTCAAAACTGCTTGAAATCGTTGTGGAAGAGGGGCATACAAGTTTGGAATGGTGGCAAAAGTTATTTTAACCCAATCTTTTACCAGAAACTACTTTGATTCTATAAGATAGTAACCTCAAACGTAAATTAATTACTATTATTATGACAAGAATTTGAAGAGAAAGTTAGCTTTTTAAAGTTTAATGAATTTTAGTCCAACTTACTTTGTTTTCATTACCAAGAACAGAAGTGCGTTACGCCCCAAAATTTCCAGAAATTATTTGCTAACTATGTAATTTACAATGCGATAAATATCTTATTCATATCTTTGAAGATACAAATCTGATTAACTTTTAATCGTCTTTGTTAAATGATAAATACTCCAAGTTACAAATTTTTGCAATAAGAATAATTGCTAACTTTGGAAGTGTATTTACACGTGAACAGTTTTTTTTCATAGTTGAAAATTAATAACTATATGAAAAGAACCAGATTACCAATGAGTATCTACCATTGGTGGCAAAGATACTTTCTAATAATTTTCTTCCAAGTATGAACTGTATGAAACTGTATGAAAATCGAAATGACATGAGGTGTCGTATCTGAAAGGTATAGTAAGAAATAAAGAAGTTTATAATTATCTACAAAAAAAAAATGTGCATTTTTTCTGTATGCGTTAGACCAAAAATCTCATAAATAACAGAAACAGAATAGGTTGTCGTTATTCCTTCTCAAGGTGTGTCACCCTTAGGAAGTTTTCTTCCATTTCTTTTCAGTTTAAGTAAGTTATTTAGTGGTTACTTTGATGTAATGCAGTTACTTGAATAAATACGTTTCTGAAAGTTGAATTATCTGAATTATATACTCTGACCTGCCTTAATAAGTTGTCTGAATTATAAACTGTGATTAACAGAAATTCCTTGAAACACCAACCTTTAGATCTGAGACAGAAAATAAATATAAATTTCGATTTTTTCTTTGCATCATTATATGTATGTTTTGATAAACATGTAGAAAAAAAATTAAATTTAGTTAAAAGAATTTGTTTAAAAAAAAACGGTCTGTCAGCTGCTTTCGGATTGCGCATTTGGCCAGAATGTAAGCAATCTGAGTTTGAGATTACTGCTATAAAAATTATGAGACAGGAAAACGGAATCTCATCCTGTTTTTCAGCGTAAACCATAATGAACACGATATCGAAGTCCGTTGATTATGCTATGCAGGCAAAATGTGCAATATCATTTTCATTTTTCAAAACTTACGTAAAACAATGATATAAAAAGAAAAAAAAATTGACGGCTCGATACAGGGTGATTCAAAACTAGAGCAGCGAACTTTCAGAAGTGATAGGGTGAGCCTCGACTCAGAATCCCATAGGGGTGCAGGGTCAGAAATGCAGTCCTAACCAGATAGGGGAATATTAGGCGCTGTAGCAGAAAAATCATCGACAGTCACAAGCAGAGGTGATATGCTAAAAATACGAATACATCGTGATTACAAACTGACATTTAAAGACTAAGAGAGCTTTAAAAGCATAAGCTCTCATAGTAATCTCTCACTATTCTGAACTGTTAATATTCTGAGCTAAACTCTGAACAATGCTCTCTTCGGTCTTATATATAGTTTTTCCCCGTCCCGCGAGAAATTACGAGTACCTTCGGTTTTCCGAAATTGCTGGAAGACGTACACAGTTACAGCTACATAGGGCCGGATACAGTTACAGTTACATCGAAACAGTTACACTTACACAGAGATGGGACCAAAATGTCGACTTATGACGACTTTTCGCCAGACCTCGCAAGACAGCTATTTATCTCAATGTTAAGTGGATTTACTCCTGCAACCTTATTTTTTCGGTGATGCTTCACATCCTGAGGCCTTTTATGTTATATTAGACAAGAGATAATACAATTTACATATAATTTCATTAAAATTATTAACATTTACACAAACTTTTTAACACTACATTCTATTTTATTTTGTATGTATGCACGCATATAGGTATATAATAAGTAAATAGATAGATGAATAAATATAAATAGTTATGAGTGTAGATAGACATAAAGATAGATGAATGTATGTCAGCATATATGTGCACATATAAATATTCTCCACATTGTGTTAATTTATGATGAAAAACTGGGTCACTGTTTAAAGAAATAATCCCTGTATTATTTTCAGTTATCTTGCACACTGTATTTTCGCGTATATTTCTTTCGATCATTTATATTTTCCCTCATCATTTTAACACATAATTTAGAAGCTTCTGATTAATGACAACAGTATAAAATGTGTGCAGAGATGAAAAGTATATCATGTTAGTGATTATTAAATTTAATACCTTTAACTGAGAATATTATTAGAATTAATAACTTTGAATTTTAACTTTTTTAATTTAAATTTAAATTTTAACTGATTTATATGAAATACAGAATAAAGCAAAATTAATGCGTCTCGTTACGTGTGATTTTTAATGCGCTATGTTCTTCAATTAAATTTTCTCCCCAGGAAAGATGCTATCGCATAATTCTTGCCCCCCTACCGCGACGATTTCCAAAAGTTGAAATTAGTAAAGAAAAGGGAAATGAATAATATAAATATACTATTGCTTGTAATTTACAATGATGCAGTTTGGTTTTAGAAAATCTGAAGTGGCTAGCACAAGGTTTCCCGCGAATTCCATGTTAAGACATGGAACTAGCGGAATAGCAACGCGCTTTAAGTAAATTTTCACTTCCAGTTAATTGTTTGTGAGTAAAACCTAATTTGTTTATAAAATTGATGGCTGAATGTTAATTATAGACATTTTTCATTTTTATTGTTTCTTTCTCCCATACAATAACCAATGATAATATGTTCATGAAGATAACAACAAAGTGGTTTTCCGCTTGGTAACCTTATAAAGTATATGGTCTTTTTATTGTAACCTGTGACCTAACTTTAGTAAGACTTTTAAGCGATTTAACCACTGTGTCTTAAACGAATCTTGAGAAGGAACTTGAGAACGGAAACCTGACCTTTTATTTTAAACTAAAATGGATGAACAGAAGGCACACCTGGTGCTTAGAAATCAGCCAGTATTTATTGCAATAACTCAAAGTAGAATTTCAATGTAAATCTAAATCTAGATAACTAATAGCGAAAGGCTAAGTAAGCAGCGTAAATTAATCGTAAAGTTGGATCTACGACTTTCAACGGCATGAAATTACTATCGCCAAGTATAACACACGGCCGAAGACACGCCTTCTTATCTTAGAACAGCAATCCTAGAAACGTGGCCTTCAATAGGACAATCACGCTCTGATTTAACAATCTCAATTATATATACGAGGGCTAATTGGCGGAAAAACGGAGAGAGAAAAGTGACAGTAAAGATTCAAAACCTAAAATAACTGGTTAAACAAATTAAATAACTCCTAAAACCTGATTTCAAGAAACTGGTACTATTCACCATATGAAACGCAATTCATCAAATCTGTGGGTCGCGCAGTAATGCCTAAACGTAAAAAGTATTTCTGCTTAAAACCATAGAAACGTATTTTTTTAAGTTAATAGCCTAACTTCAATTTAAATTTCAAGTGATATATTACTGTAATAATATAGAGGTGTACTCCATTGAAACTATTTCGCATTAGCATCCTTTACAGTGTTTCCACAACTTTTGGAAGCTTGATGCGCGTCACTTTTGAATCACCTTGTACTTAAACTTGTTATGAATGCTTGACAACAAGTTCGGAAGATCGAAGAACCATCACATTTGCATCAAATAACATTAGCTGTTTTCTGTCTCTGATAGTTACTTGACCCAATTTTAAGGGATCAAGTTCTGTTTCCTTCTTATTTCTTTTCAAGAAACTAATTTTCAACAAAACTGTGAATATTTGGAGAAAGGGAATCATTATCTATTTTTCTGCCTCGTTCCAGAAAGCTTCGACTCATGAAATCACCACACAGTTGGAGCTTCCATATGAAGTACGCTATTTAAACTCCACACTTTCACTAAGAGATAATGCTTTTATGAACAGATTAAAAATCTGTGAAGGTAGCAAAGGCGTTTCAATTAAACGTGGATGTAACAACCTCGATTAGTTAGCAATGGTAATAACAATTTTACAGAACATATTAAATCCCTTTCAACAAGATAAAACAGTGTAGCAGTCTCGCTTTGCTAATAATGGTAACAATTTTTTGTTGCCATTGTTGCTCACGTGTGTGACATTTTCCACACTGCTGGATATATCCTTATTATGTGAAAACCTCTTGTTAACAATTAATCACTTATGAGAAGCTAAATGCTCCTAAACATTCGGCAGACATTTCTTTCTTCCTTGAGAATAAGGGAAGTCAGTAATTAAGCTAATTTGCAGAGGATGAGCTTCAGAGATTCAGCTGAATGGAAGAGTGCATCCGTTGACACTACAGCATGCATTGTGCCGCTGACAGTGGGTGTGATTAAGTATCTCTAAGATCATGGGAGATCGTGAAACTGAAGAGTTTTATGAAAGCTAAAATAAAACAGTGTAGAGGAGCCACGACGCTTTGTTAACGTGAAGTATCATAATTAAGTTGCTGGAACGCATGAGAGCAAAATGAGGAGATGCATTGGGGTGTGTTATATAGTCCAAAGACTAACGAACGCAAGAAAACTGCATAAAATGTTGAATATATCGGAATAAATTTATGTATAAGATGAAATTTTGCATCTGAAGAAGGTCTCGCCCTCAAACTTCGATGCAGCACGAATTCACCCTTTAAAAAACAGCTGAAGGTGCAGAACTCGTTTATTAAATATTTTAAATAAATTAAAAAATTTTCACTTACTCAATTTAGTTGAAACGTATATAAATAATAATAATAATAATAATATCGCAAAGAAAAAAATTCAAATTTATGTGAAATCTAAAGCTTGTTATCTGCAAGACATTTTTGTTGGTTACGGAATACATTGATAGCTAAGCCTTAAATATTAAGAATGACATTTATTTCTAATAATTCTAAAATGTTTAATTAATCATTAAATGAATTTAATTTAATTTAAACTAAATATAATCAAATTGTGAAACTTTTTTAAATTTTCAGAGAAAATTTTCCAAATGGAACAAAACATGAGAATAAATAATAACAATTATTTATTAAAATTAATTATTAAAATTTTTTTTTATTAAATTATTAAAATCAGAATAAATTTATGTAATAAATAATTATAAACTACTCTATTTCTTAATACAGCTTAACACTAGAGGGCGTCTTGATACAAATAAAGTTTGTAGTTAGTAAGAAATTGCTAAAAATTACCTCCATCATTGGACTGTAGATGGTCAACAGTCAATCTGATTCTTTTCTTATTAATTTTAAACTGTAAAAAAACTGTGTTCACATATAATTGCATTCCTTAATCAAAGGATTATTCTTAGTGCAAAAAGCCGTAACTCAGCTTATTTAATTTTTTAAATCTAAAAATAAATAAGCTCAGTTATGGCTCAGTTTACGAATAAAAGTTAATAAAATTAGTATCTTCAAGTCTTTGAATACAATTTATATCACTCTGTAAATTAATTAACTTCATTTATAGATTTTCTGGTGCGTTATTTACATTCGATTTTAATGGTAATGAAAATAATCTAAAAATCATACTTGAAATAACTAAAAGTTTAGCAACACCGTATTTGAAACAAATACATAATTGAAATGAATTCGCGCGCCACATAAATCTGCTTCGGGGTCCGCCAGTTTGAGACCCCTGACATAAAAGATAAAGACGATGGATGCTGGTTGGTTACAAGGAATATGCAGTCCTTTCCACTCATATACACTCACGTTTGTGAAAATTGCAACACCAAGAAGGAATCGTCATAATTGAATGCAATTTAATACACAGTTGAGTGGTAGTGGTACAAATAAATGATTAAATGTTCAAAGCAAACAAACAAGAACAAGAGATCAGAATCAGTATTTTGTGTGGCCACCACGCGCCGCAATAAGTGCTGCTACACGACGTGGCATGGAGTCAAACAAAGTTTGAATGTCTGACTGAGGAAGAGCATTCCATATCGTTTGTACGCGTACCCAAAGTTCGTCTGCAGACGCAACAGGACGAGGATCACGAGCAAGACGCCGACCAATGACATCCCACACATGTTCAATTGGCGACATATCCGGGGAACACGCAGGCCAAGGAAGAAGCTGTACCTGCTGCGCTGCAAAGAAGGATTTAACAATCCGAGCAGTATGAGGGCGGGCATTGTCCTGTTGAAATACAGCGCCTGGCAAGCTTTGAAGGAAGGGAACAGCTTCGGGCTGTAGAACTTCACGGATATACCGGTTGCTGTTCAGATTGCCCACAATTCGTAGCAATTGAGATCGTCTATGATATGCTATGGCGCCCCAGACCATAACTCCGGGTGTTCGTCCACTGTGGCGTTCGATAATGCACTCCGGAAGGTGGCGTTCACCGGCATAGCGTCTGACACGAATGCGGCCATCATGGTACCACAAATTAAAGCGGGATTCGTCAGAAAACACGACATGCTGCCAATCAGCACGCCAGTCTCTATGCTGATTGGCCCATTGTAGCCGCAGGCGGCGATGGTCGTGCGTTAGGGGGATCCTGTATAAAGGAGTCCGTGCGCGCAGTCCACACTGCAGCAGACGTCTACGAATTGATGAAGCACACAATGAAACACCTGTAGCTATTGACCACAGTGCTGCCAATTGTCTAGAGGAAGCTGTACGGTCCGTCCGCGCCATGCGGACCAGGTGTCTATCATCGCGAGCTGACGTCACATTTCGGGGTCCACTCCCGGATTTCCGAGTTGTCCGACACTCGTCCGTCCACTGCTTCCAAACGCGCATCACTGTGCTGCTGTTACGCTGCACACGAGAGGCTACTGCACGATACGACAATCCAGCTTCACGAAGGCCGATGATTCTCCCTCGTTCAAACTCTGTAAGGTGTTCAAATCTCGCTCTCTTTCGTCGACGAGGCATAAGTACAGATTGAGTTAACGTTTACCACTAGCAGATAACCACCGATAACCATACACGCCTCGCTACAGCCGTCTATTTATTCGGATCCATCAGCCGTTCAGAGGGCGCTGCTCAGCATACGCATGCGCTACGGATTTGCAATTCTAATCATTTGCATATCATGCGCTACTTTGCATTTCCTGAAAATTTCAGCTCACTCGCGTAAGTCCTTCATGGTGTTGCAATTTTCACAAACGTGAGTGTAGTTCTTCATTTGTAGCCCAAGATTGGAGGATTTTGGGTCTGATAACATAGAAGATAAAGAAGATGGATACTGGATGGTTACAAGGAATATGCAGTCCTTTCTGGTTCATACAGTTCTTTATTTGTGGCACAAGATTGGAGCGACTATTAATTACACTCAAAGTCATGGAACTTGAAAAAAGTCAACTATGCCCTCAGCGGAATTCAAATCAGGCTTCTTTCAGTTGCTGTCCCGACGTCTTTTTCCCTTCATAAAGAAACCACTCATGAAACAATTCAGTAACTCCTTAGTTTCTTCCACTTAAAGGGCGATTGAGTCAAGTTTCGACCAATTATTATTTATCAGATTATAGTTCAAACGCCCCCGTAGACATTATGTTTTTCGAAGTAAGGAATTTTGAGAAATCATCTGTGTTTCTGCCTTGAGTCGAACCGTGGATCTTCCAGTTGCTGACTTAATTGGCGAATTACTCATATCAGACAGTACCTACACAGAAATGTAATAATTCTTTTTAAAATTACTATAGTAACAACATATAACTAAAATGCCCAATAATAGCTCTGTTATTCAATAATTACAAGCGAATATTTCATACACTTTAAATTATTACGGTTAGCAAATAAGATAAAAGAGGCAACGGATTACAGGACAAGGGCAAGCATGGGAAAAGCAAAGATTATACTATTGATGTTAGATTAAGAATAGGGAAGTTACTATATTTTTCAGAAGAGCGATATCTTACTATATTTTCAGAGAAAACGAAGTTTCCCCGCAAATCTCCTGAACACATCCTTTCAGAATCTTAATATCACTTTCCTGTAAATCCCTATACATCCCTGTTACGTCCTCTTGATACTTTAAGAGATACTGTTAAGACATCATATTTCTGTTAAACATCATATTTCTGTCATATTTTCAAGACATACTGGAATATACCCTAATTATCTAAACATGTAGAGACATTAGGTTATTACGAAGCAGGAGAGGTGAAAAATTAACATTGCCTTCGCCGGGGATCGAACCGCGGACCTCTGAATTACCGGCTCAGTGTGCTGACCATTACACCACGAAGGCACGCTGAGAATGTGGGAGATATACCTTATAAACACATCCTACTACATCCCCAGGACATCCTAGCTATTTCTTTTGATAGTGCGGGATATTGGAATCTTACCACGTCCTATTTATCATAGACTCGGGACATTCCGGAATTTCTCCCTAATCTCCTACGGATATTCTTTAAACTTTAGCATCACATCCCAGTAAATTGTGATTCATCCGACAAAGCAACTGTCTTCTATTTACCCATGGTCCAGTCTCGATGTTCCCGGGCCTTCTCTACGCGTAGAACGTCGCTTGATCAACAGAGGCACATGAGTGCGTGGTCTGATGCGCAGTGCCATATCCAACAATGTACGCTGAACGTGTCACGAAACACTTACACGTGGACCTGCATGCACTGGGCTATCAGCTGAGCCACTGTCTCGCGCCGATTTTGCTTTACCAAGCGGGACAGTTTGCGACATCCTTTTTCTTTTATGCCGCGTGGACTTCTAACACCTTATCGTCTACTGCTGGTTTCACCGTCATTTATCTACTTTGCATAAATACTCAACCTACCAGTCGTGCAGTGTCGGAGATACTCGTTCCGAGTCTTCGGGCCCTTACAATTTGCACTCTATCAGATTCGCTTAGATCAGCAGCCTTTCCGATCACGCACAAAGGTAAGTGCAAGAATGATTCCTTACGACTAAGACTACGACTCGATATTATTACCAAACTATTGCGAAAAGCAACTATGCCGGTTCCTTGAAAAAAAGCCCAGAGGCACATGACATAAAAGTTCCGGATGTGGGAATCTCTGAAGAGAAATCGGAGGCAAGGGATGATTCTTTACTTTTTCCAACAACAGTTAAATCCATTCCCACGTAATCATGTGCCCTCTACGTCATCCAGACGAGTTCCTCGTCAATGAATATATATGTGTGTGTGTGTAAGATAAAAATAATATGAAACTCAAAATTACTAACCTTAATTTATCCTTTTAACTCCCGATTTTAATTTAGCTACATCCCTTTCCAGGAATCTAAAGTGCGTCATTTGAAAATTAACCCATTTCGATTTATGTAATCATTTTGCAGTGTGATAGCTCTAATCCAAACGGATTAAAGGTACCTTTTACTATAAATAACTCTATAACTATTGTGCACACCTTTTCCCCTGATTGTGTTGTTTCTGGCAACGTAGGTGTTCTGATCGTTTTGTTTTTTTCCTTTGTTCTAAAAATGTAATCTGCTATATTAACGTTTGGAGGGCGCGATAAGCACGCGAAATGACGTATCAACATGTTTATGTTTGCTAAGAATGTTCACGAATTAATTAATGTGGTGCTTTCGTTAAATCTGTATCCATTATATCATCTTGTCAATTTATGCATGAAAGCCTTTCCAAATAATTACAAATAACATCTCATCGTTAATCGCTATCTTCTAACACTTCTAACTTAACTAATTAACTATCTTCTAACACACAAGTCACCTATACCGAGTTATCAGACACGCATATATATATGAGTGTGTGTGTGTGTGTATATAAACTATAGCGATATATAAGACACACGGATTATTTGGAAATGTCGCATTTCAGGAAGATCTACTCTAAGCATTTTGCTGTTTTAGGATAAAAATGGGTATCAATAAAGTTGAATAGCAGACTTTAAGAGCTATTACAATTTGAAGTTAGAATTTTATTTCACATGCAATGATACAATTTTTATGTTAATATTTGAAACTCTTACGTCTACTTTTGGAGTAATTCTTAAAATTAAAAAATTATCATATATTATTTTTTCTGCATTTTTGATTCATCGTTAATTTAATTATTAAAGCCACTTATCTCCTCGAAAAGCTCAGGACATAATGCAATCGATATATAAGTCGTAGGGATTTATTTTGACATGTCGCATTTCAGGTAGATTTACTATAAGCATTTTGCTATTTTAGGCTAAAAATCGGTATCAATACAATTTAACAGCAAACACTAAGAAAAATTTAATAGCAGACTTTGATATTCTCAGTTTTCATTGTGTAGAGCAATGAAACGCTGTTGAAAGTGTTATGAGTTTTCACTAAAATAAAGAATAAATTATTCTAGTGAAAAATTATGCATCTTCAGTCATTTGTGAGGTTAAAATTACCATGAAAGAACAAACGGGCGTGGTAGCTGAGAGTATCACAATTGTTGAGAAACATTACTACAGAAAACAAATAAACAAATAAGCAAATAAGTAAATAAATAAATAAAAGTCAGACCCACATTATCTTTATTTTCCCACAAAACGCATTTAAATTATAGGTTCAATTTCGTTGAAAGTTCGCATAATTGCAATTTAGTAGAACGAAGCAGCAGCGTATAATAAAGATTTTCTCACGTATCGTATCAAAGAAAAGATTTAAGACACTTTCCAAAGATATCATTACACGGCAACTTTATAAAGACTGTCCGGTTTTTTCAAAGCAAGAAACATGAACAGTCAGCTCTATTCTAGTCTCGATTCTATACGAGGATGTTTCAGTTTACCGAGTAAATGTGCTAACCGCTTATACGAGTACCCCAACAACATGCACAAGGATGCTGTAATTCCTTACCTTCTCTACCATTTAAAGAGCGACTAGGCAGAGGCATGAAAGCGACTCGATCAAATCGAGGTGATGATAAATTATTGCCCACCACATTTTAGTTCGGCTGCCAGTTACATATTTTCGAAGAAGGGAACACAGAAATGAACTATGGCTTCCCCAGGATCGAGCCATACATCTTCCAGTTTGCCAACTGCTAACCATGACACTACGCACAAGGAAATGCGACAACTCTATAAACCTTATGAAAATAAGCTATAAAGATTTAAAAACTAAATTGAAAGCCAGCTTACCAACGGCCGAGCGGTAAAAGTCGTTGAACACTGGTAGTTCGGTGCGGGGCTCGAATTTCGAAGAACGGGCTGGCTGCATGGGTGCTTTCCTGGTTTCTCCAAGTGCGACTTGTATGCGAGTCAGTTTCTCTTAGAACGTCCGCCACGAAGGCGTTCTTCAGCTTAGACAGAACGCCCTCTTGTGCTTTGTCATAATTAAATAAACCAAAAAAGCAAAACTTATCTATGCACGGGAAAGGCTATCCCGCTGAGTTTACCAGTCGCAACCGGCTTCATAAAATTTCTAATTGAATCTGCGATTATTATTCGAACTGTCGCTCTTTTCAAGGTCATTAACAATTGAGTTAATTGGCCATTAACAATTCATTTAATGAGTGGTATCAGACAGGATTCGTTCTTTATAAAAATATTGAATGGGCTGAAGTATTTGATTGTGGCAAAGAGGGGATGGAAAGGCATGTGAGAAGGGATGTACAGATGATTTTCCGACGTAAATTGGCTTGAACGTCACACATGACTGGAACTCACTTAAACGTCATGCAGTTCGCTCTTACAGCTATAAGGATATAAACTAGTAATGTTTGGCAGCTTTAATCTTTCAGAAACTGGTCTGTGCAAGGATATTGGTATTAATGAGGTAATATTTAAAATTTAATATATAGGTTCATTCTGATTTCTGAATCTTGGCTCTATTGCAATTCAGTTGAAACTGCCTATAGCGCATCATACAAATATTGCAACAATATCATGTCAAAAAATTAAACCTCCTTATCACAGGGTATACATCATTATTATATTATTACAGGTATGATTTTACAAGGTCTCTATTCGATTGTTCAATTCAGTTATACAGGATACATGAAAAGTGGAATTTCACGGGTGCTCTGTAAAGCAGGTATTGAGTAAATGACTTGAATTTTTTTTATTTCAGTTAGTAAAAAGTAATTGCAAACATAATTATCAAACTTCATTATGTGCATCATCAGTCTCACGACAAAAGACAAAGCGATATTATGTTTTGCTCCTTATTCTGGAATAAAATGGTTTAACGCTCATTGCAAATTTAATTTTTGATGAAGTTTCAGAAGTAGTGGGGGATATAATCAGCACTTCCCTCAGACCATGGAATACTTCCAGTTTTTCCAATCCATCGCGCTGAAAATGAACAATTCAGTTATATCGTAGAAGATTCGCAAAGCGGGGCAGCGCTTCATATTTCTGGAAGTTATAACTTAGTATCTTTCATTTCTATTTGCTCAGGTCGACGGAGGAAAAAGGCGTAAGGAATTTTCTCCTTCCTTACGGCATGCCTTCATGGTGTGATTGGAAACAGATCTGGCTAACAATGAGCAACCTGCGAAGTTCAAATTCCCCCAGAATTATAGTTGATTCAAATTCTAAAAGACTTTACAGCGTCATTTGACTAAACTTAGGTGGAGGATAATCACTTGGAATAACAGCTTCTTTGTGCAACTGGAAGCCCGTCTGTCCACCATCGGATAGGACCGGGATTCGAATCGTGACTAGGCATAGGTTATTTTCCATGTTTTCATTTTCGATAAATAAATAATCACTCTATAAAGATCATGTAATATAATTAAGTACATTAAGTTGATATCAGTTCCAATAGAGGAAAAAAGGGATAACAAATCTTGTTAATCATTATGCCGACCTTTGGAGAATCTCAAATGTATTCCCGCGCATTTTTAGAGCCTCAAACTCGGCAAATAAAGCGTATAATTTGTATCGCCACAAGTGCACTCCAAGCAATTTACATAACACTTTACGTGGAACATGGTCTCCGCGAGGGAGGGCGTCAGAAATGGTGCAACCTGTACAACCGTACCGGCCGGCAAACATTTTAAAATTTAGAAAGCAGCCGGGTGACAGAAAGCTTAGAGCCAGTCATACTTTCATCCCCAATGATGCCATTAAAATATAATGCAAGCTCACATAACATTTTTTGAGTGACCGAGTTAAAAAAAGTGTTTTTAGTTCATTTATTTCACAGAAAACTTATGGAATCTCACTACTTTTTCTTCCAAATCCCCCAAAACACATTTAACTCAATGTTTAAGTTTTTTTTCCTGCGAGGCTGTCATTTAAATTTAGAAATGCTCATTCCTACTTCGGATGTAGTAGCAACATCGTGTTCTTTTAAGGAATTCAGGTCACTGAAGTGAAGCAGTCACGTTTTCCATCAATGACTTTTTCCTGTTAAGCAGCAGTTACAATCATTTTCAGTGGCCTGAAGGAGTCATTCCTATTCATGATATGTTCTCCCTTTCTAAAGAAAAGGTATACTTCATTGAGAAACTGAATCTCAGTACTGGAAACATGAAAACTGATGAAAGCTTCGTCGAAGTCTCACGCGAAAGGAATATAAAGAATATTCATCATCTGAATGCAAAATTAAACATAATATTAACTAGATATGCTATGCATACCAGTAACTTCAAAATGGCGGTCCGCGTCCATATGCGGCCCATGAAGCAATTTTCTGCGGCCCGCGACTGCATTTCAATTATTCATTTCTTGCAAATATGATGCTACAAAGATTTTAAGATTTTAGTTAACTTAAAATTCGAGTTTACGTTATTATCATTACACCTAAGGGAGAACATGAATAACACACCAGAAAACCTGTAAATAGTGCTAATAAATTACAAAGAGCTGTAAATCGTTTTCCAAAGATCTAAACATACAGATCTGATTAATATTTATTCGTATTTTTCAAAACAAAAATACGCTCAGTTGCCAATTTTTCCTTTAAAAATGATCGCTTTGTTTCGGAATGCATTTATATGGGAACAGCGTTTTTTGCTGTTGAAAAGTAATAACAGAAGAACCCGACTGGCCATATGTAACGTGTATACGAGCCAATTCCCTTCAGGAAGTCATCCACGAAGGCATGCCTCCCCATTAGGCAGATAGCCCTCGTGTGCTTTGCCATAATTAAACAAACCAACTATAGGAAATACTGCTTAACCTTTCTAGTCCTCTAGGGTTTCTTAAATAATTTTAAATTGGTTTTGAAATAGAGCAAGATTTCTCTCCTGTTACATTATTTACAGAACACAGTTAAGTAAATTCTTAGTTGTTCTTTTGGTATTAGAAAAGAAAATGAAACGTTCTGATTTTCTATGAATCAGTACACATAGTTGAGGCTTCGCAAATTTAGTTTTTCGCGCCTTGAAAACAAATTGTGTCAGCTTACCTGTTACCATAGTAACAGAAATTAGTCTTTTTAACTACTGTTGCTATTGTAACAAGTAACAGTAGTTACAAATTATCGGTGAGCACATATGTACTGAATGCATGTATGGAGCTATCACGCACCCATAGTTCACACGCATTATGCATTAGTACAATACGTAGCACCGAAGCAGTATAATCCGCTTTTAACGCTTTATCGATTACTAAAATGATATTTATTTGCAATATTTAAAAACAACGATATAGATATTATGTACAATTAAAGATTTGTTATAAATACTTTTCAAATTTTAATTTTAGCATCAGGAATGTTATTAATCTCGAAACTCACTTACATCCGAATCACTTTACAAACCGACGCCACAAAATGTGATCGCAATATATTATTTAAAAAAAATAAGCGTCTGCGCGTATGTATGTTCCTCGCATTCTGGAAAACGACGGCATTTTAGAGCCACTAAATTATGTAGCCCCACATGAACAAGGGTATCCGAAACTCCGAATTTTGAATTTTGGGTTATTTTTGGTTTCTTTCATATTTTGTATAAATATAACGAATTTTTGTTTAACAAAGCGATTTGAAAGTTAGAAGTTGCAACGTCATTTGAAGTAAAACACTCTTATCTCCAGCGCGCCAGACTTACGCATTAAGACATTTATTTATCTTTCAATTTTAATCCATAAGTTTTCCTGTTCCAAAGCAATGTCTCGCCATTGCATCAAAATAAAATACTTATCACCCCCACACACTAGCGTGTTGCCATTCAATAAAACGTAAGATATTTAACTTCCAAACTTAAGCTTTCTGTTTCTGAGTAACAAGCCTAGTGAAAGCAATAAATGCAGTTCTCAAAAAAAATTTTTTTCTAATATTTAATCTGATAGATTTAAAATAAAAATGTTTTTAAATTATGAAGTGTCTAATCAGAGATATTAAATATTTTTACGAAACGCCACTACCTGGGCTCAATAAATCATTCTTTTTTTTAAAAAAACTATTTTAGCAGCTGGGCGCTCGGTGGCTAGTTCACAAAGAAATAACATAGCGAATATTAAAAGTATAGCAAACTATCGCCATATTTTCTAATACTGTATCTGGAAATTTAAAGATATAATGTTTTCAAATATTTTGTGATTTTGTTATAGAATTTTATGTAATGTAAGCGCGAAGAAAGCAGTGCTTAATCATAAAGCTAAAAAGATAAATATATAAAAAAAGAGAGTTAGCAGAAGTGAGTGCAGGAGTAGATTGCAACCTGCGATGCTCAGCGAGTGCATTTAAAAGCTTACCAAATCCTCGGGTTCGAAGCTGAAATCTGAATCTTTTCTTTCCTTCATTCTCTTTGATATATATTTGTCTATTTGTTAATTATTTAATATCTTTCTGTTCTGAAGCTAGGCCCCTTCGAACGGACGGCTTCTAGACATATGTCTTATTTTTTTATTGGTTAATCTGGCAGAGCGCAATACGGATTTATAACTCACAGATTTATGTTCGAATGCCTCGCCTAAATCCAAGTAATTTTTTTCAACAAAAAGAGTTTAACGATACGACATTAAAAAGCGATTTAAATTATTAATGATTTTAGGATGAAACAACAGCAAGAACAAAATAATGAAGTTGCTCCTTGAAAAAAAAAATGTTTAAAGAAAGATTTATCTGCGAAAATGCACCTCGCAAATAAACAAGGATTAGCTAGAAAGTTTTATTTCCCACTTTCTTTCTCAATGAATCTCAATGAACTGAATTTACTGCTGAAGTGCTTATCGCTAAGGTAATCAAAACTCATTCGCCGATTCCATTCGATTAATTATACGAAATTTCTAAAAATTAACTCTAAAATAAACGCTCAAATTTTACAGCAAAGACAGAATGCATTCTTCTGGTATAAATGTTTCAAGCAATTTTAACACATACATTATTTGACACAGTTTTTATTATTATAACCTCGATTGTTAATCGAAATGGAATATGCTGGATAAAATTTTAATAAAACTTGGGGAAAATGTTTCTTTTTATTTTCAATGTCCCTTCGAAATTTACGAAATCACACTACTAATTTTGAAATTTTATGACATATTTCTTTAGCGCAATAATTATGGTTGTAATTTTCAGTTAATGGTGGGGGAAGAACATTGAATGAAATTCTCGAAAACTTTTCAAATGCGTTATTTTAGAATGTATTAAATACGTGACAATTTGGGAATTATTATAAGTTTAGTAATATTGGAAATCTTAAATATAATACCTTGCAGTCTTGTTCTTCTTCAGCAGTTTAATTGGTTGTACCAGCCAGAAGGAAATGCAGCGTTTACATTTTTTCCATAAGCTTCAAAAAGAAGCTACCTAATGTCCCTACAGTGGCACCCGAACAAAAAGGTGGTGGATGATGATTCTCCGCCGCCAGGATTTGCGACTATGTCCCCTAATCCCCAGTCGCCCTTTAAAAGGAGGAGTATATAAGGTATTTGCCCTCTCCTTCTTAGCATGCTTTCGTGGTGTGGTGGTCAGCACGCTCGGCGTGTATTCGAGAGGTCCGTGGTTCGAGTCCCGGGGAGGGCACTTCTCATTTTTCAACTCTCCCGCTTTCAAAAAATACCTAATGTCTCTACAGTCTCTCTACCGTTGTTCTTAGATATAGGCCTCACATATTGTCTAGAATGACACTGATATAGTACGAACACTATATGGACTCGATACCAGACAAGGGTCGATAAAGGTATTGGGCCTAATACTATGTACGATCGACACCCAAATAGGATCAACGTAGGCATAGGACCAACAATGTCTAGAATCGACATATAGCATTGATATAGACATTGGAACAACACCAAGAAGAATCCCGACATACTAACGACAAACCTAAACGAGCCATAGGACAAATACTATGCAGAATCAGCACTGAAGTAGGATATGGCACGGTAGGCATAGAACAGATACTGATTTATAATCACCATCTGCATAAAACTGACACAGGCACACAACCAACATTGTTCAGAATCAACACCGGCATAGGTCGCAGGGACAGCATTATGTAGAACTGACACCGGTGTTGACACAGGCGTACTACCAAAACTGCGTAGACTCGACACGGCACTGGTTTGACAACGAGTAATATCAACAAAGGCATAGTAACAATGTGTAGAATCGATACTCATAAGATCGACACGCGTGTAGGACCAACGCTACAGAATCGGCACCCGCATAGGATTGATATAGGCAAACTGCCAACACTATCTCGAATCGGCCCATCGATATAGGATCAACACAGGCATTGGACCAAACCGAAGAGAATCGACATTGCGTAAGATTGGCACGGGGCATGATAAATAAAGGCATAAGACCAATACTGGTATAAGAACGACACAGCCATTAAGCCAATATTCAGTAGAATCGAAAGCGACATAGGACTGACAGGACCAAATGCGAACATCTGCATAGGATCAGCACTGCGTAAGATCGACATACTCAGAAAACTAATACTATATAGAAAGAGCAAAGGGCAATAAGGCGTAGGATGGACACAGGTACAGGAACGACACCGTGTAGAATCGCCATTCGGTAGGATCAATGCAGGTTTAGAAGCAACAGTATCTAAAATCAACATTGTAATAGGATTGACGCAGGCCAAGGACCAATACTGAGCAGACTCGACACAGCATAGGATCGACATGGCGTAATGGAAAGGAAAGGCATAGGAATAATATTGCGACAGGGAAAGACACAGAAATAATATTGTGCAGAACGGATAGCCATAAGAATAACACAGGTATGGGACCAAAACTATGTAAAATCGATACCCGTATAGGATCGGCACAGGTATAGGACCAACAATATTAGAATCGACCTCGCAGAAGATTAGCACCGCATGGGGTCGAAATACCCATCAGACTAACACTGAATATAATTGGCCCACCAGCGGCCGAGAGGTAAAATAGCTGAACACTGGTAGTTCCGACATGGGTTCGACTGCAAGAGATCGTGCTGGCTGTATGGACGTTTTCGTAGTTTTTCCACGTGCGAGGTATACACGAGCCAGTTTCCCTTAGAAAGTCCTCCACGAAGGCACCCCTCCCCGTAGGAAGGTAGCTTTAGTATGGTTAGCAATAATCAATTAAGCCGAAAGCGAAACCTGAGTAGAATCGACAGCTGCGTAGGATTGACACAGCGTGAAATGAACATACGAAATGGATCATAACATAGCGTAAGATCATACGATCATAGGAAACATAGCGTAAGATCGACACAATCATAGGACTAACACTATTAGAATGGACACCAGTATAACCGCGATAAAGCATAAGATAAACACGAGCATAGTGTCAACGCTGTATAGAATCGAAAAGGCTTAAGTGCGACACAAAAATAAAAACCAACACTAGTATGTAGAATATACGACTTAGGGTAGACATCATAACCTCGATACTGTCATACAATTAACCCTGACATAGTCTAAATATGGCGTTTAGAAACAGATGTAACCACGTGGGGCATAATTTGATTAAATTAAAGAAGGTTGTATTTAGCCTTCGAAACTAAAGTCCTGTAAATATAACTCACGTTATGCCGTTTCGGTTTCTCGTTATTAATTGCTGCAACATTTGGTTTTTTTCGGTATGCCCTTTTTTATTTTCATTTAAATCTCTAGCGCTTTGGTTCTTTTTTCAGCTTTTAATATACAAATTACAAGACCAGTGAGTTAAATCAAGAAGAAGAAAACACTAAACTTGACCTGGTTTCTCTTTTCTTAGTCCTACTAATCAGATTATACAAGACTACACGTTTTATTTTTCTGTCTTTGCATAATGCACAACATTGGATTTTCTATAGCAGTACGTAAAAGTAAGAAAGCAAATAGAGTAAAACATCAGTCATTCGGATTCAAGATAACCAAAAATCCTACCAAAAAAAAAAAAAAAAAGACAACTCAACTATCCGTATGAGTTCTGGTTCCAAAGAATCCGGATATTTGAATTTCGGTAACATTGGTAAACTGAACACCCGATATAAAATATTACTCTTTATAATCACGGAAACGGGTCTACGAAACATATACTTAGTCATATTGCCTAGAATTTGACATCTGACGTTTGAATTGAAATAATTCAATAGCAGACCATTTCACTGTCTCTAGAACACCTGTAATTCGAATTGATAATTTCCATTAATTAACATTTAATAAGTAGTTTGATACGATAGTATCTTCTGTAATTCCCATCCAATGAATAACTCATTATATTGTTAAATGACTGAAACTACTTGACTAATGATGGAATCAGGGATTGTGCCTACAGTTACATACGAGTAATGGAAGATATTTTATAAGTTGTTATCTAATTAATCAACACTGTTAGTAAGCTTAAAAGTTATCCTCTTAATACATTCAGTGTAAATTCATCACATAATGAGCACACAAATTATCATTTGTAAATCTCGTGTATTTTTCAACAATTTTAAGAGTCGTTTTTAATTTTGTTTTGCCTTACTTTTCACACTCACTGCCTTAGGAAAAGACGAGGAAATTTGCTGTTTCAGTGTAACTCAATTAGCCCATGTCTAGTAATGGAAAGCCAATTACCTAAAACTGCTATGAGAAAGGGTACTTTTTTATTTTGATGGCAAAATGCCCCTGGTATTTTATATATGGATTTATTTCCGTTTAATATCTGCCTTAATTTCTTAGACACATTTCATCATTATATTATTCTCCCTTAAAGAAGTCATAAAAATATTATAAGCGGTTTATATATATATATCTGGCCTTGCTGGTCAGAGGGTCTTCAATTAATCACCATGCATATCTGCTTACTGAAATACCGTAGAGAGATAAATGACTGAGATATTTAAATTTACATAAATAAAGAGCAAACAATCTGAATTTTGAATGAACAGCTTTGTTTTTGAGCCAAAACATAAAGCACATGAAATTTTATTCGCTCAAAAGTCAGAATACTACAGGCGATGTGACATTTTTTATTGTGTGATGAAGTACAGAAAATTATTATTACGAAAAATATAAATTTTATAACATATCATCACTTGGTATGAAACCCAGGAAGTCTTGAAGAGCTGCAGGTTTGAATAAAACGTGTTATAAATTTCCAATTTTTGCATCCATTATAAGGTATTTTATCCTTCCTTCCAGTATGCCTTCGCGGTGTAATGATAGCATATTCGCAGTCTTCGAGAGGTCCATGTTCCAGTTCCAGGAGGCACTGCACATCTTTCACGGCTCCTACTTCAAAAAATTCTAATGACGCCACAGTGGCGCCCTAACAGGGACTCGAACCTGGACCTCTCGAATATGCACCGAGTGGGCTATCGTTACACAACGAAGGCATACTGGAAGGAAGAAGAAAATACCTTACACCACTATTGAAAAAAAAAGCTAAAGCTATGCGCTAAGGCTGATCGGTATAGTGGTTAGCACTGCTGGATGCCGTATCGGTGGGCCCGATCTCGAATAATGGAGAACACTTGAATATATGTAAACATATATAGAGTTTTTGCGGCATAGGGGCGCTTAAAATAACGGTGAGCCGAAAATCCTCTTGACAGATTTAGTGATAGAGGAAAAGAGTGTAACTTGTCCCAAGGATGATTCTTCTTCGAAACTGCGATAAAATTTGTACTATCACTCATAAAATGTACAAGACCCATGGCAACGACAGATGTTTTCCTACGCTCCTCCCCGTGATAAAAATTCATGGTCTTGTTCTGACGTTTACTGTCACACAAATGAGCTAAGTCACAACAACAACGCTCTGGAGACATCCCATCTGAATAAACTCTTTCATATAATAAATACTAATAACTATTTGGCATTATTTTTCACACATAACTAAAAAATCACAATTTTTTGACTGCGCTAGTTTTCATCCAAGTCGTTTTCCAAGTAACTATAATTTTGTTCCAGCGATAATGTAGGAACAGCTATAGTTTAGCTAAAAATCGCTGAAGGCTGAATTTTTGACAGTTTCCTTCCACCATTCATGTAATTAATATACTCATCCGTCTCTTACGACAGCCTTTAATCACTGACAAAAGTATCTCTTCTTAATGGTGCCCCATCATAAAAGTGCCAGCATTTTTGTGCAAGTTGGCCGCTAATCAAAACGAACAGATACGAGGAAGAATCCATGCAAGTGTGCTTCGATATAAGAGGCTCACACTCGATATAAAGATGAGCTTCTGAGTTATAAAAAGCATCCTAGATGTATATGTAGCACACCGCTATGCAAGTGTGATTTGCCATTTGTTCCTGCCAGGAGCAAAGAAAATTAAAATTCTGCTTGTGTAACGATGTCTCAGCATAAATATGCCCGGATCTGTGAGAAGAAGGTTTTACAAGTTAGAAGCTCATCTGCAAAAGAGTGCAGACATCGTCATCCTTATGACGGTTTCTGTCCTTCCGAATAGTGATAGACTTGCATAAACATAGCGGCAACTTTATGACCGGACGCCATTAACAGGCGTCTCACGCACCACCAAATTATTCCTCGTATGTAGTAATTTCAAATAGTTTAACTTTTACGCTGCAGAAGAGAACTGCTGACCCTACGGCTATAAAGTTTGCCTCACAGCATTATTGTCCTCCTTGCAGAAGCGATCTAATGCTGGTGTGCCCCCTTCCGCAGGAGGGCCGGCAGAACAGACTGCTACAAACACATGATGAAAAAGAAATTCACAAGGCTATTTACAGCGATGCATAAGTCCTCATAGGCTACACAGTCTTGTGCTAATCACCGACTAAGTGAGATCACTGATGGTCCTGTGTTCAGATAGAGATTACTGGTTGTAAGTTTACAACTTAATAGTTACAGTATTACAGTGTAACATACATGAGACTGCATTGCAGGCATATGACTTAACATTTAGAATACTTATCATATATTATACCACTTTCAGGCTAAAGTCACGAAGCGCCATTAAACAATGCATTGAAGGTGTTATTGATATCACTTACTCTATTGCATTAAGCAATTATGATAATAGAATTGAACAAGGTAATAATTATAATACAGCTGAAGCGAAGTCTAAATTCCGTTGTAATAATGAGCAGAAAAACGAAACAAGGGTTATGCATAGATGCAGAGTGTATATAAATGCAGTTACAATTGAACACACACACAAAAGAAAGACAACATGTATGCAAGTACTATTGAAGGAGGTAGTTATACTACTAATGAAACTTTGTATAATGACACTTACTGTAGTACTTCTGCTTTACAGAGTGTCATTAGATAGTCTCATGAATCATAGAGACTTATGATGTTCTTAGAAAAAGGTGTGCATAGCTACTTGGTTAATTTCTGATCGAGCAAGATGTCAAGTGCTAAGTTGCCCTATCGTGTCCACTTACAGCTGAGTTTTTTGCTGCGCAGTACATAATAAGTTTCTCAACTTTACTCTGGCTATGTTATTCTTAATCAAATTGTCCGCCCATTGGGGCCGAACTTGTTGACTTGGTTTCTTTTGATGAAGATGAGCTGTGTCGGAGAGAAGAGACAGTGATCCAGGTCACCCACTTCTCCACAGACATAGGTATCTGTTTCACTTAGGTGGAAGCGATAAGACTCAGAATACAGAATACTGCTGACGAGGCGTCCGACCTAAGGTTCAAACAAGCGGAGTTTTGCCTGATCAGCAGAAAAATCTACCAACTGCAGCTACCTTAGCCAAGGGGAGAGGCTGTGAATTAATTTTGATATTGAGATTACTCAGTTGCTGATTTTGAGGCTCAGATTAAGGAACCTGAAGGTTCTTGAATCGTAGTCTTACGCAATTAACAAAATTATTGGAAATGAAACAAAGATGTTACTTATTATAGTGATATGAATACATAATCTAAATGTGCAGTAGGGCCATGGCCTGTGAAGTAGTGGGTTAATTCACCAATATTGACTCGAGTGCTTCCCCCCACTTTCGGAAAAAATTCATACATTCGTCTGCCCTTTGTTTCTGTTTCCCACCTCTGTTGCCACTGTGCAATGACCTGTTGCTGTGCAACTCTTTTACGTTGGGAGATTGGAAGTTTTACTGGATGTTTAAGTAGAGCCACGTCATTTGCTGCCGACTTCGCTGCCCTGTCTGCTTTTTCATTGCCTTGGATTCCAACGCGTGCCGCGATCCAATGAAGACTAGGACAGATTGCTTGTAGCTGCTGCTTAAATTTATAGTTGGTTTTCATGCCGAGAGTGATTGTTTTAACCAGAAATGCGTAATTTTGTTTTTTGGAATATTTGACTTATGGTTAGCACATTTTTGTGCTTGTTTGTACACGAAACGTTTTCTGAGTTGGATGCTGAACAATTATACTGGGCAAGTCAGACTTCAGCATTGTCGGATAATGGCAATGATTGTGGCTAAATTAGACTCCAGAGATCAGTGCATTTGACACCTAGTATAAACTAAGCTTATCAGTAGCTCTACGTTGACTGTTCCATTATTTAGGTGTCATTTGTGACAAAAATTAAACTGGCAGCTTCTGAAAGTCGGCTACCTAGGGTGGCTACGTCTGAAGTCAGCCTACATGGTGCAGTTTTCCATTGTCATCAAACTGAAGCGTGTATACTGCAATTTTCTGGCTCCTCAGAAGAAGCATATTGCAGAATTTGCTCACAAGTTTTATGCAGGGACTTGAAGGTGCACTATTTTCCAATAATAAAAGGTGCATTATTTTGCAAGAATTGTTCTCGGACACCAAACATTCACGCTTCAGAAAAGTTAAACGAAATGAACATATTTCCGATGGTTCTCGTTAAGTTTTAATCTTATTCTACTGTATTAGTATTAATGTTGATTTACCTGAATTATAGTGAAAAAGCTCAGAATGTTGTCCTCTTCAGCAAAAAGTCTACGACCTATACCATTGCAAGTATTATCTTTGGGCGTTTTTGCTCTGCGGGGAAAGAAGTTACGCAAATATTATTTCAAAATTTGCTGTACTGATCAGTGACCTCAAATGAAATATTATAATAATTTTCAGAATACTTATTAATTGTTACTGTATCGAGATTTCAGAGTTAGTTTATAAGAAACATTAACTGACAGACCTCCATTATCTTCATCATGACTTGTCAATGTCATTGATCCATTTATTCATTTTTATTAATTTTTGACTGTGTAAAAAATCCTATTTACATATAAATGTATTCAAAAACAGTGCGATTTGTTTTACTACAAAAATCCGTGAACGAGAATATGAATCTTTTGACAAGTATGAGTTAAAGTTAGACAGATCTGTATCTTCAAATCTTAGAATAAGGTTTATATCGCATTATAAAATAATTAGCTCCATCTGTAGATTTTCTGGCGAATTATTCATGCTTGTTTTTAATGGTAATGGAAATAATGTAAATTCGGACTTTAAATAGCTAAAATTTTGAAATTTTTGCAACTTGCAACAAATACATGATTCAAATGTATTCACAGATCTGCTTCGGGGGCCGCCAGTTAGGCAACAGCATTGTCATATCGTTTCCCACCACATGTTTACAATTTAAAATAATTAACATCGGCAACATTTTCTTGTATAAGAATTATTAATAGCCCATTTTATGTCATGCTATATTATATTTATTGCCTATAATATTACAAGCATTTAATTTCCGAAGTTTTAAATGAAAAATTAAAAAAATCTAATGACTTATAATTTTTAAACATTTGCAAGGATGTTACGAAAGAATCATGAAAAAATGTTGCGAGTTACAACTGCTTCTCTCAGTCATTAACTAACTCCATGAATGTTCTCTTAGATAACAGCTTTTTTTTCTGGTGACGTTTCGAAATGATTAGAGGAAAACATCCATCGCAAGTCAGAAGCGATAATATGAGACCTAAACAACGTAAATATGTTTGCCCGTTTTGCACCCTAGTGACCTTTCAGCTTCGTCACAACAAACAACCAAAAAAAGTAAATTTGGCAGCGCATGAAGCGTTAGAAATATTTATTATTATCTGTGCAGCTTATTCTATTGGATGGACATAGTTTCCCCTTAAAATTTTGAGTTAATGCGAAGCGGCGGGAAAAGTTACACAGATTTAAATACGTTTTTTCATGCTATGATCAGACGAAAAGGTCCAAGATTTAAATAATCTTTGTCATCGCCACTGAACGGACTTTAATATCTCATCCAAAAACTCGACAGTTTACAGGAAAAATTGATTCTAAATTCTTATTTTTGATAGAATTCGTGCGACAATGACGCACTTAGACTTAAATGCAAGTACTTAATTCTGTTTTGAAAAATACATTGAGCTCACTCCTGACTACTAACTGTTTATGGTAAAGACCTCTGTAGGTGACAGTTACCTATAAGAACATAAAAGAATAACTTTTATTTTTGGAATTTTCCCTTTTATATATGTAAAAATACAAGAAAGGTCGAATGAGTAATCTAACCTTAATTAAGTTAAAAGTGGTTGGCTTTTGGGTTTCGGCTTTATGAAATCAATCCAAACCGCAGAAATTACAAGATACATGAATTAAAGAATAGAAGAAAAGAATTAAAAACGCAAGCTTGGAGAAAACTTGACTTATTCGGAAGAATTAAATTATCTGTTGAATAATTTCGCGAGCTCGCTTTTAATTCTCAGAATCTTAGAACTATTTATAATTTAGTATGTATTACAGAAAACAATAAGAGTCTAGATAAATTAAACGAACCAATTCTGTGCAGAAATGCAAAATATATATAGTTAGCGTAAACTATGACTAATTGCAGTAATACAGCAAATCTTTAAATGTTCGAGTTAAAAACCAAACAATTCTGCAGCACGTAATACATATATGATGTCTGAAACATCTTTCATTAGCTACAAAAAGATGTAAATGTTCATCAATATTATGAAGTGGATTGCTGATTAACCATACATTAATTTATACCAAGTATTCATAAAACTAAAATAAGGATTTAACTAAAATTATTAAGAAATACGTTTATTGTTTTCAAATCGCTCGATTTGTTGTGCAGTTATAAAATGATTAAATCCGAAAGGAAAAAATCTCATGTGGTACTGAAAGGAAAATCCTCTGAAACCTTCTTATTGGAGAGGCAAACATCGGGAGACCGGTGACAGATGACCGAGAAAGGAGGCACCTGGTGTCGACCAGAGGTGATAAAGTGTATGCCCCTTGTTTTCCACTATCAAACGTTTATTGAAGAATTTAAGAATTCAGGTAAGTTGCGTGGCCGTTAGAGATAGATGGCCATACAATGGGTACTTTTTTGGGAGATAGAGGATTCAAGAAACATATTTTAAACAGTGGAAGACAAAGAAACCTATGTTTCCCACAGCGGCAACAATTGCTAAGGCGAGTGGATAATACTTACTAGATTAAGCTAAATTATTTGAATATGGCAAAGTACACGAAAACTAATTGCTTAGTGGGAGGGACGTCTTCATGGAGGACTTTCTACGAGAAACTGGCCCATATTCACGTTAAACATGACAAAACTATGAAAACCAATCATGAACCAGCACGTTCGCGTGGGTTCAAACCCAGGTCGAAGTACCAGTACTTAGCTGACTTAACTACTTAATGAACTAAGTAACTTCTCTAACGTCAAAAATGTACATTAGCTCTTGAACTCACATGCTAAGACAACATACTACATATTTTCTGTTAACAATATAGTTTGCTCTTAAAGAATTAATCAGAGAAGATGAATCATCTCCAGAAGATGTCTGTAACCACTAAGCGATTTTAACTGGATTGTTTAAAAATAAAAATAATTAATTTTATTACACGGGCAATAGATTTTTGCTCGAATGCTTGATATTATGAGAGCAAAGAAATTAAACAAAATTGTAATAATTTAAGTCAAGGGTAGTTACATTTGCCCCGTACCCAAATATACACTCACGTTTGTGAAAATTGCAACACCAAGAAGGAATCGTCATAATTGAATGCAATTTAATACACAGTTGAGTGGTAGTGGTACAAATAAATGATTAAATGTTCAAAGCAAACAAACAAGAACAAGAGATCAGAATCAGTATTTTGTGTGGCCACCACGCGCCGCAATAAGTGCTGCTACACGACGTGGCATGGAGTCAAACAAAGTTTGAATGTCTGACTGAGGAAGAGCATTCCATATCGTTTGTACGCGTACCCAAAGTTCGTCTGCAGACGCAACAGGACGAGGATCACGAGCAAGACGCCGACCAATGACATCCCACACATGTTCAATTGGCGACATATCCGGGGAACACGCAGGCCAAGGAAGAAGCTGTACCTGCTGCGCTGCAAAGAAGGATTTAACAATCCGAGCAGTATGAGGGCGGGCATTGTCCTGTTGAAATACAGCGCCTGGCAAGCTTTGAAGGAAGGGAACAGCTTCGGGCTGTAGAACTTCACGGATATACCGGTTGCTGTTCAGATTGCCCACAATTCGTAGCAATTGAGATCGTCTATGATATGCTATGGCGCCCCAGACCATAACTCCGGGTGTTCGTCCACTGTGGCGTTCGATAATGCACTCCGGAAGGTGGCGTTCACCGGCATAGCGTCTGACACGAATGCGGCCATCATGGTACCACAAATTAAAGCGGGATTCGTCAGAAAACACGACATGCTGCCAATCAGCACGCCAGTCTCTATGCTGATTGGCCCATTGTAGCCGCAGGCGGCGATGGTCGTGCGTTAGGGGGATCCTGTATAAAGGAGTCCGTGCGCGCAGTCCACACTGCAGCAGACGTCTACGAATTGATGAAGCACACAATGAAACACCTGTAGCTATTGACCACAGTGCTGCCAATTGTCTAGAGGAAGCTGTACGGTCCGTCCGCGCCATGCGGACCAGGTGTCTATCATCGCGAGCTGACGTCACATTTCGGGGTCCACTCCCGGATTTCCGAGTTGTCCGACACTCGTCCGTCCACTGCTTCCAAACGCGCATCACTGTGCTGCTGTTACGCTGCACACGAGAGGCTACTGCACGATACGACAATCCAGCTTCACGAAGGCCGATGATTCTCCCTCGTTCAAACTCTGTAAGTTGTTCAAATCTCGCTCTCTTTCGTCGACGAGGCATAAGTACAGATTGAGTTAACGTTTACCACTAGCAGATAACCACCGATAACCATACACGCCTCGCTACAGCCGTCTATTTATTCGGATCCATCAGCCGTTCAGAGGGCGCTGCTCAGCATACGCATGCGCTACGGATTTGCAATTCTAATCATTTGCATATCATGCGCTACTTTGCATTTCCTGAAAATTTCAGCTCACTCGCGTAAGTCCTTCATGGTGTTGCAATTTTCACAAACGTGAGTGTAAATTTAAATATATCTGTTCGTAAATAAAATCCTGTAAAAATTAAATTCTGAATAAAAGTTTCAAGATACATTATCCAAACGCGCTAACGAAAATTTTATGACATTTATATCATGCATGCAAATTGACGGAAGTAGGCTTAAGCGATATTTTGCATCTCTTAGAGAACACCACTACCATATGTGAATTGAATTATTATCTTAAATCCATGCGAGTAAACGTTTCTTGCTTCTGAGTGCATGTTACAAGCTTTCTTATGGATGCCTTTTAAACTCATTACCAGAAAGTGATGCTTTTTATAAAAACTTATCTCGTTCAGTACAGCGGATAGCCATAGAAAGAACGGAGATTGGCTAATCTCAGATCGATTTTCCTCTATTCTGTATGAGGTTAAACTTTATTGAGTCTTAAAACCAGCTTATAATTTTCTCACCACAGTCTCCAATTCTGAGGAATATAGAAAAGAGATAAAAGCTAAACAAAAGATTTATTAGGGTTTGCTTGTTTGATTACGGCAAAGCACTCGACAGCTATCTGCCTAAGGGGAAGGATGTCTTCGCGAAGAACTTTCTGAGGGAAACTGGCTCATATTTACCTTACACATAGTGTAAATCACGAAAAGGCCCATGCAGCCAGCCCGTTCGCCTGAAACTGAACCCAGGTTGAACTACTAGTGTTCAGCGCTCAACCACTGGTGGGCTGTAAAAGTTTATTAGCATTACATTTTGTTATTACAACTAAAATGTAACAAAGCTTATGCACAGCTGATAGATTGCACATGCAGATAGATTTAATGTTCACATACTTAAGTAGCAATTACTCACGACCTTTATTCATGAGCTGCATGAAAATACATGAAAACACTCATCGAAATCCAAATCGACGTATTGGTGGATGGTTCGTGAAATTTAATGTTTTCCTGGAGCGTTGCCAAAGCTAGCTCTTTCTCTCTTTCTCTAAAGTACACTTTCACTCGTTCATTAAACTTAACTTAATTTGCCTTCTGGGGAAGCTGAAGAAAGAAATGGAAGGTACAGAAAAGAATATACTTAAATATAACATATTATTTGAAATGATCTTTATAACTTTTCTAATGGAAGCTGGCATAAAAGTATATCTGTGTATTTTACCCAACAAAGAAAAAACATTTGAAACAAGCTTACACACCTGTAAAGCACCAAGAGGCTTGAGTACCATATCAGAGAATAGTTGCATAGTAATGCCTGGACTCTAAAAAACGGCAGTGGTAAGTATGACAACGTTTGGTTAAATTGATACAAAGAAAACGACACTTCGCGATAACCAATTTATGCTTAGCAATACTAGCCATACTTTATCCTTCTCTAATTTTAATAAGTAGTAGCTTTACTAAATTTTGCAAAAAGCATACTTTTTGAAAATCTTTCTAAAGAGCTTTAGAAAACTTTGCAAAGGACATTTTTTTTAACTCAAGCCGGATGAGTCTTTTATTTTTTTACAGATTAACTTCTTTTTTCCCAACTAAATTTCCTCATAGACTTACGAATGCCATTTCTATTTTAAGGGTGATCATTTCTATTGTGGAGCAACAAAGATTTGTGATGACTACTTAAACATTTGACTATAAGGCTTCTTCGAACGTTGAAGGCTGCTAAATTTGCAATAGCTTTAGGAGCAGATTCACACAAAAAACGTGTCGAAGGAAAAATTGCCACCACTTAAAATTGAGTCCCTATAAACCGAGGTTTCGATTATTCGAGATAATTATGGTTCAATTTACCACTGATAGTCGAAGTCCTACTGCAGTATCAATTAAAATTTAAACGGCGGAAGGAAGAAAAATACAAAAATTATTCGAATTTAATACATGCATAAACTATCTTCATTATAAACCTTTTCAATTAACTATATTTTTTGCAAGTATTCATTTTAATAACAAAACCCTGTTTAATAATTGCAGCAAGAAGTTGCTATCATATTCGGTATTTGTTGTACTTTTGGCAAACTGTTTAGCAGAGCTGCTGTTACGACTAATGATCGGGGTTCGAATTCCTGGTAAAGCGCTAACGTTAATGTCTGTCATGTCTAAGTACTAAAATAATTTTGCTCCACCGAAGAAGTCGCTGAAAAAGGAAGAGGGATACGATAATGTGGAATTCCTTCCATCGGGTTGGAATTTAATCAGATTAGAATAGAAACAAAAAGTAATCTAAATTAATTCACATTTTACGATTATACGAATAAGAGGTAGATTTACTCCTTGATACTGTAAACTTACTTATTAGAAGTAACGATTATTCCATTAATTAATTAATATCTTTCAGATTATTTATGAATGAATAATGTCTAATATTTTCCCGAATGCCAACAGATTCGAATAAAAATTGAAACAACGCAAAATCGTTTTTCGAGACTAACAGCCTTTTAGCGATAAAAAGAAAAAGAAAAGAATGCTTCATATTAAAATATTTTAACTAACGTTAAATTTGAAACTTGTGTTTGAAGGAAAACAGATGATACGACTGAAAGGTACGAGAGGAATTTTGAAAACGACGGACTTACATAAATAAAATTCTTGAATTTTGAGATGCATTTTCTAAACATAATTTGCTGAAATGTATTTAAAAAAAAAACACTGAAATTTTTTATAGTTTTCAGAATCTTTCCAAAAAAAAGCAAGAGTAGAGGGAAGTTTACTATTTCAAGAGTTAATTCAGATATCATTAAACTTGAAACGTGTTTATTCTCTCCAGCAATCCAAGAACATGACGCTCAAAGTCACCACTAATAATGATATTAGTGATTCAGGTCCCCCTAAAATTGTAAAATTCACGCTCTTTTTTAATGAACATTTTTGTTGTATTTGAACAGCCTATGTTTTCTCAAGTTTAAAGATTATTTAGGTTAGGATTCGGAAGATTAGAATTTTTTCAAGGTTCTTGAAATTTGAGTGTGTTACACCTAGTAAATAACTACGTTTATTTCGGACTTTGAATGTTATAAGCGAAGTCTTTACCATTAATGTTTCTCAAGTTTAAAGATCATTTAGGTTGGGATTCGCAAGATTGGAATTTCGTTTCAAGATTCTTAGGCTATGAGTCTCACCCGCCTAGAAAAACTACGTTTATTTCGGACTTTGGATGTTATAAAGTCAAGTCTTTACCATTTACTTTTCTCAAATTGAAAGATTATTTAGGTTGGGATATAGAATATTCCAGTTTTCGAATTTCTAATTGTTTTTAAGATTCTTGAGATTCGAGAGTCTCACACCTAGCAAATAATTACGTCTAGTTTGGACTTCGTATATTACATACCAAGTCATTATCATTTGTTTTTCTCAGATTTAAAGGTTATTGATGTTGGGATTTGGAAGACTCGAATTTTTTTTCAAGATTCTTATGCTTTGAGTCTCTCAAACGTAGTAAATAACTACCGTGTATTTCGGACTTTGGATGTTGTAATGAAAGTCTTTACCAATTATTTTTTTCAGACTTAAAAGATTAAGGTTAGTATCCAGAATATTCGAATTTTCAAATTGCGATTTTTTGGGGGGGGGGGTTGTTTCTTGAGATTTGAATGTAGCAAATGAATACGTTTATTTTGGACTTTGGATATTATAAGCCAAGTCATTACGATTTATTTTTCTCAAGGTCATTTAGATTAAGATTTGGAAACTTCGAATTTGTTTTGAGGTAATTGCTCTTCGAGGTATTTGTCTCACACATAGTAAATAACTAAGTTTATTTCGGAATCTTTACTGTTTATTTTTCTGAAGTTTAAAGATTCATTTAGGTTGGGATGCAGAATATTTGAATTTTGAATTTCTTTCGAGATTCTTATGATTTGAGAGTCTGATACCTACTAAATAACTACGTTTATTTCGGAACTTGGATGTGCAACCAAATGTTTATCATCTATTTTTCTCATATTTAAAGGTCATTTAGGGCAGGATTCAGAAGATTCAGATTTTTTCAAAGATTATTGTGCTTTGAGTGTCTTACACCTAGTAAATAATTACGCTTATTTCGGACTTCGGAAGTTATAAATGGAGTCTTTGCCAGAGTTTCTTTTTTTTTCCCTAGAAACCGAATAAAATTCGACAATGGAGTTTGGATTATAAAGAGGCAGAGAGGAGAGATTTTTGGTAACGAATTTTAAAACGAGGCTCGGCGGAAAACCTCTTAAGAGGTTACCCTACCATCTAATCAGAGATTACCTAGAGATTACCCTCTAAATATTTTAAATGTAACATCTATGACTGATGCGAATTACACAAATCATTTCACGAAAGTTGCGAAAGTTATACTAATTTAATATTTTCTTGTACTATTTATTATTTATGAAAAATTTATGAATTATTGTTATTATTATTATTATTTATAAATAATAATAGTTATGAAAATATATTTAACCGTTTTATTTTTACAGTTTTTAGCCCAAAGAAGCGTTAGCCCAGAAGCTCTCAAAACGGGATTTTGCGTTGAATGTCTATAAACATCCGATCCATCTTTCAAATTGTTGCCACCAAATATTATAGCCCTGTATTACATTTAAAGAAATTAAATATGAAGAATTTGCATGAATGTTTGCATATTTTTCGCATTTGAAAAAATGACGGTACCTAGAGCCAACAAATTTTGAATAGCGTAGTCCTTTACCCGACTATGGAATCTGGAAGCCCGAATTTTGAATTACGAATTTGGATTACTTTGTATTTCCTATTTTGTAAAGCATTAACGAATTTTTGACACAAACTCAATGATTTCAAAGCGAGCAATGGCAACACTGTATGACAAAAAACCATTTTTATATTCAGCGCGCGACACGTTCTAGCGGAAATTCAAAAGGTATGCTGTTTTTAAATGTTTTATTGTGCATTTCAAATTTGGTAAATCTTTAACAAGTTTTTGATTAAAAAACGCAAAAATTTCAAAGCGAGCAATGGCAACACTATATGAAAAAAGTACATTTTTATCTCCAGCATGATAGACTGTCTGTCGGAAATTATAAAGTTAAGCTATTTTAAATATCTTTAGTCCAAATGTTCTCGAAACGTGTATGTGTATGTAAATGAAAAAGGGGTGTAATTTAAAATCTGAAAGCTTTCAGATTTTGTTGTTTATTATATTGCAATTTATTATGCATTATTTAAAATATAAGATTAAACATTTTAAAACAACTTTTTTATTAAGTTACTCTCAAATCATCTGAAAGAAAGAGAGGAAATCAGGTATCTTAATTAATTAAGCTAAAAGGATAGTTTAATTATCAAGTGTACGAATAAAAGTAAAAATAAAATATTCAATTCTTTTTCTCATCAAGGTTTCACCAATAAAAATGCGAAATGAAGGTGTAATGCATGATTTTCTTAAGAACGATGCAAGAAATTAAAATATGCGTTTCAAATTTTTTTCCTGGTTTTAATTTTATACCTTTCATATGCAGCTGAAATTCATCACATTAGAAAAAGTACATAAACTTTTACATATTAAAAAAGGATTTATAAGTGCCTCTAAAAGCGGAAAAACTAGTTTATGAAGAAGTGGGCCCACCTCACTTGACCTTTTTAAGACTTCCCTTTTGGCCCCTATTTTAAGGCAATATAAATTTACAATTTTTAAAAAAATAATCAATGATTTAGGGACCTTTGTACTGCGACTTACTCGACCCTGTACGTCCGCCTCTACGGGGCTTGGTGTATGTGTTTCCTTGCCTGTGCGTGAATCAGGCCCTATTAATGACACTAATGCTAGTTATAAAAATTATTAAGAATGTTTTTTTTAATCTCAGTGTGTCGCAATGCGATTATAATTTGAAAAATAAATTAAAATAGCTTAGGCTTCGTGGAATGGCAACAGTTCTCATAATTAGCACTTCTTCAGGTAGCGCAGATGATTAATGCTATAATAGCTTAATGCAACATAGCACAGCATGATTAAAAAATAGACCAGAAATTTTCGAACTGTGTTCTGCGGAACTCCAGGATCTCACGCAACTTCTTCTTCCACTCAACTTTGTCTCTAAACGTTCGTTAAAATCAAAATTCAGAACAGTTTTAACAACATTCTTAATTCTCATTTAAGAACTCCTATTGCTGTTGTTACCAAAAAAAATGTTTTTTTGTTTCTCTTGTTACGATTACCTATGTCCAATATCAGGTATAAAACTGTAATGAAATAATGACTTCCTTTTTACTTTGCACAAACATTGCATGCAGTTCCCAATACAGCGAACTGCTTATTTAGTATTTAATTTTTTTAAAGAATCGTACAAATTTTTCTCTCCCCACCCTCCAAACAAATCACACTTTTCATGAGTTCTACGAATCGTACAATTTGAAAATCATTAGATTAGACTACAAATCAGTGCTTCTCAACTTTTTTGTCCCATGCACCCCTTTCATCCTATTAGATGTCATTCCCCCTCCCTCCTTTCAAAATATTGCATCGAGACACACATATACATTATTTAAATTTAGATTATTTCTTAACGTGTTTTTATAAATTAAACAAAAAAATGTATACAAAATGTTTATAAATACCAAAACTTCAATAAAAGCAGTTTTTTTAACAGCTAAATAAAACGCTGATCGCATTCCTCCCCCGAAATAATGAAATACATTCCCCGGGGGAATTATTTCTCTGGTTGAGAACCATTGTTATAGATGTTCCTAATGTAAAAATATGAATTTTAAAAAAGCAAAACACTGGAAATTATAGTGATGTCTTACCGATTACTGTAAGAAGATCGGAATATTCTTCTCAAGCTCCAACGAGATTCCATATTAATCCAATTCAAAACAGTCGTTAACGAATTATCACAACATAACACACATTTTTTTTCTGTTTGCAAAATTCTACATTCTATTCCGCAAATCAAACTAGCAGTACATCCTTCACTGAAAGTTCTGTAATAAATTTCACGCCGTTCTCAGTCTAAATTACAAGAAGCTGAAAATTTACCAACTGCAAAGAGATTTTCTCCTTCATGTTTGGTTTCTTTTTTTCGAGAATATCTTTTTAATGAATCTTTCCACAAACATCCTTTCAATAAAATTCTTGTGCGTTTTTTTCTTGAAAAACACAGAAAACAAAATTTTTCGAACACGTAAGTTATTGAAATAAAAATTTTTCTAAAAGAAATATTATTCAAAAAGAAACGAAAGTGAGAGTATAAACTAAAACACGCCTTTGATAATTCGGAAGAATTTAGAGACTAAAAAGAAAGTCACACAGCGCCGAGAGACTACCGAAGGTACCGTCTGCTACCCATCACATCGGAATTCGAACCAACAACTGAAGAATCGGGTGGTGTGTGTGTACCATACTTCACGCCACGGACTATCGGATACGACGCGCATGCGTAGAGGACAGCTGCAGGCGCTGAAGGGGTTTATGCTCTTATTGCAAATCGCTGTTTCATGGGATAAAAAACTTCTTACACAAAGCTCTTGCGTAATAGTTACAGCAAACGACTATTTTTGCAGGCTTAATCTTTAATTCATTTTCTTGTTGTCAGTAATCCTCGCTTTACGAAAGCTCATTTTTTACGAAAGATCTATATTAGTATCATTTTCGGTAAATGAAATCTGATTTCGATTTTGCCATGCAAGGCGGAAATATTATTCAGCACTTGTTTTGCGTTACGATGGTGACAGAAAAACGCCTCTTTATATGTCAATGGAAACGTAATGTTAGAGCAGTTCTACAGAATACTTTGATTATTCGCAAAGAAAAATTATGCCAGTTATATATTAGGTCTACCACATCAGCCATAGTAGATGACGAACTTCGGCTTTTGACTGAAGAATAGAAATCCACAGTAAACGTAGAAGAAATGCTCGAAAGAATACAAACATTGGTGAGATGCTTCTTTCTTTTGCACTCAGCCCTCCCGCGGCCGAGCGGTAAAACCGCTGATACTGGCAATTGGACCCGGGTTCAAATCGCGGCAAATCTGCTGTCTGCACAACGTAAACAAAAGTCAGGTTCCCTTCAAAAGTCTTCTACGAAGGCATCCCTTTATTAAGGCAGATAATCCTCGAGTGCATTTCCATAATCTAAATAATCGAATCCAATTCTCCTATATTCTAATGTTGTGGAGCCAGTAAATTTATTTCGAAGGTAGAAGAAATATGTCAAATCAGTAGTCCTTGCCAGGCTTCGAATACTGCGACTATCGACTGCGGAAGTACTTCTAATTCCGCCACGTGATAAACATTTTGGAAATTCCTTACATTCTCCCCCACTTAAAAAGCGAGGATGATCGTTTGAGCATCACCGCCCTCGCCGGGATCTCCCGACTGTTAATTGGACGTACTTCTATTTGCAATAGGAAAGCACGTGGTAAAGAAGAAAATTCCTTATTTATTAAAAAGAAGAAATTCCTTATTTAAAATTTCCTATTTTAAGGCTGATCTGGCTTTTCTCAATATTAGGGTTAACATTTTTCTCAGGGAAAAAAGGCAAACTTCAACGCACTTTCATAGGGTAAATTGTTAAGATTTGCAAAACTTCCACTGTCTGGTATTTCCACTAATATTTTCGAGAAAACTTATATATAAGTTGGAAGGGGAGGAATGTCTACGAGAAAGAAGAAGCTATACGCGTAAGCAGTATGTAAGTAAGTTCATCTTAAATTATGATTTGTTAACTAGATTCTACAATTTTAAACCAATCAAATTCTGAATAACTTATTCAACGTCATTAATTTATATAAAAATTACCATTTAATTGTATGGTGCTTTTATACATTTTGTTTATATGTTTTATGCATTATATATATATACATTTATATATGATATATATATAGAGAGAGATTTATACATTTATACATTTTTACACATTGGATATATATTTTTTTAACTTATTTTTACACGTTTTTATACGTTATATGTATACGATTTTATACATTACACATATACACGCACAGATTTTTTTTTTCGATTTAGTAGCACGTGTTTAATAAAAAAAAAGGATTGTTCGACATCGAAACCGTTTGTTAGCATTGGCAGAAAACAAAAGGTAAAATTATTTAATTCTAGAAAACGACTTATCTTCGCATTCCAGCAGTTCTGAATTCCAGAAAATCAGAAACCTCTGGTTTCGATTTTAGGATAAAGTTGCTTTGCAATTTATTTAATTGCTTGCAAAATAAGTTGCTTTGCAGTTTACTTTCGTAGATATTCAAATGAAAAATAGCATAAAATTATTCAAATGTAAAAGTAATCTGATAATTATCACAGATATTGAAAATATAATAAAAAAGATTGGAAATTAGCAGAAAAATCTAATATTATTGAATCTTATAAAATCACAAATAATTTGAGAAAATAATTACGTAAACTTAAGACCAGATAAAACTACTGACCTATTCAATACTAACCATTCACTATTTCACTTAATACACCATCGAACAAACATACATGATGTGTATCATAATATGTTCCCGTTAGTTATTATTTGGCAGTCGATTTTATGGAGAAGCCTGACAATGTTTAGAGACGTTCGCTTTTAAAACAAATAGCAATTTCGTTTTACGTTTACTCAGTTTTGGCTTATAGGCAAAAAGGTTTCTCAAGAATAAGTTTTTTTTTAAGGGGATACTGGATTACCTGGAATGAAAATGAAAGAGAATGATAATTAGCTGAATGAATACGGGTTTATTTATGCATTTCTATTACTTATTTATATATTTGTTACTAATTATTAGAATCTAAATTCCGTTCAGCAGTTTAGCTAGAGGTTAATGCCATCATATGACTTGTTTTTGAAATTTACTGTACACTATGTAAGATCTGTCTCTTCTATTCCACATAAACTAAACTAGATCCTACAAAGAAACTGGCGAATTCTCGCACAGGCGTGAATTAAATACCAGCTTAGAAGAAGGGTGAAAATAACCCTTTATTATTTCAACTCAGGCACGTACTTCGTGCTTTACAATAACAACGACCACTTTCCGTGGAACTTAAATGTTCTAACATAAATCAATTCAAGTCTAAATAGAATAGCACGTTAAGGTTAGGCTGGGGTTAGCACATTAAGTTACAGCTAACTTAGGTTGACGCACAAACCCAACAGGCGTGACGCTTATTCGAAATGGCCAAGGAGCGTACTAGCGTAACAGCGAAATGAGCAACGAAACGTGCGCTGACTAGCCAAAACACGCTCTGAATAAACTCAGAAATTTACCGGTTTAAATATTCACTTCACTTCACCTTAAATTTACATCCTAGCGAGGAAATACGAGGAGAAGTTGAGGAGTTCAGGAAAGGTATTAAACTTAAAATAATTTGTTATGTAAAATAAGGGAAACCTTGTATCTATAACTTGTTAAATTTAGTTCGAAATCCGGCCGTTCAAAGATTCCTGAATATCATTTTCAAACATCTTCTGGCTAGGTAGTCGCACCATAGCCAATCGCAATACATTTATTGATGTTATATTCGTCGGTGTATTATTGTGTTGATTGATGTTGACCAGGATCGCAATTTCGGCCCTTGAGTGGTTGTATGAGCAAGAAGGGCCAGAGCTGCGCATTTTGTCACCCAGTGCACTGCGAGTCCTAAATTCTACTGTTTGGTAGATCCCTGAATTCTAAAACTTTTACCACCTCTAATTTCTGCCGCGCAGGGTCTTTCCTAATTTCTAAACAATTTGTCATCCTTAAATTTTTCTGCCCGGTGCTACCGCACCAGCTCTGTTGGGAGGTCAGCGTTCTCTTATCTGACCCAAACAATAATTTAAGCCCATGTGTTGCCATATCTACGTGTCATCTTAATAGATTTAAGCTGTGATCTAAAATCCGGAAATTTCCAAAATCAGGAAACGTCGAAGTCACGACGATTCCGCATCTTCGACTTTTTACTGCACCATATAGCTATGACTGTATAAATTTATTATATAATTTGAGGGAAAAACTTAAAACACTTTTACGATTGTTATGTTTTGCATGAAATGAGCATGATTCTTTGAAAAAATGCAGAAAGATTTAATCGATTATAAAAGAAGGACTGAAAACTCCCTCTTTGGAATGTTTAATTTTTATAAACTAGACTTGAAAAATATTCATTCGTGAAATATGTATTATGTGAAAGTTTCTGCAAAGTATGTATATACGAAATGATCCGAAAGTGCTTTGGCTCATTAATTCAAAAATGATTACGTACAGGTGGTTTCATGAGGTATAAGAGGCGACGAAGGATGAAATAGGAGTGGAAAACGCTGAGTAGCAAATCTTCTTTCAAATGTACCATCGACCCACTTTGCGAATCGCAGAAGTTTAAACATTGATTCCCAGCGTCCATTCCCAGCGTGCAGATCGGTAAAAAGGAGCCTATAGCATAGTTTGCAAGTCTTGGTGATGAGTTGAAAGTGATTAAAGCATTTACTCGTTTGAGATCAAATTGAGTTTGTAAACATTTGTGGTTTGGGGGTTTCTTTTTCTCTGGGAGAAGGCTAACACCAAACTCAGTTTCAACTCGAGGAAATACTACGGTTGAATCTGATTGACTATGAATTAAGAAGTGCAGAGTGATCTCTTAAAAGACACTCGATCTTTAATTAGTAACACAGAGACTTTAGTAGAAGAATCTTCCAGGATTAACGCAGCTTTGAGGGAAAAAATATTAATACATAGGAAGTGCTCTTTGATTTCATTATTTTTCAAGCGTTAGAGGTTTCAATGCTGAAAGGAAAATTAGAGGATCATACTGAAACACAGTCTCAACAAAAATTACATCATCTTTTGCGGTTGTTATGAAAGAACATAAGAGAGTTGAGAAGAAAATCTTGCAAAGAAGTAATAAAATTAATAAAAAAGAACATTATGCAGTATGCTGTCTACTAACAAAAACGGAATTCTTTCAAAAGAAGTTAACACAAAGATTTGAAAACTATATTTCCTACCAAATTAAAAATAGACATTAGAAGTGAAAAAATCGTCTGCTTAAATATGAGATCCAAGCAAAATCTCCGGCTAGTAAAAAATCGGAAATTCTTATGTAGTAATATTGAATGCTGAACTTAAGCAAGATGAAGTTCAAGACGCTCTAAAGAGGTAGAATAAATTTTTTGTGAATGGAAGAATTGAATTGTTATTTTCAATAAAAGCTAAGCGTGGGTGCATTGGATTGCAACGGTACAACGTGAAACATCTAAGTTCTGTTATTAACTTAAATAAACTGAACTTGAAATGACTCCGTATTTCAGTTATAGAATACCTGAATATCGACAGTTGTTTCAAATAACAAGAATTTGGACACTTTCATAAAAAGTGCAATAAGGAAATGACTTGCGCCAAATGTTAGAAGAAGGTCGTATCCATTGGGACTGTATAAACGATGTTGTCTCTATAAATTGTATTCATACAAATAATAAATATAAATTAGGCTTGGACACAAGGCATTCCAGCTTGGATAAAAATATCTGTCTCTCTAAGGAGACAAAGAGAGTTGCTAATCAGAAGAACTGATTATGAAAGTTAGTTCTAAAAAGTTTAACAGGTGTTTGTAATAAAGCGGACGAAGAGACCATGATTAAAGGATTTAAATTAGCTAGACATTAAGAGACGTAAGTTTATTAATTTGGATAAAAGTAAATCCTCTCGAGCGTACTAGCCACTACACCCCGAAGGCATGCGAAGAAGGCGGGAGAGCCTTCTTCGCATGCCTTCGCGGATTTGGAGTCTGCAAAAATTACCCAAATCTGGTTCGCTTTACTATTTTGGGGTATAAATACAACCGTAGCTTTCTCTTTGCTGCAGATTTCTTTGTTTGTGATGAAGAGGGTCCTGTATTTGTTTTCTGATTGTTGACTAAAATCTACTCCAAACAGAAGGTTAATAATATGAATTGCTTCACTAATCTTATTTTCTGCGTCTGCTAATAAGCAATGCTTATTTTTGTAAGCATGACATTTGCGGTATCCAAGTGTAATGTTAAAACTAGTTAGTCATCTAACTATTTCACCTCTTTAACCTTCTTTTGCTTCCTTGAGTTTATGCCTTCGCATTAAACAGAAGTCTAATTAAATGTTAATAAAACGCAGCAGAGATAAAACTTGTCTAAAGTGCTTATTAAAAATTACATCTGAGGGCTACAAATAAAAGTTAAGAAATGTTAGCCATCGCTATCGGCCTGGTTTTCGTAATTCAAATACCTAGATAAATACAAGCTAAATTTCAACCTCAAAGAACTCATTTCCAACTAATTTGGATTTTAACCTTCCACAGAGATATAAAAAGTCATTCACCAAATACAAAAGTAGGCTTAGGGGAGTTTTAGGATAAACAGTTTTACTATTTGGTTGCCACTGGAGTCTTCGAAACTAAAAATGAGCTAGCTATTTGAACTCAATCTAATTTGCCCATGACTACTGACGGAAGTAACAGATGTACAGAAAAGAATTAATACAGAGCTTGAATTGCACCTGAGCCCACCGGAGCCCGGCTCCGGTCCTTATTTTTGGGATAAATAATAATTCTAACCGGAGCGCAACGGAGCCCTAAATGTGACGGCTGCAGCACACCGTTTATGTAACTGAACATCAATTTCTGAAGAACTTTGATCTCGAAAATATTTCTTAATAATAAAATTATATTAAGAATCGATTCTAGCTTCTGAATGCATGATGTTTTGTCCTTAGGAAACAAACCCTTGGACGGAGTTCGAGACTTCTACGGGAAGAAAAACCCCATTCACATGTCAAAAGTCAGAAAGTACAATGAATTATCACAGCGGGTAAATTTTTGTTCTAACATTAGTGTCTTCCAGAGGAAAAGAGCACCTACAGTACTTTTGGAACGATGTAACTAAAGATTCTCACTTGTTATTTTTTTCTCAACTAACCCTCGGATTCGGGAAAAAATTTGTTCCTATGTCTCATTCTGCTTGACAGCTAGATTTATATTGACAGGACATCGTGTTCAGAAAATGTGGAAATCTTCTCTTTTTGTTTTCATACCTATAGGTGACAGGTGACAGAAGGTCCGGATATCCACGCGGCTTGCATAGACTAATCGGGTATTATGGATCCCGCAAATATATAAAGCTACACTCCAAAATCAAGAAATTATATAGTCATGGTCGTACAAGGGCATAGTATCAAATTATTCTGCATGCGTTGCATAAAAGAGAATATACAAAATACAGGTAACAGATCTGAGGACACAATACATTTCATACTACTTCTGATGGAATAACATATTCTAAATGCTCATTGTTGCGGAAATTTTGCGGTACTCTGAAAGCATACCAAAAACACCTTGTAATAATAATTAAACATTCTCCAAAAATTATTGTTTGTTTGAATGTTTAATTATTACTACAAAAATAACTTGCAATAATAATTAAACATTCAAACTAACAATAATTAAACATTCTCCTTTTCACATTTCTTCTTGTACAAACTTCTTTTCATACCTACACATCACCCTTAAAAGTTTCTACATATTATAAGGTATTTTGTCCCTCTTTCCAGCATGCCTTCCTGGTGTAACGGTAGCACACTCGGAGCGTATTCCAGAGGTCCAGGTTGAGTCTCGGCGAGGGTACTGCACATTTTCCATGTCTCCAGCAATCAAAACCTAATAAATCTACAATGTTCTGTTACTGTCTATAGCATTCTCTCTAGTCTTATTACCGACGCTTTAACCATTCTAACGTTGTTCATTGGTGTGCGGGAGAAATAATAGTCTTTATTTCTATCATCCCACCATTATATTCAAAGCTTAAATTAAATCGAAGACCGTTTGAGCTACTCCTTAGTTTTTGTTAATTTTTAACTGCAGTCAGAACCCCAAATAAGCCAAGATTTGCACAATGATTTTATTAGTCATTTTATTTATTTATTTATTTTTTCCTCGCGGTCTTCTGTAAGATGGTGGCACTTCTAATTTTAGAAAATAAGCCCTGAATTAATATGAAAAAAATATATATGTTAAAAAAACCTTTCATATACACAATAAAAGTCAGGAAAAGTTAAACTGGGTGAACAATTTGGTCACGATTCTGTGCAAAGTACTACTTGATGACAGAAGAAAGATTTGGGTACTACATGCATTTCATCCCCCTGTGTTCTACAGAAATTCACATTTTGCTGTTTTTATCCAACGTTTCTCAAGAAGCCCTCTACAATAGTACACTAGACTACTACAGTAGTACGCACTACTTTATTACAACACTACATGCACTTCTTTATTATAGCACATACAGCCATTCACATGCACTACTCTACAAGAGTATATACAGCCATCTACATATAGGATTTCCACAGCCATCCATTACACATGCATTCCAAATTTAATACAAACATCCTGATGCACGATCTTGAATGATTCAATGTAACACTTGTAATATACTTCCTCATCAACAGTATCACTCTTGTATGTTTCAGAAAGTTTAAAGTAATTTACAAACAAATCATTATGTTTGTACAATTTTCATATGCTTTTAATACATACTGCAATGTGATATATCATGTACTACATACTATGTCTGTATGCGTTCCAAGAATATTATTTCGTTATTTGAGATACATTTCATCTGGACAATATACATTAGTAGAAGGAAAAAAAATGTTTTGCTATTTTTAATGAAATATTTTAATCAAAGTTAAAAAGAATTATCAATAAACTCATTTCCGTTGGATGTAATTACATACCAATGCAAAAAAACAAGAAAATGTAAATCTTCCTTTTTTAATGTGTGCGTCTATCGTTTCCAATGGTAACTTTCTGTTATAATGAAAGAAAATACAGAGCATGATACCACAAGAAACAAATAGCTGGTACAGTTATATCATTTGTCACAGTCTACTCCATTTATTCTGCTTGCGTGTTGAACATACGAGAAAGTTAATCACATGATTTCTATCTTCACATTACAAAAAAAAGATCAGTGGCTGTGAGTTATAATCTACTTAAGGCAAATAAAATAAGAATTACATAAAGAACCTATTAGCTTTCATCCATTAATCATTGAAATATAGCGTGCAGTTTTTCAGTTTTATTTTTGGCAGAACAAAATGGCTCAGACTATAATACTGCAATCGTTTAAGTCGCCTTTTCTTAGTTAATGACAATTTTTGCTTTGACTTTTCCTGGCATAAAACTAAGCTTGTGGGAGAAAACATTTGCTGACATAAGTTGACTGGCGATTTTGACTAAAGTTCATTCCTCTCTGTTTTGTAAACCAAGATTCCATTTATTTTAAAATGCTGACAATGCATTCATAAATAAACATAGAGGTATCCATAGGTAAACTAACAAACCACACTAAAAATGGTCATATAATCTTTAAATGTGGAGCTAACAAAAATGAAAGTTCGAAAAGATGGGCTAGATGTATGTTTTGTTATGATGAAGCAAAAGAGAACAGTATGACTCCAGTCTTTGCATAAGATTACCTGAGGCAAACTAACTTGCTTTAACATCACATATAAAGAACACCAGTTACGCCAGTATGTTCAGTTGCCAGGAAGCGAAACCGGCACAAACTAATGTGTTCAATTATATTAATCTATCAAATCCACTGATCATCGGTGATCTATGAGTTGATGGTTCAACCATTCAGCAGCTGGGACAGCTTTCATTCTATTCAGTCGTTGGGGACCGCTTTGGAATGGTGCCCATCATAAAACTGCCGTACATTTACGCAAGTTGATAACATGTCTCCAAGCCAGAGACCTTCAAAAACAGTGTTGACAATTAAGACCCACGAAGTATTGGTCACATTTGACATGTAATTTTATAAGGTATATCTCCCACATTCTTAGCGTGCCTTCGTGGTGTAATGGTCAGCACACTGAGCCGGTATTTCAGAGGTCCGTGGTTCGATTCCCGGCGAAGGAATTGCATATTTTTCATGTCTCCTGCTACTAAATTACCTAATGTCTCTACACTGGCGCCCGAATAAAAGGGTTTCGAACTAAAAGGGTTGTGGATGATGACTCTCCACACCCAGGATTTGGCGACTAGGTCCCCTAAAACCCTAGTCGTCCTTTAAAAAGGGGAGTATATAAGGTATATCTCCCACATTCTTAGCGTGCCTTCGTGGTGTAATGGTCAGCACACTGAGCCGGTATTTCAGAGGTCCGTGGTTCGATTCCCGGCGAAGGAATTGCATATTTTTCATGTCTCCTGCTACTAAATTACCTAATGTCTCTACAATTTCTCAGTACCTTACGGTCAGGCAGTAGCTTAATGAAAGGCCATAAAATAAATACAAATATATTATTAAGCCGGAGAACATCGATAGCCAGCAAAGTTACTAGTTACTGGTTATCATTAAATCACTTAGTCACCAATGATTTGTAGTTTGACGTACACCAATGTTCGGACCTTTCCAATGCCTTTGGAGACCGTTTCAGTACGGTGCTCCATCAGAAAGATGCCAGACGTTTTATGCAAGTCGACAACTGTTCTCCAGACAGCTGATGGCTTAAAAAACGAAATGCATTACTAAAGCAAAATTTAACGGCATCTCAGAGTTTTCAATAGATATTTTGAAATAGACGTTGACGAAGAAGATAATTACGTTTTGAAGAAGATTGTTCGTGATTTATTCCTAGAGTTTATGTTACTAACAATTTTTCCTAGGCTGTATAACTACTAATATGAGTAGCTAACTTCTCAAAAATCCGGAATGCAATAAGCAATGTTATAACGACTTTGTCTCCAAATGCGATCAGTTACTCCAAACAGATTAAATTTTTTGATTAGCTTGATAATCAGATCTGCTCAGTGTTCTGATCATATTATTAGTCCAAATGTGAGATAGCTCAGAAGGGCTATTTCTATCGAAATGGTATTTTGCGGCGAATCACTTTAAATGTCCTAATCACTTTTCAAATGGTTGCCACCAAATATTATTTCCCTCTATTATATTTAAAGGAACTAAATAATGAAGTAGCTACATGAATGCATGTATGTACGTATGTATGTATATGAAAAAAAACGGTACCTAGAGTCATCAAATTTTCAATAACATAGTCCTTCAACCGAACATGGGCAGCTGGAAGCCCGAATTTGGAATTCGTTTTATTGTCTATATCATATTTTATAAAACTTTAACGAACTTTTGATTAAAAACTCACCAGTTTCAAAGCAAGCAGTGGTAACACTATAGGGAATAAAATATTTCTATATTCAACGCGTGAGACTGTCTACCAGAAATACTAAGGATATGCTGTTTTTAGATATTTTAATCGAATGTGGTGTTAACCCAAATGCTCTCGAAACGTGTATGTGCCTGTAAATAAAACAAATGTCCGTTTGGGCGTAACATAAAATCTGAAAGCTTTCAGATTTTATTATTATTATTATTATTATTATTATTATTATTATTATTATTATTATTATTATTATTATTAGTAGTAGTAGTAGTAGTAGTAGTAGTAGCGCTGTATCGAATTATTTTTTTCTTCTGAGAATAGGTATAAATAAATTGTATATCCTATTTGAAGATCTGATAGATTCCGTTTAACTTTCTCAACTAAATGCAAAAACAAAAAATAAGAAATCGGATAAAAGGTAAGCAGAATAAACGCTGTTTAACTTTAACGTGTTTCATTTGGAAAAGGAAAGCAAATAATGTAAAGAATAAGTATAGCGTCATTTTGACACAATACGAAAGGACAAAGGAGACACCATAAAGACTTCTTTAGTATAACGTGACTTGCCCACTGCTTTTAATGCTGTATTTAAATTCTGTCGTGCTCGTCATCTAACCGCGTAGAACTAAAATGTAAAATTGTTCGAAATTAATATAAAGTCAGAACTTTTATAAAGCTTTGAAATGGCAATAAATAATGGGAAATGATCGCAAAGAGCTTTTATTTTTTATCTTCATAGAATTAAATAAATTTGCAAGAGAAAGAACAAACATGTCCTTACAACTATCAAAAAATGTTCACATTCAAAATTAAATTGGAGAAAGGTTATGAAACCTTCAGTTAGATTGCGCGATTCTTGAGCAACATAATACGATTTCAACGCTTCCTTCATAATGCAAGCTTCGAGGAATTCAAGCCATATTAGTAACGAAAGGCCATCCAGTAGCGTTCTAATCCGATAGTTATAGTGAACTACCAATTAAATACATATAACGGAAATTTCAATTAATTCTTCAACGTTCCTGATTACAGCTGAGAAATTGCCACTTTCTGCTTTTTGCTTTTTAAAGCTAACGTAAATTTCTTTAGATAGCTAAAAAGTCATCATAATATTTAGTAAATACGACCAATTACCTCTTCTGATGTGCTGTTAGTACAAATTTGATATTCTGAGTAATCCTCATTACAAATGCAGAGTTATATAACTCTGCGTAAGGATTTTTATGTTTTTCTTGGATTGTTTTCAAAAGGAAGTTTAAAAACCCAACAAATGAATACGACAATGTGCCTTCTGCAAGAATAACACACGAACTACTCTTACGCAAGTAGCAACTCAGAAATCTGTTTCTCTTGCGTAAAATTCTTCAGCATAAACATGCATAATCGTTTCTGTCTTTTAATACTCTTTCTTCATCCTTTTTCCAAATACTTCTTCTGTGAAATGCTTACATTTTTCCTGTACCCTTTTTCTACTCATACTGCAAGTATTTTTCTTTAACAAAATAATGATAATTTTAGCTTCGAAAATGGGCTGCTCGGTTTTATTTCGTAAATACCAAAGAAAAGCAACTCTTTACAAGAACATTTTACAACATTTTTTTATGACAAGTCTGACAATATGGATGATTGTCCAACAATATGGATGATTACAGATTTCACCCAAACTTTGCTTACGAAATTAAAGCATTTCTGTGAAACAGTCTCTAGACATCCCCGCGTATACATTACCGATACGTCGAATCTTTCCTTTCAAGCGCAAAGGTTCTGTCTTGCCACACGTTTTTATAATCTTTCAAGAGAATATGGAAATGTTCACAGACGTTCACTGTTGTGCCATTAGCATTTATTTATTATTTAATATTTAAGTTTTTACAACTCGTTTCCGAAATCTCATGATAAAAATATACTCCTGGCAGCAAACAATACCGAGAATGACTCGTTTTTAAAATACACAACGGGCAAGAAAATCGCTTGTAAAGTGCTTTTAGAAGTTATCACATCGTCATCTGGCAACAATCCATATTATTTTAACATTCGCATTTAAATTCGTTTGAAATGAATTAATAATTTTTCCTGTCGATTTTCTGAGTTGGCGAATGTAACCGAGCAAAGAATATGTACGAAATTTTATTTTCAAATGAAATTTCTATTACAGAAACATTGCTAATATTGTAAAAATCCTCAAAAGACAACACTTTTTTACCAAAACCGAGTTTCGGAGGTATATAACTGTTTCAGGAAGGCAAAGAATGTTTTCGTTCGAACGTTGCTCTGGTAGATGATTCCCTACAGCTAATGGTTACGTTGGTTATTTGAACATAGCCAAGCATGCTGTCTGCCTAAGACGAGAATTGCCTTCGTGGAGAACTAACGGAAACTAATTCGTATTTATGTTACACATGGAGAAAATCACGATACCAACCATGAAGTCAACCTTTTTCCCTAAGTTCAAACTGGAACGGAATGCCAGTGTTTAGTAGTCTCAAATCGCTCAGCCAAAATATCCTTCCCCAAATCTATCTTATCCAAATCCTCCTGAATTCTCCAAATACTCCTCAAAGCCCTCGTGTGGTTTACCATATTCATATAATCTAATTACGTTGAAGTACGTTGATCAATTCACAGATCTGATTTCAGCAATCATTTATAAAGATATCATTGAACAAGTTCCTTATCATTTAAATCATGCTAAACAGTCTCTGAAACATCAATAAATCTTGCCGTGTATCGATTCTGAAGCTCTTGAAAAGCCGTTGAATATTTTCCACAAACTTCGCGTTCAAACATCCTAATATATGCTTTCTTAAGGTACCTTTTTAAATAGCATTATTGCCGCTGATAAAAACATAGATCTAAGCCAGCGGTTCTCAACCTTTCAACTAACGCGTACCACCTAAACTAAAACCAAAAAAATTTTAGTACCACACTACATTTTACAATGATTATTTTTTTTAATTTCTCAATAGAAATATAAAAAATATATATATTGCCATTTGCACAACCTATTGGGTATTTGTATTACATATGGAAACATAAAATATATTAGATTAAAATTTGGTAACCGTTTTAAATATCAAAACTTCACTTTTAATACTTTAATTCTAAAATGTAGTGCGAAATTTGGGTCTGTTTAAGAGAGACAATTTTCTTTGTGTCTGGTCTTGTTTCACTTAGTTTTAACTGCAAATTAGAATCCACTTTTAATTTTGTTCTGTATTTATTTTTTAACTATAACATGGAAAAAAATCCTTATCACACAAATAGGTTGCGCAAAAAGGCAATAAAAATTTAATAGTTTTATTTGAAATGCCTTTAAATTCCTTTTTTTTGGCCTTTAAATAACGTTCTCCCTTTTTTTAACAAGTATGTTATTTTTGAAATCTTCAGTTAGAGTTCGAGCACAGGAAAGTTCTATCAATAGTCCTTCTTTTTGATGAGAAAAGATTTCAGATAAATTTGGACAAAATGAGCTTCTAATCCAATTTTCTTCTTCATGATCCTTGGGAAAATACACGTTGAAATTATTTGTCAATTAAAAAAAAAAACTGAAATGTTTCAGATTTTAAATTACGTCCAAAGGGGCGTTTTTTAACGTTTTTCGTATAACCTTTATTTATAAATATCATGTTCTTGACACTTAAATCATAAAATTCAGTTCTAGAGCAATATGAATAATAATATGAGCAATAATTTTAAAATGAGTGTAACTTTAGAATTTGCGATACAGAGTGCCGCGCGCTTTAGATGAAAAGTTTTTATTTTCTCGTAGAGTATTGCCACTGTTCGCTTTTAAATCGTTTGAGTTTGTTCATCAAAAATTCATTTACAAAATATAAAATAGATAATAAAACAAATTCCAAATTCGGGCTTCCTATTCGGGTGGAAACGTACGTTATTCAAAATTGAATGGCTCTAGGTACCGTTTGTTTTATCACATTTGGAGAAATATACATCCATTTACGCAGATTCTTCATTATTTAATTTCTTTAAATATAATACAGGGCTGCAATATTTTGTGGCAACAGTTCGAAAAGTGATTCAGACTTTTTATGTTTCCAACGCAAAATCGCAAAACGAAAACAATAGTCCTTCAGGGACAAACCCCTTTGGACTAAAAAAAAAGGAATAATTTTTAATGTCTGATGCTAGTTCTTTTTTTATTTTCAAATTATTTTCGGTTAGAGGTCAGAAAACTTTCTAAAAGTGATGAAAATCTAAAAATCATTTTATCCAATTCTTTGGTTATTAGCTCCAGTTTCTTTATCACAGCATTTTTTTTATCTCTAATAGTAAACAAATTAACACTTTTTTTAATCCTAAATTTAATTCATTTAACTTTCCAAAAATATCAGCTAAATATGCTAAACGCGCCAACCGTAATCCACTAAATAAACATTTTTGCAATTCAAATTTTGAATTTTTTCAAATTTTGAGATGAAAATTTGAATTTCTGATCGAAATTCAAAAAGACGATTTAAACTTTGCCTCTGCATAACCAACTTTCTATGGAATGTAACAAAAGCGTTTCATATTCACAGCCCATCTCTTGACATAAAATCGTATTCTTGAATTTAAAGTCCGGATTTTGATAAAACTAACAATTTTCACAACTTGATTCAAAGCGATTTCCAGGGTTTCGGAGATTGTTTTGGGTATTAAAGTTCCACAATGAATGGAGTAGTGAGTAAATTTAGTTTCAGGTGCGACTTTCTTTATTTGAGGAATACCAGCGAAATATTTCTTGTCAAAGTCCAACTCCGTCACTGCACACGGCAATGCACTTATTTCAAGGAATATCATTCTCAGACATAAAATTGGCAATTACTTTGAAAATTTCATTTGCAGTTGCTCTATCATGAAGAAATTCACAAAGTAAATACTCTTTGACAATTCGTTCTTCGAAACGTATGTAAACTAATAAGTTAGCAAATTGCGTTATATCAGTACTTTCACCCACTTGCAAAGCGAAATACTTACAGTCTTTTATTTTTCGAATAAATATCTCTTTTAGAAATTTTCCATTTCTTGTATTCCTCGACTTACTGTATCCTTTCAAAACGAAATATTATCAAGTTCATTAGCCGCTTTTTCGTTGACTAATTTCAAAACTATATCTTTAGCCGCTGGTAATATAATGTTTTCTCCAATAGTGTGAGCCTGCCCAGCCTTGGCAATTATTAGGCTTCCAAAGCTTTTTCACTTGAAGTAACAAAACCTTTCATGAATTGTTTACTATTTTTGAACTCCGATAAGTTATTCTTAAAATATTATTCAGAATTATCCCCTAAATTGGCATGCTTAGATTCAAAATGTCGTTTAAAAAACGATGGTTTCATACTTTGATTGAATAATAGTTCACCGCAAACAACATATTGAGGTTGAGGACCCATTTCATCTCCATTCCAAGTAAACCCATATGATAAATAGCTTTCATTATATTTGCTATAAGCAATTTTTCTTTCCTTTTTGATATTCTTAGAGCTGGTAGATTGTCTTGGATCCATCACCCGTGAATCATCACTTTTCCGTTTAGTCAATAATAACCATTTCTCCTTTCTGAAAATCTAGTTTTGTTTTATTATTTTTTCACAAATATTTAAATGCACAATGTATTACGAATTCTTCAAAAACGAAAACGACGATAGAAAAGTATAGAAAAGTAAGAAATACAAAGCAACAAGAAGACAAAATACCTGCTGTCAGAGACAGCAAATCGACGTAAAAAAATTATTCTAATTGAAAATAGGACAATATGAGCCAGGAAATGGTGGGACGTAAAGTGAAGACATTTTAATAAATCTATCAACTCTAAAAGAATTAATGAGATACTATTATCTTTTTATAGGAACTTGTTTTTATTTTCAATTACATACAATATCCATTTCTGTTAATCCTTTTAAAAAGCATCATTTATGACAAATTTTGTTATGTGTACGGCTAAAAGAATATTTGTGAAAATAAAAGTGGATTATTTTCCTAAAATATATGAGCGGCTATGGACATTGAACAAAGCTCAGATCGCATAAAATTACGACTGTTAGAGAAAAACAGGATGTTGGAGTATTTAATTTCTGAAATTAATAATTTAAAATATTTTGTTTCTATTTTACGTACCACCTATTTTTCTGTTGCGTACCAGCGGTTGAGAATCGCTGATCTAAGGATGCAGAAGCGGTTCAAGAATCAAAGGAATAACGTTCGAAAGATGAAGCAAGATCGTAAAGACCACGCTAGAATTGGTCGAATATCTACATGATGTTTTCTTCAGTTTTTGCGCATCAAGAAATTTACCAACTGGAAGAGACCGTTACAGAAGTTATTATTTGAGTGCGCTGCGCCGTTTGCAAAAAGCTATTCGCGGACAACGACATGAACGGTGGAGAAGTAACTCACTGCCGAAATTGAATTTTCTACTCACATTGCTCTTTTTGTTCGTGAATTTTCGCCCAAAATTCAACAAACTCAGATACACGAACTCCGTATTCAACTATACGGTATCGTGTGATTCAATTCGCCATGGTTTAAACTGCCGCTTCGTAGTTTCGTCATTGAGTCTACTCATGTCATAAAAGAAAATTCGCTGTAAAAGTGCCGAGGTGGTTTCTAGCAAATAACTTTAAAACGCACTTTACGGAGAGAGAAAAGACTGGCAAAATAAACTGCAATGGAAATGGATTATTTTGAAGAGAATGTAATACATATTTACTAATAAATATCAAAATTTGTATTTTACAGAATTAATTTTGGTTTTTAGTCCAAAGGGATGTAGTCCCGAAGGACTATTACTTTCGTTTGGGCGTTTTGCGTCGTTTCACAATAATGGCCGATTCACTTTTCAATTTAGTGCTTATGTTTCTTTGTTGGTTATTTTTTTTTTATTTATTTCTTTTTTGACGTAGCTTTCTCTTCAAAAATCGTCTGCGTGCGTTGCACGGGAAAATAAAAAGGAATTTTAATTACAGTTCTAAATAAATAGCCAAATAAATGTGAAATTCGTAACAATATTCTCTAAAACTTTAACGAATTTTTCATTAACAAACTCAAAGATTTCAAAGCCAGCAATACCAACGTTGTACAGAAAAACATTTTTATCTCCAGCGCGTGAGAGCGTGTACCGAAATTTCTAAAGATATGCTCAATTTTAAATTATTTTGCGATATTGCTGTTGAACTGAATTTTATGGTTTAAGTGCGAAGAACATGGTATTTAACAAATAAAGGTAACACACAAAATGTTAAATAAACGCCCCTTTGGACGTAATTGAAATCTGAAACCTTTCAGATTTTTTTTTTTAAGTTTTCGATTTTTGTTTTTCATCTTTGCGTAATATTTAGTCTCAGACCTTACTGTTTTGTTCATATCACTTTTTAAACACTGCCGACAAATATTGTCGACATATATTAATTTTATAGAAATAATACAGCGAATATAAAAAAGTTATGGCAACATTTAACATTTTATTAGTATTCTAAAGAGATATCCGATAGCAAATATTTTTGACTTCCACGTTGCAGATTGTTATCATTTGGCGATTTACTTTTTCTTTTAAATTTAATCTCCCTATAATTTATTAACAAACTATGCGATTTAAAAGCAATAAATGCAGTTCTTTTACTGATTACCAGCCGGAACCGTGAACTCATACTGTCTGGATTTATTAAAAACGTTGTATATTATTTCTCTTTTGAAGTATTTATTTTAAGGGGGTCGCCGCGCCGGCGGCTAATTATTTGGAAAGAGAAAAGGATAGCAAAAATGAGATTCGAGAGTTATAGCCCTTTTGGGCTAAGAGATGTCTGATAAAACGTAACACTCTATAGGTAATTCTAACATACGCTGTTTTCAAAAATTTTGCAATTTTGCTGTTGAATCTCGGTGCGAAGAACGAGATGTTTAATAAAAGCTAAAACGACAAAAAATGTTGTGTCAGCAAGAGTGAGTCTAAATGCAGATAGGTAAACTGCGAGCTCAACTAGAGAAAAAAAAACTTAGCAAACCGTCCGGTGCGGCATTAAAATCTGAAAGTCTGAATGCTTTCAGGTTTTTTTCTTCTCCTTTTTTAAATTACAGTAAATTTTAAATTCGAGCAGTAATCGAGTGCGGTATTTTAGGGTCTAAAGTGATATCGAGGTAGTTTTATTTTTGGTAACTTTAATTTTGGATGACTTGAAAGCTCAAGCTTAAGAATTTTTAAACTCAACAGATGCAATAAAAACAAATAAGCGTTACTGTTTTATCTTTGTCACTATTTCTGAAGTGTAAAAGATGATGCATTTAAGCGAAATGGTCGAGTGATAAATGATAAAGTTCTGTGAATCAAAATTAATGGCCTTTATTATGACTATTTATCCCTTAGCATTGATTATCTTCATCAGCAAATATATATATATCTAAATCCACTGATTTCCGGTCAATAACGATAATTACTTAGTTTGTTAGTTGCACTTTCGCTTTTAATTATTTAATTTTAAATATGCCAATGAGTCAATTTATAACAATAGATTTCCAACTTAACTACTTTATTTTCCACGGAGATAATAGATTCAATGATCTAGTAATAAATAAATTATTATTTTATTACTTAGCAGCTTTAGCACAAGTATGAGGACATTTTATTACTAATAATTACCTTGTTTACTTATATATAGAATTTAAAGAAAAAAGTAAAACTAAGTGCTATAATAAGCCGTTAAAATTCTGAAGAAACCTATCGTTATTCCAAATACATTTTGTAAAACGGGGAACATTTTAATTGCAAATTAAGAACTAAAAGCATTTACAAAAACATTTTAAAATCTACAGAAATATTTGAAAAAAATTACACAAAAACATTATGTTAATTTTCTCTGTTCAAAGCTTTAGACAGAATTTGTCAAAGGAAAAGTGTCTGAAGCTTTCAACCAAGTTTAAAACAAGTTTAAATATCGTTTAAAGTCTCAATAGTTTTGTCAGACGAAACATGGCTGCCTGGTCAAGTCAATTAACTTGGTTGAAAGCTTCAGACACTTTTTTCCCTTGGCAAGTTCTGTAGCTTTGATCAGAGAAAATTAACATAATGTTTTTGTGCACATTTTCAAATTTTTCTGTGGGTTTTAAAATGTTTTTTAAATGTTTTTAGCTCTAACTTTGTAATTAAAATGTTCCCCATTTTACAAAATGTATTTGGAATAATGTTAGGATTCTTCAGAATTTTAACGGCTTATTACAAGACTTAGTTTTACTTTCTTCTTTAAATTCATAAAACATCAGCAGCTAACAGCGCTATTTTTGACTAGATAGGTTCTTCGAACTTTTAATTTTTTTTACTTCTCCTTTTAGTGCTTTATATATATAGATAGAATTATCTATATGACGTTTCATCCATCCATATACATATATTTGTCTCTGAACACTGGCACTTCCGATGTGGGTACGCTTCCAGGCGAACAGATTATCTGCTTAGGCGTCTTCGTGGTTTTCTTAGAGAATATACGAGCCAGTTTCCCTTAGAAAGTCGGCCATGAAGCCATCCCTACTCTTAGATAGCCCTAGTGTTTTTTGACATAATCAAAAAGAACCAAACCTATCACGAATAATCTCGGTTATTCGTTCATTCCTTCACTTCCCAATCAGCATTATTTTTGCATCTCAAACTGCTTTTTCGAAAAGTCCCCTCCGCCTTTCCTCTCTCTCTGTTTCGGTTGCATTTGGAAGATGTGCATCGGGATGCAAGGAAGAGAAGAGGCGTGGAATGTCTCCAACTTGAGAGGGTTTCGAACCCGGACTGTGGTTAGGAGGAGGGTCACTTGCAGGAATTAGCTGATCAGACAGGTTTGGTGAAGAGAGATGTTTAATTTAACAGGACTTTTATTTGAATTTATGTTTTTAGTACTTTGCTTAAGGCTGAAAATGAAGTGACCATGAAGATCTTTTCTTTGGGAAAATGAAAATCTGTAATTATGTTAAAATATTCCTGTTCCTGGAAAAAATAGTTTTGTATTCAAGAAAACGGAACTAAAATAAATATACCATCTTCCTAATTTTTATGCGAAATATTATACCGTTTGAAAAAGAAATATCACAAAAACAAAATATTTTAGCTTTTTAAAAGTACATATATAATTTTAAACAAACTAAAAAAAAAGAATGATGAAATTAAATGTTTATAACACACAATATAATAATAATACTAAAATTATATAGCTAAAAATTATATCACATTCTATAAAGGAAATCTCGATTATAGACGGTTGTAGTTTCATACAGTATTTCCATTTTTATCATATTTTAAAATAAAATGTGATACTATAGCTCTTACTTATTACAGTCATCAAAAGTTACATGTAAAAAACGAAAAATGAAGTATATGATAGGGAGCTCTGTTAGCTGATTGGTACTGCGTGTATAAAATAAGAACATATAATTAAAATATGGGTCATATCTGAATCCCAATCAATGCATTTGAATTTTACCGAACGCTGAATGTGCAAGAAGATCCTGCAAGGTATTTTTTAACGAGTTATTTTTTCTCTACAGGCTTATTTGGCAATACAATAATGTAATATTTAAAGCAATATTTTTTACTGAACAACCAGGAAAGTGGTTAGCGACACTGATTGCCGTATCGAAGGGCCCAGGTTCGAATCCCGGAGCAGGAACGGATATTTGTAAATGTATAGTGTCTCTGCGACATGGGGATACTCTAGATATGCGGTGAGCCGAAAGTCCTCTCGAGAGGTTGATGGAAGGAGAACAGAGGTGAGAAACCCTCCCCCCCTGGGATGTTCCCCTAAACTAGGGGGCGGAACTGAGCGAAGTCGTAGTGTTACCCGTCTGGTGCTCAAAGCTCTTGCCGACGACAGGGGTAATTTTGTACTCCTTGCCACGATGAATTTCGTGGGCTTGTTCTGATGTTACTGTCAGACAAGTGACATAAGTCACAACAAAACACACAATATTTCTTCCTCTCAATCTAAATATACTAAGAAAATAATAATATTTTATTATATAACATGATTTATTTTACTTTACATTTAATTTACGATCTTTCTATCAGAGTAGTAAATCAAGTGATTAAAAAGCAATGAACGCAATTCTTAAAATGTTTTTTCCCCCTGCTTTATAATCTGATTGATTTAAGTACAAATGCATTTAAATCATGAGGTATATAATTAGAAATCTTAAATATTTTTTACGAAATGACACTAATTGGACTCATTAAAATCATTATATACGTTTTTCTTTTTTATGTTAACTGTTTTAGGCCGCTGTCTGCTGCTCGAGACGCTAGTTTTCAGAGAAATAATATAACGATTTAAAAACAGTATATGACAACTCCTAACACTCTATAGGGAACTCTAAAGATATGCTGTTTGTAAATATTTTGTGACTTTTCTCTTGAATTTGTGGCATACGTGCGAAAAAGGTGATTCTTAATAATAAAGCTAAAAAAACCCCCCCCCCCCCAATCTAAAAAAGTTGTTAGCAGAAGTGAGCCCAAGAGCAGACTGATAATTGATGATTTTGAATATTCAGCGAGAGTGAGTTCCTTGTATTTTCTCGATTTATCTCTAACTGGGATTAGTAAAAAAAGGATACCTTCTAGTTAAAGATACTTTTTGAAAGCTAAAGAAAAGCAAAAAGGAAGATACATTTCTCGACTGCGGAATTTGCATAAGAAGACGATAGGAAAAGTGGGAAAAGATACATTCATTTTTCTCAAATATGGAAAAGGCGAAAAAAGAAACTGCGGGTCTGGGCGCAGCATATCCTCTTTTATCTCAAACGGAGACATTAACTGCAACCGAGAATATTCCAACTGACGTGCGCCATATTTGTTTTACAAAAGGAACCTTATTCGCCGCATCCAGAAAACCGCCCTCCCCATCTTGCTATCTTGAAGATGGTCTTGAACGATAAAAATACTAGACCACAAAGGCAATCACCCGAACCCCACCTCCTGCAGGATTCTAGATGGGGGCAAAGAGGCGTGGGTGTGGCAGCTCATCCCCTACCCCAGCCCCACCCCACACAACGATCATTTTCAAAAGAACCGACAGGATTCTGGAAGATGAAAAAGAAGGTCAAGACGATCCATGTTTCCATCTTATAATCGTCTGCTTACAGCCGGTAATGAGATTCGACTCCTGATAGGAAGAAATGGCCAAAGTGGTGTAATTGCCGAAGTCAAGCGAAACAAATTTAGCCTTTGTCCATTAAATATTTTACAGAAGCGAGGAAAGGAATACGGAAATTTTAGCAGCTTATTTAAAGATGAATCAATGGTAAGAGGGAAAGCAATGAAAACAGATGCGTTTTTGTGATCTTTCAAGTTTTCCCCTAACATTGTATCTTTAAGTTTCTTTTATTAATTTACTGTTATTTTATTTTTATATATCCATATGTTTTATGTATACCCATGTATTTACATGCATCCCTTCCTTTTTTTTTATATAAGTTCTTTCTTTTCTCTTGTTTTAGTTCTCGAACTCAGCTGTGAAGAATATGTTTCATGATTGTTAAAACACTGTAATTCGTCTTAAATAGCAAAAGGATATTTTTATTGCTAATTTTTCCCTACTCTGCATGTAGCAATGAAAAAGATGAATTGCGACGTGTATCTTTATTTGTAGATTTTCAGCGATTGGGTTCGCTGCACAAAGTTTCCGAGGTTTTACACTTGTGTAAAGCGAACATGAATGTGTTTCACGTAAACAGAAAATTAGTTACTATGTTTAATATTTAATTTTGAGTATTAATTTTGAATGAGTATGGTATTTTCAGATTGATTTAAAATACATATGTTCTTTTTAAACAGTTGTACGAAATTAAATATTGATTATACGAAATTAAATATTGATAAATTTCAAGTCTTTTTTTTTTACCGGAAATACTTTTATTTTCAAAGATTAGAACCTGTTTTACTTTGTTTACTGACTGAAACAGTTTTCCTTAAGAGTCCTTCCCGAAGGTTTCTATGGCTTAACGCCAGATTTTGTTAACAGCGTTAGATACGAAAAGACTACGAAAACCACCCACCGGCATAGTTGTTACACTGACTGCCTTACCGAATACCCCAGGACGAATCCCGGAGAAGGCATGGATGTTTATAAATGTGTAGTGTCTGTGCGGCATGAGGGCACTCTAAATATGAGGCGAGCCGAAAGTCCTCTCGAGAGATTGGCGGTAGGGATGTGGGAGACCGTCCGACCCGTCCCCATGGAATACTCTCCATTAAAATTGGGGGGTGGGGCGCAATTGAGCAAAATAGTATTGTCGCCTGTATGGTGCTCAAGGCTCTTGCTGATAACTTGCGCAGTCTTACACTCCTTTCCACGACGAACTTTGTGGGGTGGTTCTAATGTTACTGTCAGATAAGTGAGATAAATCGCAACAATAACAACAACAGACCTCGAAAACATGCGAAAAAGGTACAAGCTATTTTAAAAACTGTTAAATATAAAGAGAATGTTCACACATTTTTAGAGCGATTTCAACAAAGATTTAATGTTCTTATCAATGTAACGTGTACTCCGAAAGTCATTTTTTTTCTTTCGATAATATTTAGAAGACATACATTGGGGTATTTTTTATCTCTAAACTGTCCATGCAGCAGCCTGTTCGCCAAGATTCGGCTATAAGATATAGTCTCCCTTCTTTCTGCATGCCTTCGTGGTGTAACGGTAACACACTCAAGACGTATTCGCGAGGTTCAGGTTCGAGCTCCGGCGAGGGCATTGCTCATTTTTCACGTCTCCAGCATCAAAATGAGCAAATGACTCTGCAGTACCCCTTGTACTAAAAGGTGGTGGATGATGATTCTTCACCACCAAAATTTGGCGACTGGGTCATCTAATCCTAAGTCGCCCTTTAAAAGGGGAGTGTATAAGGTATTTTCTCACTTCATTCTGCATGTAACTTAGCAAACTTGGAGCATATTCGACAGGTCCAGGTTCGAGTCCCGGCGAGGGCATTGCTCATTTATCATGTTTTCTGCTTCAAATAACCTAGTGTCTGTACAACACTTCGAAAAGTACCACTCCATTCTTTAAAAAAATGAAGATCGATAAAAGTATTGCATGTATTTTTTCAATATATTCCTGTAAAGTCCCCTAAAGTTTCACTTCTGGACTTTTGTACTTTTGATCTCTGGAAAAGAGCTTTTTCTAAGCGTAAACCCACCACGATTGACGGAGTCTGGAAAGTAGTGGAAGAGGAATGGAAAATAATGCTCCTGGAAATTTACCGGCAGCCGTTATATGATTGAAATCACAATGTAGACTTACATTCCAGAAAAAAAAGCTATGAGAACGAACATTTAAAAAAATATTCTTTAGATTTTAAATATTAGTTCTGAAAAGGTTCAAACGCTATCTGTATGTTAAGAGTATAAGGCGAATAATATTTAGTTCTATAAAATGTACCATATAAGAGTGCTAGAATAAAACTGCTAGCGCTTGAAAAATGTGACTGTTTAAAGAATTATAACCAAAAGTGCTAAACAAATGTGATTACTGATGGCTGCTCTGAATTAAAATAATATCAGTCTTAATTCATTACTTTCTTACTCCAGCACTAGAAAGAGTACTGCAATTAACAAAGAAAGAATACTGCAATTAACAGATTTAAGGACGCTTTTTAATTAAAAGGGAAAATAACTGCAAAACGAAATTTCATATTATATGACAGCGATATTAAAAAGCAGCAGTCAGTTATAAATGTAGTAAATAAGCAAATTAGTACTCTAAAGTGTACCAAGTTAAGTGTAAAAGGCAAATAATACCAGTACCATCAAATGTATTAGATGTATCAAATGTAGCTAGGGTGAGATGCGTTATATTCATTTGATTTAGATTACCCTTAGAAGAAAATGAATAGAATCTGTTTTGCTGAGAGCATTTTCAAGTATCGTAACTATACCTTCCTTGATAAATAACGGGATTTTTTTTTCAGGTTATAAATTACTGACTTATAAGAAGAAAAAACTGACAGTTATTTATTATGATTAATAAAATGATTATCCCACCTGTACACACAAAAAAAAGGAAGTTTCCGCAATTACGTTTTTTTCTAGACAGAACTTAACTAGATGATGCACATTGTTAATAAATAAACAGCAGTCAAATCTGTTCCAGCCTCCCCACACCACATGACATTTCGTTGCGCCCACAGCTCCCTCATTTCAACCTTAGCTGAGAGAAATAAAATAAGCAACTTCCTCCTTCTGGCAGTCATCTCATCTCTGGGCGCGAGGAATAGCTTTTTTCTCCTATTTCCCGGAGAGATTTCTCCTTTTACAAGGAGAGAAGGAGATACGGATAAGATGGAAGGAGGCATGGGCAGCTTCCTCCGCGAGAGGAAATGAAGTCGACAAGAATTGCCATTTGGGGGGGCTTAAAGAACTGCCTGGATAAACAGGCAACACTCGAAGTAAGAAAACGGGAAAGCAGTTCATTCAATATGCAACAAATTCGAGCAAGTTCACCAGAGCTTTTCATTCATTATACAAGACGCAGGTGAAGTCATCGTAAATTCAAGTTCTAAGTAACACGGATTATGGAAGTTTGTGACTACAGTTACAGGCTATTTAAAGTACTTCGTCTACTTGTGTATAGTTATATATCATATGTTCACTATACATTATGCAAGGAATTAAAATTAAAAGCTGATCATTTGAATTTAAACTATACATAGCACTTTTCATTTACAAGATATGTCTCATAAACAGGGCTTTACGAAACTTGTAGAGACATTAGGTTTATTTTGAAGCAGGTGAGATGAAAAATGAGCAACGCCTTCGCCTGGACTCGAACCACGCACCTGGACTACGCGCCCAGCGTTCTGTCTATTACACCACGATGACATGCGAAGAAAGCGGGAGAAATACCTTATATACTCCATCCTTTTAAATGAAGACTGGAGTCGTGGGGACCCAATCACCAAATCCTGGTGATGGAGAATCATCATCCACCACCCTTTTTAGTTCGGGCGCCACTTTAGAAACATCAAGTATTTTTTGAAAGCAGAAAATGTGAAAAATGAGAAATGCCCTCGCCGAGGCTCGAACCCTCTGGAATACACGCCTAGCGTGCTGACCACTACGCCACGAAGGCATGCGAAGAAGGCGGGACAAATACCTTATATACTCCCCCTTTTAAAGGAAGACTGGGGATTAGCGGCCCCACTCGCCAAATCACGGTGGTGGAGAATCATCATTCGCCACCTTTTTAGTTCGGGCGCCGCTGCAGGCACTTTAGGTATTTTTTGAAAGCAGGAGATGTGAAAAATGAGCAATGCCCTCGCCAGGACCCGAACCACGGCTGCAAGAGTGATATTGATACTGAAAAACAGAAATGAATTTTAAAGAAACAAAAAAAGGAAATTTAATTTGGCAAGGATTTTGAATAAAATTGTCAGTTTTGAGATGGATTAGATAGAGGTCCCCTCTTCTTCAGAAGCACAAAAAAAAAATCTGATGTGGACACCACATAACCTCTTTGTACGCCTATTAAATTATACGCATTTTTTGTTGCATTTAATTTAAACTCATTTCCTGGAATTATTCTAACTTATTTAACCGATTCCTCAAGGCAAGTTGAAAATGACATCAAAAACTGCAAAATTTGAAAGTAAATATCCCGGTAAATGTTTATCGTACGGGTGTCAAATTTCTTGTACTTTTATTTTTCCATAGCGAATATGGAACTTTCCCAAAGATAAGTACAGGAATCGGTAGACCGCATCAAAATTAGATTTCTCCATTTGTGCAAAATAATTTTTTTTTAAATTTGACATTGCCAAAACTTGAATGTTTTTGTGATTTAAAACACTTCTTTAACTGGAAGTAGGTATATGTCTACGAACAACGATTGCGAACATAAAGGCCGGGTAAAGAAATGAATATATATATATAT
>KK116700.1:239210-255152 GCA_000611955.2 Stegodyphus mimosarum | reverse complement strand
AAAAAAAAAAAAAAAAAAAAAGGTGTAAGCAAGAATGAGCCCAACAGCAAACTGGTAAACTGTGAACTCAACGAGAGCATAAAAACCTTAAATAACCCTCTAGTCCCTCTAGCCCATAATCTGAATCCTTTTAGATTTTCTTTTCTTTTTTTTTCGGGCGGGCATTAATGTGCTTTTTCCAACACCTTTAATCTAATATATTACTATGATGAAAAAAATATTAGGAATCATTCAGTGTAAAATACGCACCTCCAATAAATCGCTTGAAAAAACTTTTTTAGAAACTTTTAGAAGAAAAAAAGACTAGAAAAAAAGAAAACAGAAAAGAAGAAAAGAGTTCCATCGACATTTGGCTACAATCTGCAGTTCGTTTTGTAAGTTGCAAATAGTTTCTATTTAACATAAATAAAGAATTTCTGTTTTGACAATTTCCCCGAATGCAATTCAGGAAAGAAAGAAGATTAAATTTTATTTTCCAAATAGAATTTCCGTTGCAAAAACATATGAAATATTAAGAAAAGCATTAGAGGACAACACGTAATGAAAAACACAGATTTTGAGTTAAGGCTTCAAAGGTGAACTCCATTCTGGTAAAACATCTGCTTCAACTCATAAAGAACCCATTGATCAAGCCAACAATGCCAGTCTTTGTGATTATATTTACAATTTAATGTATCATTTTTGAATTACGAAAATTTAACAATTTACCTTATCATTTTTGAATCAAGAACATTTCAAACACTGTTTGGGTTTGAGGCGTTTCTCTTCTCGAGTAGTTCAAAAAACGCCGAATTTTTCTTAAAAACAGTAACATTTTCAACTGGCCAGGGATATAATACTTGTTTTTTCTTAAAACGCATTATTACTGGTGATGAAATTTGAATGTACGCTTCTCATTTACTGGTCAGCAATCAACTGAACAGCACTCGAAAACGTGAAGAATGATCGAAAAACCCACGTGAAAAAAGGTCAGAAATTAAGGTAATGTCAAATGTTTTCTTCGAGTTCCGCAAAGTTTAATTAAACAATGTAAAAGTATAAGATAATTTGATAGAATCACATTAGGGCTGTTTTGGGCTATGAATTTTTTTATCTCTTCGGCAACAGAAAAATTCCTTTAAAAAACATTAGGTTTATCCTTTATCCGTAAAGAAAATATCCAAGTAATGTTTGCCAGTCTCCATAGAAGTGAATTAATTCCAGGCTATTCGGAAAATTTTGAAATGATCTGAAAAGATGAAAATCTCAGGTGGCAAGATTTAGCGGCTGTGAGGGGTGACACAAAACATCTCAGGTATATCTAGTAAATCTTTGTTTGCTATTTATCCCAATGAGCACTGTCATGATCGAAGACAATACTTTGACGACTGGGTCAGTTTTGGACGCTTTGCTTCAGTTTCTACTTTTAAAAATGCCATCTGGAAACAGTATATTTTCTAATTACTGTCTGAATTTGTGGCAACATTTCATAGTGTACAATTGCTTTTGTAGTCGCATCAAAGCATTATTTTTACTAAAATGCAGCCACTACTCTCGACTTTAATAAAGGAGGTTGATTTGACTTATCCCGTAATCTTTTCGTTTTAACATTATTCTGTAGCATCCACTTATCATCTCCACTAATTGAAGCCGTTTCAAAAAGGAGCTCCTTTATTTCGTTTCAACACAGAATCGCATCTCGAAGTTCGAGCAAGCATACTCTGCTGTGTTGTTTAGGGTACTCATACACCATAGCAGCTTACATACCCAGTGTTGTTGAAACGATCATGCACTGTACGTTTTAGAATATTTAATCTACCTGATAGTTCCTGAATTGCATAATGGGGATTTTAAGAGATAGCTTCTTTTAAAATACAATTGTTTGCAAAGAATCGTCGCCTACAGCTGGCACCACCTTCGAGATTAAAATTTCTGACCTTCAAACGACCTTTGAACCGTGCCATCAGAAACAGCACTTTGTCTATATACAGCATAAATTTTACGAACAGTCTGACTACCATTTACACACTTTATTTTAAATAAAAGAGCATAATATGACAAAAATGAAATTTTGGTTTGTGCATTTTTAGCACTACACTGAAACAAAATCTACACCACAATACTTGCTAGGCTTTTGCTATACGAGCAAAAAATAGCATATTGACATACTCGCTTCAATTATAAACACTAATAAAATAAATAGAAGAAAACGCGCTTCTATCGTAAAAGCAGCAGAACTTTCAAGTTGACTCAATGTTTTGATGTTCTGCGACATTTGCGTGGAGCAATTCATTGAAAAGGACATGGACTTTGAAAAGATAATTCATGGATTTTGCATACTATTATGCATTTACTCGTCATATTCAGGAAAGTTTTTCCAAAAAAACCAACAAAAACGTATTCATCTGATATGCCATCGTGACATTTTTTCTTATTTTCACGTTTAAAATTGTGATTTTACGGTAACAACTTCAAATCTGTTGACGTATAGTCTTATAAAAATTTGCTACGATTCCTGAAGAGGTGTCAGAAAAATATTTTTAAAACATGTTTCGAGGATTGAAGAAAGAGCTCGCGTAAGTAATTATCAATCTGAAAACTGTTGATTAATAAATTGAAATTTTGTGTTTTATTATTTATGTGTGTGCTTGTGTTAACAAAATTATGCTCAAAGACGACATGGACAAGTGAAGAAAAGAAACAAAAAAAAAAAAAAACTTTGCTTTCGAAATCATTAGACTGGGGAAAAAGGCGAAGTTAGGAAATAATTATTCTTTTGGAAGCTGCATAATATTTTTGCTAATTATTGCTTTAATTTTAAGCACTAATTCCTTTTTTTGCCGGTTATTAGTTACATGTTCAGCTTTTTTTCCTTTTATTGCATTTTTTTTCAAAGCTAATTCATCTGAACTTTCATCTTTAAACTATACTCTCATTCATTAGAATATTTATTTTCTGCTAGTCTGCCTATTTTGCGAATAATGAATAAAAACATATATTATCAATAGTTTTTACGACTCATACTTTAAATGTAATTACCTATATTTCAGTTTTGGCTTTTATTGAGAAACACGAGCGTTTTGAGCTCGATTCTACGTACCAATTTCACATCTATTTAGATTGGATTATTATTTCTGCTCCTTCCCTGCGGATAGAGAGGTATAAATTGGATAATAAGAGACTAATTGGCTCGCTTCCCATTCCTCGTTAGTTTCTTCCCATAATTACTTAATTTTCGTTTTTAATCTCCTTTGCGGTACTGCTCTTGTTTCACTCAGTTTGCGTATATCAGCCGCTGATGCCATCATACAACTTGTAATTGTGTTGCAAATTCTTTTTAATTTCGGGCTGTACAGTTTCCACGCTTCTCCATTTCACAATCAACATCCAAAGTAATTGGTTCAAATAATTTTAAATGACTTTAAATCACGAATCACGGTAAACAGTACTCTCAAACAGAAAGAAGTTTTAAAAAAAGAAAGGAGTTAAACAGAAATTATCATTATTATTATTATAAAATTATTATTTTTACAAAAGCAGTTATTATTATTATAAAAGTATTTATTATTATTATAAAAGCATTTATTATTATTATAAGTATATAAAGATAATATTTGAATATAAAAATGTAATCGTAAAAAATTTAAAGCATAAAAGTGATCTTATTCACCTTGTCTTATACACCGCGTCTACACAAGCTTTATATAGCTAACCGCTGACTTATACTTCCATTTGCGGCACACCAGCGGCCGAGCGGTAAAGACGCTGAACACTGGTAGTTCGGTCTGAGGTTCGAATCCCGCGAACGGGCTGGCTGCATGGGCGTTTTCGTGGTTTTCCCCATGTGTAACGTGTATACGAGCCAGTTTCCCTTAGAAAGTCCTCCACGAAGGCATCCCTCCCTTTAGGCAGATAGCCCTCGTGTGCTTTGCCATAACTGAATAACCTAACCTAACCTAAAATACTTCCATTTGCAATAAAAAAAGTTTTGACTGATGCAAATATTCATGTTTTTCCATTTTCAAATTAAAAATTACATCGCTTTTGTAAAAAATACAAAATCTGACTTTATATTCGTTTCCCCTCAGTCTCTATACTTACTATGGTACTCTATACCATAACAACACATGTAATAAACGTTTCCTAAATATCATTTAGGAAAAAGTTACACTCACGATTAAAAATAAATAAATAAATAAATAAATCTCAAATGCTTCAGAATTTAACGGCCACACAAAAGATCCCCTTTAAAGTTTCAGTAGACGTTATCAGCAGAAGTGTCCCAAGTGAGAACAGTGAAACATTTTATTGGATATTAGATGAATGTACACTGTACACACACACGCACACAAAAAAACAAACACACAAAAAAAAAAAAAAAAAAAGAGAAGTTCAATATATTCCGTTCTACTGAGCCAATTGAAAAAATTCAAATTGCGTTTTTCATGTCTGGAAAGCGCAACTTAGGATATTTACATATAGCGTTGTTCTAATATAAGTATTTTGACGCAAAATCGCACTTTTTCTGAAATGACATGCCAATGTTTTTGCATATTTCGAGTCTAAGACTCAAATTATGCCTAAGTATTAAATTTTGTAAAAACTGATGCGAAATTTAAGGAGAAATTTAAAAAATTATCTTGGCGCACTTTTTTCAGTTTGCGCCAAGAAAATTCACTTGGCGAACTTCTTACTTTATAGCAGCATATTATTCTTTCTCTTTTCTTCATTGCACACGAGCGAAAAAAATGTCATCGTTCATACTTTCAAATACTTTTAACAAAATTCGTAAACCACATTTGGCGCTATTATCGCTTATAACATATATGCCAAATTTCAAAACGCACCAATGTGTAAATTCATGTATATCTTAGAAAATTTTGAATAAAAGCTCTAATTTTTTTGGAGGTACGCGTAGAAATACATCTACTTTAAGCTGATTGTAAACATTTTATAGGTTGTAATAGATAATGGTTTTCGAAAAATTTATAAAAAATATTTAAAAATACAAATTTTAAAAATAAATCATAAAAATGTGCGAATTATATTTGGATTAAGCCTAAATTTCGAATTCTGAAAGAAGGAATCAACGAAGTTTAATAAAAAAGTGATATTAATAAATATATATCAAATTCAATTAACACTGAGAAGCTAAAATTTTGAGAGCTAATTTTTTAAAAACTACTCATGCGATTTGTACAAATCTTGGCAGTTTGGCATAATTTGAGTTGCAGAATAGAAAAATGGAAAAACATTGGTATATCATTTCAGAAAAACGTCCAATTGTGTGTCAAAATACCTATATTAGGACAATGCTATATATAAATCTGATACATATCTTAAGTCGCGCTTTCGAGACAAGAAAAATTTCGTCAATCGGCCCAGTAGAACGGGAGATATAGAACTGTCCTTCCTTTTTTGGCAGTGTACATTTAGACTAACATGAGAACGGCGTATATCTTCTGTATATTTGAAAAGTTAAAAAATACATAAGTCGTTATAAAAAAATATTGAATGTTTTGAATTAGATATATCGGGAATTAAACGCACTTCCTTTAATTACATTAAAAATTTCAAATAATAATATTCTTAAGAACTGCATCTGTTGATTTTCAATAATCTAGTTTGCTAATCCATAATAGATAAATTGAATCTGAAAGATACGTATCTTACATTTTGTCTAATGACAACAAACCTTGAATGAAAACTGAATCAACGCTTTGACAATGGACAATATTTAGAGTGAATGGACACAAAACCGTGTTTGGCGACTAATACCCCTTTCGAACTAAGCACACTAAATTACAGGTATCCTATTCAGATTTCTGCGTTTTCGAATATTGGCCGACTTGGATAAGGGCACCGCTATGAAAACGTTTCAGATAGCTCAGGTAACGGCCCTAGAACATCACAGCAGCTTGAGAACTCAAGATTTTGTTAAGATGGTCCTGACAGAATTCTTGAGTTGCTATTTTGTTCTTTTGTTTAACATAAACCACTGGACATTATTCGCTGTTGAAATTTATTTCAAAACTAACGGTCCTAGAATAACATCTTCGATAGTTTCCAAGAATGACTGCACCATATTAACTTATTGGGGATATTTCAAACGAGAATCATAGGTGCTACGCTTATTCTAGAATTCCACGCAACACTGAATTACCATCCCACCATTATTCCTGATAAGATGTTACAATGAATATTGGGCAGCTTGCATTGCTACTCAGAAGATTGGATAGATAGTAAGGCCGTCATTTTACAAAGGCTATATTCAAACACTGCCAGATAAATTATTACATCCTTGCAACTATTATTTGATACACAAAACTATAAATGTGAAGCATTTGGTAGGTGTTGGTATAAATCTAGTACAGTAAGCATGTCAAAATAGTGGCTCGAGGGCCGCATGCGGCATTTGGCTCATTTTTCTTCGGCCCATCTTGAAAAATGCTATAGTGTGCAAATTAATTGGGACAAAACAACGTTTTTTGATAATTTACGTATATACTTTCATGTACAGTAACATTAATAAAATTAAAATGAAATAGCTCCTCCTTTAGCAGAAACAATCTCTAGAATGCAATTTGACACTGACTCTGCTAGTCTTGTGTGTATAGGTTTTACTCCTTTATTTCGAAATCTCACTTTTATAGCGTTTTTAATCTTATGCCTTTTACTCATACGATTCGTTTGTTCTTTGAGAATGTGCCGTAAGTCTTCGATCAGATATAGGTATGGTGAACTTCCAAGCCAAATCTAGTGCATTAATTTTATTTTCCAACGTGAACATTCTGACAGATTTTGAATTCTGCCATGGAGTCAAGTCATGCTGAAATGTCCCCGCAAAGGTTTCCAAAAATGGCACAATCCTACGTTTTAAAATCTCAATGTATTTCGATGAATTCTCCACTCCGTCAAAAACAACTAGACTTTCCATGCAGTGAAAAAAAACCCCAAACATTTGTTTTTGATGGTGTTTCGCGATTTTTTGGATACGTTGAGGTCTTATTGATACATCCTTACTTCGTCTGACAATGATAGATGTGTAACCATAAATAAATTTGTAGAGTCATTAGGTTATTTCGAAGCAGAAGACATAAAAAATGAGCAAAGCCTTCGCCGGGACTCGAACCACGGACCTCTGGAATATGCGCCCAGCATGCTGACAACTGCACGACGAAGGCATGCTAAAAAGGCGGAAGAAATACCTTATAAACTTTTTGATTTAAGGTATTATGAACAGTTCATTAACAAACTTATGCAATTTCTTCAATAAAATGCGTTGAATGTGCCTATGCTTCTAGTAATTACTAGTTTTTATTAAATTAGTTAAACTAAATTGCTATTTTAAAAGATATTTTTCCCATCGTTTAGTGTTGTCAAAACAGACATGCAAAAACTTGATAGCGGGGCCTACTTTAAATAATTTTTTTCAAGTATTGAAAGAAAATTAAACAGTTTAAAAAAGAAAAGAAAAGAAGCCCGATTCTATAATAATAATAGAGAATAATGTTGAGTCAATCCAACAGAAAAAAACTTTTGTCATTAATATGTGCTTATCGGAAACATTAGTAAAACAGTATACAGTTTTAAAACTGTAAGAAATAATAGAAAATAAATCTCACCCGAGAGCAAACCTTCTGATCATTAGTAGAATATTTTTTTTTCTTTTCATGCCATAAATAACAGATTACTTTAACAATTAACTTTATTATGACACACATCTTGATTGATTATTTCAGAAGAAATATTGGGAAACGATTTATTTCTCCGTAATTAAATTTATGCCTGCAACAAAACTTGTAGAGTCATTAGGATTTTTTTGAAGCAGGCGTATTGAAAATGAGCAATGCCCTCGCCGGGAATCGAATCACGGACCTCTCGAATACGCGTCAAGCGTGCTCACCACAACTCTACGATGGCATGCGAAGAAGGCGGAAGAAATACCTTATAAATTAATGAGTGTCATAATTGGAAATGACTTTTTTGCAGACATTAATGGTCCAGAATTTGTATCTTTTGGCCCACAATAATAATTTTTGTTTTATTTGACGTGTCAAAATTTGTTTTTCAATTATCCTTCTCGTCTTCTGACCAGTAGTAAAAAGTCTACTCCGTACATTTGGGCATAAATATCAATTCTAACAGATAATATTTCGCTTTAAGATCTTTGCTAGTTTTTATTGGATTAATAATGATACTTCGGAGTAGGAATCGATCAGATTTTGGAGTCGTTTCCCTTTCTTTTCCTTTTTTCCTTCCAAATTTGTCCTTTCTTTGTGAAGAAAATGATCCAGTTTCACTGTATCTTCTCAGAATTAAAGAGGGGCTTGATTTTTCGACATTCTTACAGCCAGGGATGTGTTGTGTAGTGAAATTCGAGGTGTGACTGTTGAGTGCGATTATCTTTGTTTTCTCACTAGTCGTTATATCCATTTTAGTACACTAAAATAATCGAATGCAAGGTATATTTAAAAAGTATACAAAAGTAACTTCCTCTTCTTTCAGAAACAAGCCTAAAAAGGATACAATAATCCTAACTTATTATCTAAATCAGTTAGTTCTAAGTAGCCGAAAGCAAACATCCAGATGACTTTAAGGCAGATAAAACTGATATGGGGAATCTGCAGGTGCCAAATGGCAACCAACTCTAAATTATGAAAACATAAAATCTGATGTGTACACCACATGACTTCCTCGTACAGAATATTAAATTACACGCATTTTTTCCTGCATTTCACTTAAAACTTATTTCCTCGAATTTCGTCGGAAATATACTTCTCATTCAATTAATTCAGTTCGCACTTAGCGAGAAGGCAAAAAAAAAAAAATAAATAAAACCTAAAAATATCTTTATTAAAAATTGAAAAATATAGAAAAATCTAAAACATAAATACAAAACAATTAAAAGAAACAATTTTTACAATTATAAAATTAGAGTTTGCAGACGAGCAAGAAGGCAGACTTTTCGGTGCACAAAACTGAAAGTTTAATTTTGGTCTCACTCGGCAAAAAGACACTGAAAGCGCACAAACTGACTTAATTTTTTGTGGACGCTATGCACAGTCAATATACGGGGTAATTTAATAACTTAAATGATAATTCCAGAATGGATTAAGCATGATTTAATTCGCCATAACAAAAGAAGACGTTACTTTGTTGTTACGAAGCTTAGTTTCTCCAGATTGGCAAAAATTAAATTATTCTTAAATTTCAAATGTTAACAAATGTGGCTGCTATGACAAAAACATTTAGCTTAGCCGCATTTAAACAACTTTTAAATTTTTGAGAATTCTACAACTATAACATGCAGGTTAACTAAAGCCATAAAAACCTTAACCGGAAGATAAGAGCAACATAATTCAATCATTTTTAAAGCAAAAAATGCACAATTTACAAACATATCAGAATAAAGAAACTGAGCTTACTAAGCCGAGTAACAGAGAAGATATTCGGGTACATATATATATATATACTTTTGGTGCGACCGATTGCAACCAAAACAGCAGGTCACATCTACATGTTATAGCAGTCCAGGCCACGAAAAAATCTCTTCAGAATCCATTTTAAACCAGTTTTATAATTTTTTTCCGGAAAAGAGTCCTTTATTCTGTCCTTAAGTACAGATGTCACGCAAAAATATCCCTAAATTGCATTCGATAGCTGTCAAAATAGATATTATCGTTGAAATATGATACCCGAAATTTTTCGTGATTACAATACTTTTTACTTCCTACAAGGAAATAAGACAAGTTCTCTTGCTAAAACGGTCTCTTGTTACGGTTTATTTACTGACGCTTGAAAAAGTAAATTTTTTATTTTTTCACTCGTATTTCCAAATGGAATTAACAGAAAAACTCAGTGCAACTCTACTGTAAAGCAAAAACTCATTGAAGTGGGTATTCCCGAATTTACAAACCACTGTCTGTGCGATGTCCGGAAAGCCGCAAATTTTTATATTTTGCATATCAAATTTGTTTTTTTTTAATAGTTTTAACTGTATTTTATTCTTTATGTTTTTCTATATCTTTCAATTTTAAATGAAGATATATTATATATTTTTGCCTTTGAGAAATACATTTCTAATGAAATTCGAGGAAGTACGTGTTTCGTATTAGCAGCAAATATTGTAGCCAATCTGTCTCGGATAGAGGAAAATATTTTCGAGTAGCGAATACGCATGAGCTAAGCGGCGCTGAATCGTCTGTGAAAAACTTTCTTTTTTATTTGTTTAATTTTTTGTATATTGTTTAGATTTATTATAGTATTTGAATAGAACATGTGGTAATGATTAGATAATTCTTCAGATGATATAAATTTTGTTCATTCTGAGTTATAAAATAATGAGATGTAACGCTGTTAATTGAACCTAGCGCCAGAGTGTCGCTATGGTAAACAAATATAGCGAATTTTAAAGAGTGCATTTATTTTATATTGGTTTATGCGCTATCGACGAAGTAGATTTAATTCGATTCAATATGTTTAAATGAAAAACAGGAAAAAAAACGCGTAAAATTGAATATTCCGTACAAGGAAGCCATGTGGTGTATACATCAGATATTTTACTTATGAAAAGGAGAAAGTCTCCAATGAAATCCAAGTAAATATTCATCTGACTTCTACTCTGAAAATTATTAGTAATGCTGCATGTATCCAGACATCCGACAGTTGGTTGAGGAAAATAATGCTGTCTATAGAGAATGAAACAGTAGGTATCCACCTAGTATCCGGATTTCCTTTTGTTCCTTTTATGTTTTTAAAGAATTACTTGTTAGGTATAATTTTATGTATATTTTTACTTTTTCACTCGCTACAATAGCATGAATATGGCTTTTTGACTTCTTACAATAAGTTCTTTTACAATAAGTATGAATATGGCTTTTTTCCTTCTTGCGGTAAACACTACTGTAGTCTGATTACCACTCGATCTACTTGAGATGCTGAATTCGGCTTTTCTGATCTAGTATTTAAACAATTCTTAAAAGCACGGTACTTCACTTTGATTTACTTTTTAAATGTTGGCCATATTTACCACTTTCATTTCAATCGATTTGAATACGCACAGACTAAAATTCAAGTAACTTTTAGTTAATCATTTTTTTAGGTTAAAAGCGAAAATCTTACACAACTCAAGGAGCGGTGGCTTATACAAAAATAATTAGTACCAGTTAAGTATAAAGGTCAAATATCTCTGAAACAAAAAAAAATTGTTTTGTCTTTATAAAGTAGCACTTACCAACATCGGAGCTTGGAGGTTGCTTGATTCAGCCTCTGAACAACCTACGACTATATTAAATTTTTTCCAAAGCAGATCGGCGCTGGGAATTCTTAGTGGCAAAATGACTTTTCGCTCAATAATACGTAAGTTTGTAGAGTCATTAGGTTATTTCGAAGCAGGAATCATGAAAAATGAGCTACGCCTTTGCCGGGACTCAAATTACGGACCTTTCAAATACTCGTTGAGCGTGCTGACCGCTACACCATGAAGGCATGCGAAGAAGGCGGGAGAAATACCTTATATACTTCCCCTTTTAAAGGGCGACTTGGATTCAGGGGACCCAATCGCCAAATCCCGGTGGTGGAGAATCATCATTCGCCACCTTTTTTTAGTTCGGGCGCCAGTTGTAGAGAGATTAGGTTTATTTTAAAGCAGGAAATTTGAAAAATGAGCAACACCTTCGCCGGGACTCGAACCACGGACCTCTCGAATACGCGTCGAGCGTGCTGACCGCTACACCAGGAAGGCATGCGAAGAAGGCGGGAGAAATACCTTATAAGTTGCTGTTTGGCTTCGTTAGCTTTCAAACTTTCTTGTGCGTGTTTAATTTGCGCAAGCTTTTAGAAGAAGCAAATATATGCAGCTGTAATCAAAACGAAGATAGAGGTATGCTTGAATTAATTTCAACTATTAGTAAAACTTAAAGTTATTGTCACAAGTATGATTTTACTAATACGTTATTAACATTTTCACTTCCGATACCTGAAAAATCACGAGAATCAACAAGCTCATTTAATTGGGCATGAATCCTGAATGAATTTAGCTCAGATTTAGTCTCTCAGCATTAACAGAGTTGAACCTCTGATCACAGAAGCCTTACTTTAAGGACAATTCGGTTCAAGAGGAAATTATCTGAACAAAAAGCGCCTCGGATGACGAACAGTGTCTCGCGCTACGAACTCTCAATTTGGTAACATATGATTTCCAAGGGCCCACCAGCGGCCGAGCGGTAAAGACGCTGAGCACTGGTAGTTCGGTCCCGAGGTTCGAATCCCACGAACGGGCTGGCTGCATGGGCGCTTTCGTGGGTTTCCCCATGTGTAACGTGTATACGAGCCAGTTTCCCTTAGAAAGTCCTCCACGAAGGCATCCCTCCCTCTAGGCAGATAGCCCTCGTGTGCTTTGCCATAACTGAATAACCTTTTAAAAGATCTTTTGAAGTAACCTATGGCACATAATTAATACTGAAGGACTTTGGAAACATCATTTTAATATTTCCCATTGTTTAACGCTCATTAATAAAGCTTTCAACATGTGACTTGATACCCATGAACCAAGTCACTTGAAAGTACTTTTGACTTGATGCCATGTAAGGCCCGTGAATTCCTGAAGAAAATTATGGCCAGAATGGGTTGCAGCAAGAGATTTCGAAAGCTTTCACATTAAAAACTTTTTTCTTATCTATGATATTGTGTTTCTAGGCAAAACCATAGGCTTTGAAGTTATTAGTGAAAATGTGCAGAAGTTACTAGAAAAACCAGATAAATGAGCTCAAGAAGAAAAAACTACAATAACTTCAGAAATAGTAACAAAAGACGATTTTGAAAAAAAAAAAAAAAGGTTCAGAAGAAGAGAATGCTAGTTCTTTGATCTGTGAAATTTATTCAAAAGGGGTAAGATGCAAGGTTTTCAGGTAACAGTATCATTCTGATAATGTAGTAGCAAGCTATAGCATAAGGATTTTCAATGACAATGCCGTGTCTTGGTTTAGAAACATTTAAAAACATAGGCAACAACAAATCCCATTGGACCAGTTTTGAGTGAAATGGAGACACAGTGAGTTTTAACCACAGATAAATCCGCTTAAAGACAAAGGAAAAGATAAAAAAAAAGATGCTCGCTAAAGATAACAACAGTTAGATGATATTTTTATGGAAGAAACTTTCGCATCCAAATTACAATACTTTTCTCTTCCTTTTCCATTTATGCCCGTCCAGCCTTCTTCGTATAGGTACAGTAAAATTAAATTAAGTTTTCATCCATTTAATGCAGTGTTCACATTCTTTTGTTGCAGACTTACTGCTTTTCATTGGTTTTGGGTTAAGAACTTGTAAACAGAATACTATTGCAAAGTTTAAACAAGCAAGCATCTGTAGCCCAGAAACGAATTAATCCATTTCGCATTACTTCTCATGCAGAAAACTGCTCACGTTTACGAAAGGTTCAAGAAAGAAATTCGTAAACAACAGAGGCTATACTGCAGATATCAAATAGGAGAAAAGACAAAAGAAAACCTTAAACATTTGTAAAGAGTTTAAAAATTGGAAAACTGAAAATGATGGGAAAATTTGAAAGGAATTTCAAAAGATTATGTACAATCGATGAGGAAAACGAAAGACGCAAACTTAATGCTTTTCCTTCAGGAATGCAATTTCCATACGCAAAAGAACTTAAGGATAACGTTTTGGATATTTAATATTTAGGTACATCGCCCTAGGAATGTGATTAAATTGAAAATCATACAGTTTTAAAATTAAGCGACACGGTTATTCCCTAAACAGTGCGCTCTTGTACATTCGTCTAAATAAATTACGTTAGATTTCACCTTCATAAATGTGTTCGCAGTCTTTAATAAGCACTTGATAAATATTTTGCGTTTGATTTCGGTAGATTTTCAATTTAATATTTAGATCTTGTAGATTGACGCTTATTATAAATTTATGTTAAATTTCCTTTAAGTTTCTGATATTTGTCTCATGGGATTTTAAGAATTTAAAGCAGAAAGTATGAAATAATTTGGAAATTGATAAACTCGCAATTAACTTTTACCATTCCTTAAATTTAAGAGAATTAATGCAGAGTGCATCTTATCTTTTTTTGTAACAAAAAAAAGTAAATATTTTACATGATTTTTAATCACAAACATCTATTATGACGTGTAGAGTGGGGTCATGTGTAAATGTGTAATGTAAATTACACCAAACAGTTGTTGATAAGCGGTAAGACTGCTGAACACTTGTAGTTAGTAAAGGTCAGTTTCTTTATGACTAAGAGGATAAATAGGGAAAAAAGGCACTGCCTTTGTTGAGGCATTACTCGCTGAGCGTGCTGACCGCTACACCATGAAGGCATGCGAAGAAGGCGGGAGGAATACCTTATATACTTTCCCTTTTAAAGGGCGACTTGGGTTCAGGGGATCCAATCGCCAAATCCCGGTGGTGGATAATCATCATTCACCACCTTTTTTTAGTTCGGGCGCCAGTTGTAGAGCGATTAGGTTTATTTTAAAGCAGGAAATTTGAAAAATGAGCAACGCCTTCGCCGGGACTCGAACCACAGACCTCTCGAATACGCATCGAGCGTGACCGCTACACCACGAAGGCATGCGAAGAAGGCGGGAGAAATACCTTATAAGTTGCAGTTTGGCTTCGTTAGCAGGAAGTACTCCTATATTTTGCTTTAAACAATTACCTAACCTAATCAGTATTCCTGATTTCTTACCTTATGTTACTAAGTTTATCTCAAATTGTTAAATTCCTTGTTTTAGAATTAAAAATGTTTTGTGATAACTCTTTCATATCCTCTGAGACATTGGAGGTTTGGAAAGCAAAGGTGTTGACTAAAATGTCTTATAATATGTGTCTTACGTTAAAACATCTTATGGATAAAATGGTTTTTGTTAGAATTAAAAATGTCTTAATAGAATTTTCATATCCTCTAAGTCATTGAAGGTTTGGAAAGCAAAGGTGATCACTAAAATCACCGAAACACAATAATCCATATGCACACAATAAGAAGAAATGGTAGGTGAGTAACATTTATCAGCTAGAATTCAGTTATCTTTGTTGAGTGATTGAAACGACGCCTGGTAAGATTTAATTTCTATGACAAATGCCTTTGTGAATGAAGCTTAGATATACTTTTTCATTTCAGTCTGCACAACTACAGACAATAAATAGATTTCAGCCTTTATTTGGTCAATTAATAGCAACACTTCTCTATTATATGCTTAATGGCCCACCATACATTTAGCAAAAGCTTTCTGGGATTCAAATTTCCTTTAAAGGTCGGCGGCATGAATTCTGCAACCCGACGTTAAGTTTTTTGACTCTTGATACTCCTGCGTTGCCCCCATTTCTCATTGCCCACTACAATCCTTTCCGAAATCGGTTCATGTCTGTAACAACAAAGCAAAGAAACGCAGTTACAGATTTTTTTCTTCCAATCCTTCGTAGAACGCAAGCGTGGAATCAATTTATCCAACTTCATAATGAAGCTATGCATCTGAATCCGTCTTTTCATCATTTTATATACCATCAACGTTTTTGCTAGCTTGTGGAGAGCTGATAATTTTAATTTCAGCTTTAATTCACTAATTTCAGATTCCTAAGTCCAAATTCTCTTCAGAAACAAACGAGACATTTCAAGAAAGTAAAAAAGGCAAAGAAACACAGTTACGAATATTTTCCTCCCATTGTTATCAAAAAGTGTGTGTGGAACTAAGTAATAAAACTCGTGATGAACCGAAGTCCCTGGATCAAACTTTCCTGTATAGTTTTATACACCATAAACGTTCTTGCTATTTCGTGGAAAAATGATTGATGTCGCCATTTGAGATGCTTAAATACAAAATCTTTTCAAAAATCCCGAACGGATGTATAGAAGGTTAAGAAATAGAAAAGTGATACTGGGACCAGATCAACTTCGCGATAAACTCAAGTCCCTGCATGCAATTTTCCACTGTT
>KK116700.1:201048-235488 GCA_000611955.2 Stegodyphus mimosarum | reverse complement strand
TTCGTATGTGTGAAAAATTATTTTTTATTGGAATGCACTGTACTTGTCTGGAAAAAGCTGTAGTTTTTCTGTTGCCACTATAAAAATGCGAATTATCTTTTCGTTGCATTCTGCATATATATTAAAAATTATGCATCAACTAAGATTCTCTCTTTCATGCGTAAGATGTATTTTACTATGATATTTTTAAGCTATCATTCATCTAAGCTGACTTAAACACATAAATACATACATACACTAGAACATATCACAGCAGTAGACGTTCTTTAAACAGGCAGATGGGCTCAATGTTAGATTGGAAATACTCTCAACAGAAATTTAAATTACAAATGTTGTATTAGACTAATATTTCCTTTTTCCTTTGGGATGAAGAAAGAAGCATTTTGTGATCACATTCCCCAAGCTTAAAATCAAATTTCACGGTATACGATATACCCATTCCTGATGCGATCTTGAAATGCAGTCGAATTTTTCAAAGTGCAAGATTATTTCTAGATAAAACACATTAAAGCAAAGTGGATTCTGATGTCTAGCAGAAACAGAAGAGCCTCTCGAAACCCATTACCCGATTGGGCTTGGAAGGGCCAAGCGCCATGTATTCTAAACAAGACTGAATCATCCACGCTAAAAGGTAATGCTAGGCACAAAATTTAGACTATTACCTTATGTTTCCATTCTTTATACCCTGGATTACTCTTAAAGCTTTAAACAGTATGAACATACAATCAAAAATGTATTACTGACCACGTGTGCAGTTACGAATAAAAAGGCATGTTTAGCATTAGCGTGTTTTGCACCTTTGCCAACACTGACTTGGAATCCTTAATCGTTTATGTTTATTACCTCTGAAACAGTTCTGGTGAGTGACTTAATAACTTAATAACTAATAATATTAATTATTAGTAATAAATTAGTCAAAATTAGTCGATTAAGGAATAATGATTTTAGCATATTATATTTTGCATGTTGTGTCGGTTAAGTATTTCATTTGAGTTTATCTTTCGTAATTAGTGGTGATCATTTATTAGCCTTTTTAGTCTTTTGAGTCCTGTAAAGTTTGCGAAATAGTGAAAAATATGTTATAAAATTTCCCCTTGTATTTTAATTTTGAGTTGCTATTTGAAATTTCAGATCAGTTACTTACGATGGCAGTAATTCTCCCGATCAAGAAAGGGGTTTCTGCAGTAGAATAATAATTTAAAGCTTACAACAAATAATTATGAGGAAGGAAAATAGTTATCAAATCAAAGAGTTAGTAATCAACTACTTATTAATAGTTATCAATCAGATAGCATTCAAATAGTAACCGAAATTATTGCCAAAGGTTGTTAGATTATTGTTTAAAGGTTTTTCCTCCTTACTTACAGCTTGACTTTGTGGTATAATTGGGAATATGTCCGGCTAGCAATCCGGAATTCTGGAGTTCGAATTCCAGCTACAGCACTGTTAATTTTTCTTGTTCCGTGTTACAGTAAATACCTAATCGCTCTACAACTGTCTTATAGTCAAGTTAATGCACCCTTAAGCCAAATTATAGGAGGAAACAAACAATCTACAATTTGCTTTTCTTGTTACCGTTAAAGCATGTGATATAGGATATAATAAACAGATCCACGGAAGAAAAATAATTACTCAAAATGCATTGCCATTGACTTTTAACTTACTGTATCTAAAGTTTACTGATCAGATTAATGTATCGTTATAGGATACAAAAAACAGATCCACAGGATAAAAATAATTGATGATTGTTAGTTTTTTGTATCTCAGTTTGTTTATCAGGTTAATATAGGAATTGGATGCACAAATGCATTTTCTCAAAATACCATTTGCGAGTGATTGTTAGGTATCTCAATTTGATCATCAGGTCAATGCGCAATTAAGCAAACTTATGGGGTGTAATATAGAGACTCAAAGAAGAAAAAGAAATCATTCGAAATACCATTGCCAATGATTATGAGCTTATTGTATCGTCAGTTTGCTGATCAGATTAATGTGCCATTAAACTAATTTATGGAATACCACAAATAGATCCACAGAAGAAAAAGTGCCAATGATTGTTAAATTTTTGCATCTTAGTTTGCTGATCAGGTTAATGTACAAATATACTTACATGATGCAATAAGAGGCCCACAAAAGAAAACATTCCACTAATTAATTTTCATCAAGTGATTGGTAGATATCTTAAGTTATTGCTTTTGTCAATGAGTTAAGTCTTTGTTAAGTCAACTGACAGGAGACAATACACAGACCTACAGAAGAAAAAAGTAACTCAAAATATTATTCTCACTGACCATTAAATTATTGCATGGACTATTTGCTGATTAGGTTAATATACCTAGACACCATCTTATGGTATGCAACAAAGAGTTCCTCAGAAGAAAAATATTTACAATAAATACATTTCAATGATTGTTAGATATATTTATGGTCAGGTTAATGTAGCACTAATGCCACTTGTAGGATGCAATGAACAGACCCAGTGAAGAAAAATATCACTTAAAGTACCATAGCCAATGATTGTTAGCCTATTGTATTTACAATTTTCCAATCAGATTAACATATCGTTAAAGAAATTTGCAAGATTCAACAAGCAGACCAACAGAATTAAAGTATTTATCCAAACTACGAAAACAATGACCGTTGTATTATTTCAGTTACTGGGAAGTTTAGTTTAACACCAAGCCTCTTTATAGGAAGCAATAAATAGATCCACAGAAGAAAATTATTTACTCAAAATATCATTGTAAATGGATTGTAGATTACTGTATCAAAGACCTGCTGATTACATTAATGCGTGGTTATCGAGAAAGGATTTCATACAAATGTTCTAAGCTAGGGGTTCTCAACCGGTGATAGGCGTACCATTGGCGGTACGCATAAGAAAAATGTGGTTCGCTAAGAAGCAAAATATGTTTAACAATTAAATTCAAAAATTAAAACCCCAATATCTTGATTGAGCTTTTTCTCTAACACTCGTAAAATCATACGATCTGAGCTTTGTTCAAGAGTGGTGGTGGAAGCAATACTTTGTAGTGGTGGTACTAAAGGTGTTCAACTTTTGTTTATATGGCACACGTTAGTCAAAAGGTTGAGAACCGCTGTTCTAAGCAACCTTAAAATTATTTCAAGAAACAAAACTTTTGAGAGTTTTGCCTAGATAAAATTACACTTCTTAAAAGTAGTTCTTTTTCTTTTTATCCAAAAACATACGATAATAAACGTGTTTTGAGGCTGAAGAAAGTAACACCCTTGAATAAAGATGACAACGAAGGCATTTCTTTAACGATGCAAATGGGAATATGACGTCACGCTCCGTTGATACTAATCTAAAATAAAAAGACAGCGATGTCTCAGAGTAATTGAGAATGACAAATCTACTCCGAAAAGGGAATACTGAACTCGAAAAGAAGTGTTGTTATTCATAAAGCGGAAGTAAACCATGAGAATTATGATGCTGTAACCGCGAACGAGCAGTAATTCATTATGATACACCGAATGTTTTTTAAATTTTTATCTCGCAGAACTTGATGGTTGTATCCCATGTCCTCAAATAGAAAGAAAGTTTGGAAAACAAAGAAGTTATTCAAATTCTACAGAGAAAATTCTTTTTTTTCCGACACGAGTATGACAGCAATTGCTGCTTATTTTAAAATAGTAAAACTTTGATAGAATAACATTGTATCTATAAAATTTTAAGGCTGATTTATTTTTTCAAAAAGGCCCAATGGAATTACAAGATGATTTCTGGAGGCAATGATTATTCAGACCATTCAAACTTTTTCTGTTTAAAAATATTGTCTCTGGGTAGAAAGAAAAACGGAATATTTCTTACAATTTCTGTAGATGTCTACCTCTACATATTCAACGACTCGCAGCAATAACGGTTTGATTCAAAATACAGACAACATTTCCAAATTTTTTTAAATCATTGGTAGCGACGAAAACTAGTGTTTTCTTTATAATCTAAACACAGATCTAGAATAATCTTCATGGATAAAAGAAAAAAAAGAAACAATCTTGACCATTCGCCAAAGAAAATTCTTTTTTGGAAGTTTCAAAAAAATATCATGCTGTACACATATTTGTTTCATTCCCTTCTTAAGAAACGTCCGCAAGGAATTTTTGCTTAAATGAGAAAAGGCGTAATGGGGAACACAGAAAAGTTCGATCAAGTTACGGTATTAATTTTAGCTTTGATTAACAGTTAGCAGTTAATACATTATCAACAACAGATTACTTCTTGATTTTTACGACTGCTGACATATTTTTTTTGGCTTTTCAGCATTATTATTAAACATCATTTTATAAGGTATTTCTGCCGCCTTCTTAGCATGCCTTCGTGGTGTAATGGTCAGCCCACCCGGAGCGCATTCATGAGGTCCGAGGTTCGAGTTCTGGCAAGGGCATTGCTTATTTCTTCAGCTTCCTGACATTCAAAAACTCTAATCTCTCTACAGTGGCGCCCGAACTAAAAACAGATGATGGGTATTGATTCTCTACCACCAGGATTTGGCGACAAAGGTCCCCTAATCTCCAGCCTCCCTTTAAAAGAGAGAGTATATAAGGTATTTCTCCCGCCTTCTTAGCATGACTTCATGGTGTAATGGTCAGCAAAGTCGGCACGTATTCGAGAGGTTCCAGTCCCGACCAAGCCACTGTTCATTTTTCATGTCTTCTGCTTTAAAAAAAAAAAAAAAACTAATGTCTCTATAATTTTACTTACTCTATATACAATCCAACAGTAAAATTACAAAAATTTTTAAAGCAGCCACTTTTAGATTTCTAAATGCAGTATTAAGTGCAAACATTCATTTTGTCTCAAGGTTTTAGTCTTTTCTCAGTTTATTATATTAATGCTCAGTTTTCTTAATAAGATGGTATACATAAATTTTACCCAAAAGTGCGTTAGCCGGAGTGGGATATTAGTCTCGAAAAGGGATTATGCATCGTCCGCTATGAACGGTTCTATCACTTTTCAAATTGCTGCTACCAAATATTATCGCCCTGCATTATTTTTAAAGAAATTAAATAAAGAAGAATCTGCATACATGTATGTATATCCTTCGCACTGTGAGAAAACGACGGTACCTAGAGCCAATAAATTTTGAGTAACGTAGTCCCCCAAACGAACATGTGCACCTGGAAGCCAGCCCGAAATTTTAATTTTGAATTTATTTTATTATTTACTTCATATTTTGTAAAACTTTGATGAATTTTTGATTAAACAACTCAACTATTTGTAAGCGAGCAATGGCGGCACTGTACGGAATAAAACATTTTTATCCTACGCCCGCAAGATTGTGTGTAGTAAATACCAAAGATATGTTGGTTCGAAATATTTTGTAATTTTGCTATCGAACTGAATTTTATGTGGCGTAAAAGCGAAGAACGCAATATTTTGCAATACATCTTACTAAGAAAACCGAACATTATATGATGAATTCAGAAAAGACTGGAATACAAACAGAAAATGTTTATTAAGCCAACACTTAACACTGCCTCAGGAATTTTAAACGTATCCTGGTATGCGGCTCACAGATTTTTGCAATTTTGAAGCGTTATGTTTTCTAAAATATAACGCTATTGAATTGAATTGAATATGGTGTTAAGGCGAATAATAAAGCTTAAAAAGACAAAAAAAGTGAAATTATAAATAGGAGTGAGTGTAGTAGCCTAATGTCTACAATTTTACTTACGCCAACAAAGACTGCGAGCTTAGTGAGGGCGTGAAGAAACCTTAATAAACTTTCTTGGTTGCACCGTTAAAATCTGAAACTTTTCTCAATTCTTTTTTTCTCTTTTACTATTAACTTTTTTTGTGTTAAATTCATTTATTAAATATCACGTTCTTTGCCCTTACGCCACATAAAATGCAATTCAACAGTAAAATCACAAAATATTAAAAAATAACATATCTTTAAAATTTCCAATTGACAGTATCGTACCCTGGAGATAAAAATGTTTTGTTCCGTACAGTGTTGCTACTGTTTGGTTTTAAATAATTTAGTTTGCTAATCGAAAATTCATTAAATTTTCACAACTATGAAATAACTATTAAAAAAGTATAATGTCATTCTATGAAAATGCTGAATATTTTTAATTAAATAAATCATGTATTAAATGTACACTCATTGCCATAAAAATTTGCGTACCAAGAAATAATTGTGGCATCGTAATGAAACTTGGCATGAAAGTACATGTCGAGTAGATATGCAAATGATTAGAAATGCAGCGTGATTGCGCGTTGCGAAATGCCACTAGAGAGCGTTGAACTTCGTTCTTCTTGAAGTACAGTAAGGTAGGCTGTTTTGATTTTATTGTGAGGAGTTGTTGGAACCAGTCAGACAGAAGAGACGTCATTTACAGGGCGAATGACGCCCACGACAGATCGCCCTCGACAGTACCAGACAATTTACAGGGCTCAGGACATCCTCGACAGACCAGTCGTAGAAAAAACCGTCACATCATACGACACGCACGCGTAGAGCCAACTGCCTCATTGGCCGCTATCCAGACGCAGGAAGCACGCTCATTACGGGCTTCTGTGTCTTCCCGAACCATCGCAAGGCGCCTGATTGAAGGACCTCTGGTATCGCGACGCCCATTACGTGTGCTGCCAATGACACCCACACACCGACGACTCCGTTTAGAGTAGTGTCGCGTACGACAGGATTGGACTCTATCGGAATGGAACCAGGTCGTCTTCAGCGACGAATGTAGATTCAATTTGACCAGTGATGACAATCGTTTTCGTGTGTGGAGGCCCAGTGGTGAACGTCTCAATCCTGCCTTCGCTTTACAGTGACACACCGTTCCCACAGTTGGCGTGATGTAATGGGGTGCCATTGCTTACGATACACGGTCACCCCTAATATTGATCCATGGCACAATGGCAGGCCAGCGGTATGTCCATGGCATCCTTCAGCCACATGTGTTGCAACTCATGGCAGGGCTCCCAGAAGCCTGTTTTCAATAAGACAATGCTCGGCCACATACAGCACGGATCTCGGAAGACTGCCTCCGCCACATTATACCCTTATCTGGCCTGCTCGATCCCCAGATTTGTCACCAATCGAGGATATCTTGGATCATTTGGGAAGGGCAGTTGGACAGCCTACGAGACTGGCCGAACTACAGGCGTGTTTACAACAACTGTGGAGCGAGATGACTCAAGACACCATACGGAACTTGTATGCCTCAATGACCGCTCGTATCGAATTGTGCATTCACGGTAGAGGTAGTCCAACAGAGTACTAAAACTTCCGTTCATGTGCATTTTTTTCTGCAATAAATGATCCTTTTTAGTTTGATTTTTCTACTCACTTACTTATATCAAAGTAGTACTCACATATGTAAAATTTCGTTTCATTATGACAACTCTTTGTTGGTGTGCAAATTTTTATGGCAATGAGTGTATTTTTTATTATTAAATTCAATCCGATTTAAAAGTAAGAAACGAATATTTTTAAGAACTGCATCTAGTGCTTTAAGACAGCTTAGTTTTGTCGAATGGCAAGAGATCCGGATGAAAAATGAAAGGGCTTATTTATACCGGTTCGATCCAAAATCTCGTTTCTAGACTAATAGGCCCTTTTGGTCTACTACCTGAAGTGAGTGTTCTGATAATAACTGAAGTTGAAGATACTGCACGTGACAGACTTTGCTAGCACCCTTTTCAAATTAAATATCAAAATAAAAATACTCTAAAAGTTCTTCTGAAAAAAAAGGAAAGAAAAAGAAATTAAAGAAATAAAAAAAAAATAACTTGGAAGCTATATTCTTCGTTTACACAAGAAAAACATAACGCTTCAAATACATATAATTAACACTTTTTATGTACTGAAAGTACTCCTTTCAACCACCAGGAAGCCGATGTATGGAATTCTTTTCATTTTGAAAAAAATATTTTGTTACATATTTATTATGTGAATATTATAATAAAATACCCACTATACCGTGGGAAGATTTTATAGCTCCTTGAAAGTATTACTCAGCTAGGCTTTTTAAAGATAAATATAAACGGATGTTGAATTCACATTTTCTTTTAAAAGCAGACTTTCATTCTAAAACAGCAAAACTTCGCTGAAAATATAATCTCTATAGTTATGTTTCTACCTTTTAGAGAAGGCTTTACACATAGTGCTTTTAAAAATGCTTACACAGTAACTTTTCCTTCCCTATTTTTTTGGGGGGGAGGAGAGGCAATTATTGGAGATACACACGAACTTCAAAATTCGGAAAAAGTTTTAAGTGATATAAATATTCATTTTATGATATTTTTAAATTTCAATAATAGATTTTGGAAAATTCCGAAACTTGATTATATGAAGTAAAGAAATTGTGTAAAATTTTGGGTATCATATTTCGACGCACGTATTCATTTTAACCGTACCCGAATCCGAATTTGACTATTTTCTTTCGTGACATCTATATGTACGGACAAACTAAAGAATACGTTATTCCACAACCGACTGCACAAATTAAAAATGATTCAAAATGGACAGCTTCGTAACGCCTGGCTCTAAACGATCAGGCATTGAACGTTGAAATTTTGTATATGGGACTGCTATAACATCTAGCTGTGCATCTTCCGTTCTGCTTCTCAAACGGTATAGTGCAGGTGTTCCAAAAGTAAGAGTACACAGGGGCGCCGCGAGAAGCTCATGTTTACGCTTTTACGGAATCTAAATTCAAATCGCGAGCGCTGCATAAATTGGTCGTTGCGAACTGCTCTTGATATGGTTAATATTAAGATAGAAGAATCGGTGGGAAAACTAATTACAAAGGTACCTTTATCTAACAACACTATTAGTGTTGAGCTGAGCCATCATAAAGCCGAGGATCTCAGTGACCAATTAATAGAGAAAATGAAAGGAAAGTAATTTATTGTACAATTTGATGAGGCTACTGACAGTAATAAAGATGTGTACCTTATTTGTTATGTACGTTTTCTAGATGATAATATAATTGTTGAAGATCTTCTTTTCTGTCAAAGCATCACTGAAAACGCAAAGGCTCAAAACTTATATAAAATTCTTGAAAGGTTTATAATAGAAAATAATTTAGATTGGAAAATGTGTATCGGTGTGTGTACTGATAACACTCGATCAATGTATGGCAGGTATGGAGGACTGCAAACCCCAGTAAAGCACCGCATGCTATGTGGACCTAATTCATCATCCATAGGGCACTTGCATCGAAGGGCACTTGCATCATCCATAGGGCACTTGCATCCATAAGCACTTGCATCGAAGTCGGTGAGCTGTGAATTAAATTTGGTATAGGAATGTATAGTAACCTACATTAAAAACTAGGCCGCTGAAAGCTAAGTTATTCAAAAAGCTTTGCATGGACATGGAAACTGAACACAGAGCCATGCTATATCACTGCAGTTTACGAGGACTTTCACGTGAAAATGCCTTATCCCGTGCATTCGAGCTGCATCAAGAAATTCACACTTTTCTGCCTGAGGAAGGATATTAAAACTCCACACACTTTGCCGAACCAGACTCTTTGCTAAAACTGTCATATTTATGCAATGCACTTGACAAATTGAATGCCTTAAATCTGTCTCTAAAAGGCAATAATATGCACATCTTGAAGCTACTGGAGAAGACTGCGGCGTTTAGAAGAAAACTGCAGTTGTGGATAAAATTAATGAGGATGACTATCAAGATTGTTTCCCCGACTTGCATAAATACGTGTCCTCTAATGAGCTCGTTGTCTCTCAAAAATTGATCTCTTTTTATGGAACACTTTTCGAAGCTCAGTGAATGGTTTGCAAAGTACTTTGCGGAAAAAAATATTGGGAGATATTCGTGGATCCAAAATCCTTTCCTTGTTCAAACTCCACTAGAATTCACTTTACGAGAAGAGAGTCTCATTAAACACTCTTGCGCAAAAGCCTTAAAACAAAATTCGCTTGTTCCGATTTGGTGGAGTTCTGGATAATCATCAAAAATGAATATCCGATCCAATACAACTAAGTTAAAAACTTTAAAGATTCTCATTCTTTTTGCAACATCATATTTAGGCGAAACCGGATTTTCAGCTGTAGCTGTAATAAAAGCAAATATCTTCAAAGATCAACGTGAGCAAAAAATGAGAGTGGCAGTGTCAAGTCTTATCCCTTGCTTTGGGAACCTTTCTGGAGATCAGCAAGGTCAGCCATCCCATTGATATTTTCCTATTTATCTTTAATAATGATAATATAATATTCTTGTGTATCAGTTCAATATATCCTATATGAGCCTCAGATTGTGGTTGCTTTCATTTCTGTGCCCGGTCACTAGTACCAATACGTAGTCGTATTTAATGAAGTATTGTGATTTGCTGTGACACTATGTAGTAAGCAGGTTGTGAAGCACAAACCTTGTACAACATTTCGTTGAACATGACTAGGGCGCCGTAACAAAATACTGAACCTGTAAGTGAGCCGTAGGCTGAAAAAGTTTGGGAACTCCTGGTATAGTGGTTAGTGTTGCTGACTGCCGTGACGAAAGGTCCGGGTTCGAATCCCGGAGAAGGAATGGATGTTTGTAAATGTATAGTGTCCTTGCGGCATGGGGCGCACTCCAAATATGCGGCGAGCCAAAAGTCCTTTCGAGGGGTTAGTGGTAGGGGAAAAAGGAGGGGGAGACCCTCGGGCCCGTTCCCCTGAGGTGCTCTCCATCAAAATTGAGGACGGAGCTAAATCGCACTGTCACTTGTAAGGCGCTCAAGGCTCAACGACAGTCGTATCTTGCGCTCCTTGCCAAGAAGCCAACTCATATTATTGCTTATATTAATTAAAAATAAAAAATAATTTAACTAATTTTTTTAGGATTACCAGGCTATGATTCCAAAATACTAAAACTTCGTGCGAATATTAAGAACATATTTTTAGATTCCGAAAACTTATAAATCGAGTGAAAATTCTTTCGACGTACCAAATATAACAAAATTATAAATAGAAGCATTAGAAATCACATAAGAATATAACTGAATACCATTTAAGGAGAAAAAATGCAACTTCGAATTACTCTAATTTATTTATTAACCGGCAACTCAAAGTATATTAAAAAGGACGTCAGACATCACAAATTTTTGAATTAAATATCTCGATCAATTCTTATCGCACGGAAACCAAAAATTTTGTGGTTTATTTTTTGTAACGAGTAAAAATTTTCTAAAATATAAGTATAGGGATAGAATAAACGTAAAACATTTAGATTTCAAATCTGAACAAAACTTGAATCTTTGCATCATTTAAAACATGCTTTATAATAGGAAGTATGTGTCTGTGACCAATGCTTTCGCGAGAAAGAATTCTGGTTGACTTCTGAGGACACAGTGTACAATTTTTATATGTTATAAAATATTTGGTATATCGTAATATGTATGACATATACAATATAATTTTTATGTATAGTAAATTCCTCTGAATAATTTCAATCATTGAATACTTCGCTACGTCTCTAATTTATAAATGAGACCACCAGTAGCCAGCTGGTTAAGACCTGAGTTCAAACCCAAGTGAACGGATTGGCTGCATGGTTTGTTTTCGTGGTTTTCCCATGGTTAACGAGAGTACGAGCTAATGTCCTCCAGGAAATCCTCCACTGAGGCATCCGCCCTTTTAAGCAGATGGCTCTTGTGGCTTTGTCATATTCGAATAATCTAACCTAATTCATAAATCAAAATAATACATTCAGAAAATTTATATTCAAGTACTTAGAACATCTCATTTTACCAAATTTAATAAGTGAAACAGGCCGATAATACTGATTTCTCGGTGTCGATATACATAACAGAACTAGCTGCATATTAGAATTTGTTTTAAAATCATGCGCTGGAAATCATTTATCAAAAATAACTTTTGAAACTAGTTTTTGAATAGTCCTATGCGCAATATACTTCAGTTCGTTTCTGCATTGAAACTACGATCACATCGATTTGTGTGTAGGAAAGATCTAAACGACCCCTTTGCTTCGCCTCTTAAGCATCGATGTTCTATGCCAGTAAATGAGTTTTACTCCACTAAATCGTTCCATCCTCTGTTTTCTTTCCTATTTGTTTGTTTTATAATGCAAGCTAATGCTGTACGAAAGCATCATTTTTCTCTCTTGAACTGTTCATATTTGTCTCTATCATCCCACTTTCTTTTCAACCCCTTCCCCCCCCCCAAAAAAAAAGATCCTGGGAGTTTTTGGAGAGTTCTACGGAGATTTATTCCCACTTTAATGAGATCCGAAATAGAACGCTTATACTAGAGTATCTAGAAAGTTCTTGTAAACTCTAACAAAGAACACTTTCTGGGTGTCACATTAAAATGCAGCGCGTTTGATGCTCACAGTCACACAAGCAAGAGAATCAACTTAAAAGCCCATTAATTTCCTAGTACTATGACTTAATTCCTAGTACTTATAACGAAGTACTATGACTTTATAAAAGAAACAGGGAGAGAAAAGATATTTAAATTATCGTATTTAGGAAAATATAATTTTTTTTCGATCAGCCAAAAATAAGATTTTACATATGACAACAATGATTTTGAAAAGTGCGTTGCTTGAGCAACGTTCCTTTTTAAATCAGTGAAAGAAACGTGAAGGTGCCATAAAATATACTAAAGCAAACATTTTTCATCACAGAATGCATAGTCGCACGTGAAGCGGTTAGGAGTTGTAAAGCACTTTCCATTTCGCAAAGTCAGATAATGATGTTTGTGTTTTCCTTACCTTATATTAAAAAATAGGAAGAGAAAAATGCATATGTAAGTTGGACGCATGATGAATGCTCACCTTTAGAGAGTGTTAAGTGCTGCCACATTTTTTTTATATTCGACATGCTGTTTATATTTTGAAAGAAATTAACGAAAGCATCCGGATGATGAAGGTATCTTCACCTGTTAGAATTATTACTGCTTGGAACTATAAAAAAGTTTCAAATATTTACTTAATTTTTTTGCTTTTCTGGCATACTTGCTCACACAATTTATACTAATTGTTAGTATTCAAAAATGCAAAACTCATTAATATAAAAATACAGGAAAGCACTTTACTTTCATTATGCTTTGTTTGAAGCTGTGAATAACGATTTAAAATAGAATCCCAAGTTTTAAAACTTTTATTTTAGAAAAAAGAGTAAGATGTTATTTTCATATATTTAAAATTGCGAATTTTAAAATTTTAATAATACAATCCATGAGTTTAGAAGTCAAACAACAAAAATCAGCGTTACATTTGTAAATTTTCGCAGGCCTAGTTTTGATGGTTTTACCGAGCCATCACCCTCAGCTGCCAAAGTGCAAATGAACGAGATATTTGGTTCTTTGTCAACAGCCAAATTTGGAAGAGCAGACTTAAAGAGTACTGAAAACAAAGGAATAAAATGAAGCTAACTTTTGTTTAGTTCCCGGGATGATATGATTTGAAGTGTGGTGGAAGGTAAACTGATGAAGGTTTACGTCAAACCGTAGTACTGAAATAAGACTAAATATTGACAAACGGAAGAGAATTGCATATCTCAGGTTCAAAAGTGAACTGAATAGCAGGATCAATGGGATTCATTATTGAAATAAATTTATTTAAATCATCTTTATTACCGTCAATCATGCTAAAAGTATCATCTACATAGCGGAACTGTACCGGGAAGTTTAAAGTTTCAAATAATTTTGATTCATAATAATTGCACGGATATATCAGCCAGGGTTGGACTAAGAGGGCTTCCCATGACTAATCCGTCAGTCAGCTTGTAATACTTATTTTAAGAAACAAAATGCGTTTGTTTCAAACAAAATGATAAAATTAGATCACAATTCCGATGCAGGAGATATGCAATTCACGAAGTCTGGTTTCTAGACATCTTAATGCACCATCCCCTGGAACATTGGTGAATAATGATTTTACATCGAAAGAAACCATGAATAAATTTCTAAGAGCAATGCTTTTAACCTTTTTATGCGAACTCTATTGAATTTTTTGTGGTGTAAATGTTATTATCTAATAGGGTTGAAAATCTAGAAACTAAATATTTATCTGTAGATACTATAAGAGCTCCAAATACAAAATTTCAACAGACGTATAGACACAACTGAATTAGTCAAAATGGATTAGAGGTGGTCAAAATGGATATTTCCTTTGAAATCTAAAAACAGAACATTTTCGCGATTACAGCACTTCCTTTACTTTGTACAAAGAAGTAAAACTCAGAAAGGTGCATAACTATATGTTATAGCAGTTCCATATATAAAATTTCAACATTCTACGGCTAACTGGTTTTGATTTATACGTAAAAATCGAAAGCAAAGTACCCTTTAGCTACTTTGCATTTGAATGCCGTAGGAACTTTGCGATCTGCGTTTGGTACTTTGGCCCAGTCAATTGCAATAGAAAAGGAAGGTACACAACTAGATGTCATAGCAATTCCACATACAAAATTTCAAAGTTCTACGGCTAATCGTTTGTGAGTTATGCGAAATACTTCCGCACAAACGTCACGAAAAAATCCATTTTACAGTCCGTTATGGAATAAACAGTCTTCACGCCAAAAAAAATCAAAATGAATAGTTCCATTTAAATCAGAAAATCGAAAGATTTCGTGATCACAACACTTCCTTTACTTCGTACTGGGAAGTAAAAAGGGTTGGTGTAGAAAGATTTAAATTAAGCTAGATTTAAGTTACGTACTTCAAAATAATAGCAAGAAGTTTTGAAAAAATTTAGAATTAAGCGCAAGTTAGTTTAAATTTCATCTACAAAAAAAAAATGGGGGCAGTAATTTCTTTCAAAAAAAATTTTAAAATTTAACAAATTTTGAAAACTTATACCTAAAGATAAGCTGCTTTAAATTGCTGTCTTTCAGAAGAAAAATATTTTGAGAAAACTGAAACTGAATTGTCAAAGGAATTTTGAAAAAGCTTTAACTAAACACAAAAGTTCATTTAAAGTTCAGTCTTTCAAAAGAAAAAGAATTTGAAAAACTTCAAGTAAATAGGAAAAGAAATTTTTAAAAAAAGAAAGAAAAGAAAGGAAAAAAACTAAGCATGATTTAAATTTCAGTGATCCAAACCAAAGAAACTAAAATTGAAACAGTAAGAAATTTTGAAAAATTGATATCTAATCAGGTGTTAGTTAATATTCCAAGGGATAAAAAAAGATTCAGTAGATATTTTTAGGTGCGTGAAATATAAAATTATGATACGGTAATTTTCCTTCTCATTACAAGTAAATAGAAACACGCATTTTCTCAACCAAATTAGAACAAACTTGCTCTTTGCTTAATTATGCCATTCGAAATTGGCAGCGCAGCTTAGACACGTAATGAATACATAATTACGCCACGGCATTTAAATTTCAAATCAACATCGTAACACATTACGGAATTAACAATAATAGAATAAGAAATCACGACTCTCGAAAGCTACATTTATTTCGCAATGTGTACTGGAGCGGTCGTTACGGGAGCAGTTACAGTTAATTAAACGCGCCGCTGACATTCACCAAATCAAGGAAGTGAGTCGTTAAGGCCGGATGACCGTGTCGTTTCGATTTCGCAGTCCAGTAAAGGAAAATATTTCAATCCGCCGAATGGCAACGGATTTCGAGGTTTGTTGCAGTACTTATTTTTAAGTAGTGTAAAACAGTTGTTTTAAATCGGCGTACAGCGCGCTGCATACGGCCTCCTAATTAGTTTTATGCGGCCCGCGAACATTTCAGTTATGAATTGTTGCAGAGATTTCAAGAGTTTAATTATTTGAAATCTAAATTTATATTATGTTCATTATCACTAAAAACGAGCATGAATAATGCACCAGAAAAATCTGTGATTGGAGTTAATTCATTGAATTAAATCTTTTTTAAAAATTTGAAAATTTGATAGATTTTATTGACTTTTATTCGTACATGTTACAGCTTTTTTTCACATTTGAAAATTAGCAACAAAAAAAATACACGATTGATCGATGAGTATCTACAATCAACGATAAAAATGTTTTCTTGTAATTTTTCTCGAGGATTATAAAATTTATTAGAATCGAAACGGCGTCATACGTCAAGCTTCAATAAGAAAAAAAAAGTTTATAATTATTTACAAGCAAACATCCATATTTTTATTAATGCGTCGACGAAAAATTTAATAAATAAGAGATAGACATTAGTTGTTATTATTTACTCTTAAGTTTTGTTCCACTTGCAAAATATCACTGAAAACTTTGAAAGTTTGCATAATAATTTTTTGTTACATTAAAGTTATTTGATGATTTATTAAACACATTAGAACTATTTTAAACAAATGCCAGTATGAAAATTTAATATTTAGCTCTCTGTATATTTGAATAAGAAAGTGTCACAGACCAAAATGTCTTGTAGTCACTAGACTTTAGGTTTCAAAGAGAAAATAAATAAAAATTTGGTTTTTTTTCTTTTGCGATATTGTTATTATTGTTTATGTATGTCTTGATAAATATTTAGTAAACTAAATTGAAAATTTATTTTAGACATTTTTACTTCCACGTACGAAGTAACTGAAGTATTGCAAACGCGAAAAATTTCGGGGATTATATTTCAAAGAAAATATCCATTTTGACCGTTCCCAAATCCATTTGGGCAATTTTTGTGTGACGTCTGTACGCAGTCACAGACAGAATAAAGACTGGACAGAATAAAGTTCTCTTTTTTCCAAAACGGATTGTGAAACGGATTTAGAGTTGTTTAAAAATGGATTTTTTTCGTGACGTCTGTACATGCATAAACACGTATGTATCTCCCATAACTCGAAAACAATTAACCTTAACCAAAGAACACTAAAATTTTGTGTACGGGACTGCTATAACATCTAGTTGTGCACCTCTCTTTTTCATTGCAATCGGCAGAATTGAACATACATACTATATATATATATATATCAGCCTCTTTACGTAGCTTAAAAGTCCTTACTCGACCTCTATTTTCGCAATAGTTGGTCGCAGTCATATATTTCGAATTGAAATTTTAATGCTTGAAATATTTTAAATGAAGAAAATGTTCATATTTTGACATTGTCATATTTAAAAACAATTAACTTCCACAAATAACGAAATGTATTTTTAATGCGGTCCCGGGGTTTCTATAATTATGTTTCGGAAATACTCGTTCTAAAAATATAAAAATACAAGAAGTTTGACTCCTGTGTGACAAAAATTGACCGGGATATTAAATTTCAAAATTCGCAATTTTTGATATCGTTTTCAATTTCCCTTGGGGATTGGTTAATTAAGCTAATAGGGACTAAGTTTAAATGATATGCATAAAAAATGTGTATAATTTAATAGACCGTACAAAAGTTAATTTAATCATAAAGTCATGTGGTGCCCTTATCAGATTTTCTGTATTGCTAATAAAAAAATTCATTTTGTCAAATATATATACATATATATACGCACATATGGAGTCTGGCCACTCAGCCGTTTTTAGGTCAAGTATTCGGCCTGCATGAAATTTTATTTTCAGAACTCTTGTGTAAAATATTCTATTGTCATTAAATGCAATGTTGGATCTTCAAAATATTCTAATGTGGACGAAATGGATCATCATTCATTCCATTAAATATGAGTATTTTTGATTAGATTTATAAGATTAAACAATATTTGTGTTGATCTAAACCTAGACCACAGTACGTATTATGGGCATCTTAATCTTTCAGTATCTGAACACTAATACAACAGTTCAAAACAACTAAATGATTTATTTCGAAATTCAGATTAAAGTTGCAAAAACTCAACATTAAGAATATTAACTTCTTGCGGGACGAAGAGATAACAGTGACTCCAAATCATTTAAAAAATCAAAGGTTTAAATTTAAAAGTTAAAAACCTGGCTCCACTATTTCGCATTTACTAAATTTCATACACTGAGTCCAACTCGTAGTAAGAGGATGAAAAGCAGGCAGTAACAAACGAGTTTCACCGGGACAGGTTGAGGTTGCCAACCTTCTCTCTCAAACTTAGATTCTCATTCCTATTAAAAACACCACTTAATTTATTTATAGCTATAAGTACTGGTTATTTATTCTGGCAAAGAATTAAAACAGTAGATGTATAGAAAAGAGTCAACATAAAAACATGGTGTTAATAAAAATATACCTTATATCAACATAAAAACATGGCGTTAACAAAAATGAACCTTACAAAAGCGCCTAAATAGAGTTGTAATTTAATTTATCAACGAAATAATAATTATATACCATATGAATTTAATGAGGAACATGAGAAAGGGCAATTCATACACATATATGGCTAGTTTAAAGATTCAGTTAGTACATTAAGCTAAAAGTGTGGCAAAGAATTTTCTAGTTAGCAAAATATTTATTATTTTCTAATAAGTTGAAAATAAAAATTTCTTATAAATGCGCATATTTTGAGAGATTTCGGAAAGGATTCAATAGCTCTGATTAAGCTTTCAAGATTCCTGTTTTACTCCTTGAACTTCAAGACTTTTCGGCCAAATGTTTGAGCCAGATCAGTCAAATTTAGATTATAAAAATTGACAAGTATCCGAAAAGTGTCACCACATAAAGGGTCAAGTCTCCAGACAGATGATTTTTTTATGTTAGTCAACCATTTAAAACAAGGCAATAAAAGGGCAACTTTAATTGGGCGTAGCTTTAGAATAACTCTATCGATTTTGTTGGTGATCAGGTAGAAGTTTGTCTTCTTCAGAAGCAAAATCATTTACGCAGAATATTTTTTCTATGCTCTTGAGTGTGGAGAAATTCCCTGAAAACATTTGTGTCAAACTAAGGTTTAATGTTTTTCCCAATTTTAACTTTTATGTTCTATTCTAGCGGTTGAGGGATGCACTCAGAGGGTATAGCTCTCCTAAAATTAGGATATAGCATCAGTCAAATAATTTCCAGAATTGTTATGAACTTTTGCGTTAAAAGCATTATGAAAATTTCATAAACAAGTTGTAATATTTCTTCAATTAAAATTCCATGTATTAAATTCGTTAAACTCCATTGCTGATTCGAAGGATATTTTTTCATATCGTTTAATGCTATTAAAATAGCCAGGCACAAACGTTGTGATCACAGTAAGCGGCTTCTAATGTAATAATAATAATGGAAAGTGGAAGTGCTACTGGGTATTAGTGATATAAAAAGTTAGATATTATTCTTCCATTACACACTTACCCATTCCATTATTACTCCAATAATTTTCATAAAAAGTCCTTACTTTATTTTGAGAAACTCTGCAATAGGATACTCATGTACAGAATCAATATTTGAGGAAATAAAATTTTATTGAATTGTTTCAGAAATTAATAGATTTATATATAAATTCTGCTTATAGTCAACAGATATTATGCATACCATGTCAATATTATCATATAAAAGAGTTATATTATACATGTAGTCTTATGAATATGTTGCTAATATTTATAAACGTATCATATTAGCTGCAACTGTATTTCTGTAAAATATCGATACAGAATACATTTCTGATTATCCGGCGTCCGCCAGTAGACGCGCGATAAGATACCACCACCAAATGTGCGGTATCAGTAGAATACTGATAATTGATAATCCAACGCGGATTCAAACACCGTCGAATACACTGACCGCAGGGGGTTTTCGTGGTTTTCTTCATCTGCAATGAAAGTATGAGCCAGTTTTTCCTGAAAAAATTCCACATGAAAGGGAGAATTTTCTAAGTTTGCTCTCCTTTAATCGATTAACGTAACTTAGCAAGATTATCCGGCGGAGAAAACCGGATTGCGGTTGACCGGCCTCTATCTAGAAGGCAATTTTTTTTAATTGAAGAATGATGAAAAAATTACTATCCCACTCATAAGTATTAAAAAAAGGATCCACGGGAAAAAAATAAAAGAAAAAGAAAGAAAGAAAAAAAAATTGTATGGGATAACAACAGTAATAGAAGATGATTTCGTAGCATTCGGGAACTTGGGAATTGTTTTTACGCATAATAAAAAGTAAACTCAAATTGTATGCAATCCTGAATATAAAAATTTTGTATGACAAAAAACGGAAAGTTCGAACTGACGTTTTTATGTGAGTTTGAACTTAACGATGCCTTCTAAATGTTGCTTGTGCGTGCTATTTATAACGTAAATTTTCATTCCAAATGATGTTTGTTTTTCTGCTATTTATAATGCGTGCTTTCTGTTTTATTGTAAACTAACAGAAATAACCGACGTTGCCCGGGCTTTACGCAGAGTGAAAAGGCTTCATTTAGGAGGATTGGGATAGTTCTTCCGAAATCTCAGACAAACAGTGATTTTCCTCTTAATTTGGTTCAAGGTGAATTGTGCTAAATTTTATCAAGCTCGAATGAAACTGCAGATTTTATTTACATAGAAAACAAATATTATTTTATTTCCGCACTCTTATCGCAAAGCTTGGAGGTACACAATGTTTTTCGCCGGTCCGTCCGGAGCATAAACAAACATGACTTGTATAACTGGCTACGCGAAAAGTGACATGTTTTCAAGTGACATGGCGCTTCCAAGTTAATACCTGCTACACAAAGTGATTGCTCCGGTACTTTGTTGATAAACATAGAAAATGCTAGCCGGATGGGAAGTTCCAATCGCTTGAAATCAAAGGGCATATTTAAATCTCTGGGTATCAACGGAATGCGATGACTTTATTTTGCTTTCGTTCGCGGACACTGTGGAAACTGGAAATTTTAGAAATGACAGAACTGATGCTCTACCAAAGCTAACCACGAAACGTCACACATTTAAATCTCCGTGTTTCTGTTTCTCACTGGAAGCGCGTTTATAGAAATGACGCTATCTGTATTTGGAGGAGAGACTATGTGGCCTCACCAAAAGCACAATGAACCCAAAGGGTTTTCTCCTACAATTTTCACGGGATAAAAGGTGATCAGTTTTCAACAGGTTTTAAATTAACTCAATTTTTGATGGGGCACAGCAATTTTAAAAGGTATTAAAGCGATGTGGACATCTAACAAGTGCTTTGTGCAGCTGCGGTGTCGGCGATGAAGATGTTAAGCAAATTCGTCTCGAGTGCATTCATCATGTCCAGCAAAGAAAGGTAATTCAGACAACTTTGAAGCACCTGTTTGTAACTTAGCCACCAATTTTTTTAGAACTTTTTAGGACTAAAGAGACAATTTCTGCTTTTCAAAATTTCATTCTCAATTTAGATTACTCAGCTTTCGTAAATTTATTATCATTTTACATTTTATTTTATTTTTCTTTGACGTAATGACTTTATTTTTTGTTTTTTAATAATTTTTTCCCATTTGCAACGCTGTTGCACATTTGCTGGTAGTATAACTTACTTGTGTAAGCCTCGTGGTATGCTTTGTGGTACACGAGGAGTTAAAATTAGAGTTTACAAAAAGAAAAGTGACTGCGGCATTCGATGTATTGATAGTGGCCTCTCTTTTTTCGTTCACCAATAGATTCGTCACAGTGAAGTTTGTTCCGTTCCGTAGCTTTGACGGATCGATATTGAGTTTGTATGCAGTAGTCCTAGAGGCTCAAGAGCATTTAAAAATTCTACCTTGAATGCACAGCTTGTTGTATATCCGTTACTGAATTAACTAACGGACGAAAAGGTGGCAAAGTTTCCAGGAAGCATTTCCTTTATAAGCTTGTTATAGTATAATTATGAACGTATACCTAGTTGCTGAATGACTGAGTTTTGCTTTGCTATTCTTCACACCATTTTTTCCACCGCAGTCTTTTCTTAACTGATCTTTCCATCAACATCTATAAGGTATATCTCCCACCTTCTTAGTGTGCCTTCGTGGTGTAATGGTCAGCACATTGAGCCGGTATTTCAGAGGTCCGTGGTTCGATTCCCGGCGAAGGCATTGCATATTTTTCATCTCTTTTGTTCCAAAAAAAAATACCTAATGTCTCTACAGTGGCGCCCGAACTAAAAGGGTTGTGGATGATGACTCTCCACACCCAGGATTTGGCGACTAGGTCCCCTAAAAAACCTTAGTCGCCCTTTAAAAAGGGGAGTATATAAGGTATATCTCCCACATTCTTAGCGTGCCTTCGTGGTGTAATGGTCAGCACACTGAGCCGGTATTTCAGAGGTCCGTGGTTCGATCCCCGGCGAAGGCAGTGCATATTTTTCATCTCTCCTGCTTGTAATTAACCTAATGTCTCTACACATCTACGGCTATCAGTAGTCAAAACATTCGACTGCTCCTTCCCTCTTGCACGCAACTTTTCCCTCTAACTATTTTTAAGGTCACTGGATTTATACATATTACATGAATATCTTGATTTACATAACATACTCTGTTATTCGCCGCTTTACGTATCCGTGATGGTATACCCAGGAATGAATTATGCGCGAATACGAAGGTACTACTGTGCTGATTAAATTTACGTAGTCAAAGAAATTTATTCTCCATATTAAAATGCTTGAAAGTATAAGCAAAATAGGTAATAGTGAAAGGAAATGGGTAAACAAGGTTATGATCATTCCAATACTCGAGTTCAGTGAAGTCACCTAACTTAAAAAAGTGAGAAACGGAAACGCAATTACATTTAGTTCCTCAAGGAGATAGCTGCTTTGGAGCAGAAAATGAGTGGGTGAGGTCACACGCTCAGACATTTCTGGCCAGGAAGCGCAAATCTTGTTGTACTTCGGAAATAGTTTTTTTAATAATTATAATATGTCTTAATACTTTTTAAAAATTTTTTTCAAGTGTCCTTGAACTAATCGTGATTTTAAATTAACCGCACATATCGTCTTCTATATTACTTTGTTTAAGCAGCCACTGACCATAATCAATGTGGAACACAGGGGGCCGGTGTGATGACATTCTAAATACTATCATAAGTTTAATGATAGAAACTTAGAATTTACAAATGGTACAATAGCTACAAATTGTAGCAAGCCACTTTATTTGCGTATCCAGACAAAAGTAGAATTTTTTTTAAAAACAAAGAGAAGGAAGAATATCTGAAAAGATTCAGATTTTAACATCGCTCCAGAGGATTTGTTAAGGTATTTAATGCTATCGTTGAGCTCGCAGTTAATCTCTCTGCTCATACACTCACTACTGCTGACGCAATTTTCATTTTTTTTAAACTTTATTATTAATCATCACCTTCCTTCACACTTAACGGCACACAAAATTCAACAAAATGTTTTAAAACAGCATAACTTTAGAATTTCGGACATGGTATTAAGTGTTGCTATACATGTTTTAGCTCATAAAGGCATTCTCAAATCTCACGTTTGCTTCGAATCGTTTTAATTCCCAGTTTAAATGTTAAAATAAACTAGTCAATAATAGTTAGTATAAAAAAGACAAAAGTATAAAAAGATTTCAATGAACCCAGTAGTGTAATTTCAGGGGGGCCAGCTGGTAACAAGCATTTTCAGATTCCAATAGTATTATCAGTAGGATGTTTTAAGCCTTGTTATTGTGATAAAATTTATTGATTTTCATTTTAAGATATTATGAAATGAATGAGCTTTAAGGAATGAGTTGCCTGCTTTAGTTATTATTTATTATTAATTATTAATTTAGTTATTATTCCCAGTGTCAGCGGTGGCATCACTATCATGACGAATATGATTCAGAAAGGCAAAGAGAAAAGAAATGTAGCGCGGACGCAATCAGCTGATCAATGTTTACTTTTACAAATAATATTTTCAAAACTGAGTGATCAAAAACAACCTGAGATTTATTATTGAGAGTCAAAAAGTGTTAATTCTGTTTACGCGCTCGACAAGTAAGCATACTCGAGCGCTCGACGACTGTTTACGCGCTCGACGAGTGAGCAGTAAAAAAAATTAGTTTTCTTTCCATGGGTTGGAAGAGTTAAAATCGATGTTAGCACACCAAAAATAAATATTCGAGACACATCACTAGGGATTGAAAACAATGTTTGAACATTAGACAAGACACAGCTATGTTGGTCGGTGATTTCAATTAAAAGCATAATTCTATTCATTAGACAATGGAGGGCTTACTTATAATGGAAGGTACTTTTAGAATTCCTGAGAAGGTGTTAAATGTTGCCACATATTTTTTATGGCTATGTAATTTCTTTAAAAATAATACATGGCAATAATGGAAACATCAGAAAAAGTGGTTCGGATACAGCAGTGGCAAGGGTAAAAATGTGAGTTTGATATTAACAGCGCTTCTTGTGCTAATTACGGTAAAGGTAATTGTTCGTACTACGGGTACGCAACAGATTGAATGCATAAAGTTAATCAAATTTATTTTTATCAAATAAAACACTTTAAAGTTCTGGAATTTTCCTCAGAAATACTTGTACAGGTGTTCACAGCATCACGGAGTTCAATCAGTGATTACACTTCAAACTTTTAAGGACGCTAAACATAACGCAATGTAAAGCGCACCTAAAGAGAAAGCTAACCCGGAGATATCTCAGTTCACACTGAACTAATAACTCGCGACAACAATGTTTAAGCAACTGAAAGCAGATACTCTTTCCTTATACAGTTTCCACGCGGCCGCCAACATATTTCTAGTACTTTCTGCTTCTCGAAATTACTGGAAGGCAATATGAGGGTCGATTTACGGTTGCAGCTAATATAGTAATCAATTAAATTTATTCAATTACAATACATATTAAAGTGATACACAGACAAGACCAAAATGCCGCTAAATGGTGGCTAAGTTTGGCGATTTCTTGCCAAATGACCGAGATACTCAATGTTAAATACACTTGCCCCTGTATTCTTACTTTTCCGGCACAGCTTATTTCATTTAGATTTTTCTTACGTACCACATGACACAGAAAAATACAATAGTTCCACATATAATTGCATTAAAATCATCTATCTATGTGTAAAATTCGTAACTATAACGATATATTGAAATTTTAAAAGAATTACGAGATCAGCAAAAGAACTAACTATATATCATTTTGCCGTAAAATAAGTCGAAGGTTGACATTAATAGAATAAATTTGATGAAACAGAAAAATAGTCGATTCAGCTCCAAGTATTTTTTTTAAAACGTTGCAATTATGAAACCGAAGTTTTAGATAAAAGATAATATATTTCACGAATAAAGAATCTCTAAAAATTACACGCAATTGACACAAGTTTATTGTAAGTCTTGGAAACTACAGTATTGCATTAGTAAACAGTTTCCAGAATAATACGGCTAGCCGTCGCGAAGAAATTTTCTTCTAACGAAAGATTCAACCGAAAGAAAGATTATGTAAATGTTCGAAGAGATATCGGCGGTATCGTCTGAGAAGGAAAGGTCGGACAGGCTTTGCACAGTTAAGACAGTAGAAATCAGCACTGTGAAACATAAACGAATTTCGGATTTTAAATCTTGAGTTGCATGATGAATGACATTTTAATTCTGACATTTCTGCTTGTGTGATAACATATTTCGAGAACTTGTTACAAAAGAGAAATTTGCTGTTAGGAACAATACACGCTTTGACAAAATGCATTTGGAAACACTAGTGTTAGATTCTGCGATATGTTGAATAATTTTAAGATATTATACCATATAATTCAAACGCGGAGAATTTCTGATACAACGAAAACATTTCTGATTTATGAGCGAAATAAAGTGGTTCCTTTCTATTACTTCAAAAAATTATGTATGTGTATGAAATGTTGTTGTTCAACTTCGTAGAATAAATCTGCGTATGGTTCTAAATACTGCTTTGTAGAAAAAGCTAAAAACTTCGTAACGTTTTAATTGGAAGAGGAAGACGTCAAATTATGACACCCCATTAATAGGAAAATAAAAGGCCAAATTATTAATGAATTTAAAGTTAGAAAAAAACATATTAGTCAATGTGTTTCATTTGGCTGAGATTCTGAATAAATAAATTTGATTTTGAGGGTGATTAGAAAAAAATACTAACCAATGTGTTTAATTTTATGGATATTCTGAATAAATAAATTTGATTTTGAGTGCTATCTACTTAGGTCCAGATCCACTGAAACTACAAGCCATCCAACGACCGAATGGTAAAATCGCTGATTACTAGTAGCTTCACCCAGATTCAAATCCCTGAGAACTAACTGGCTGCATTGTATTTGCATATACTCCTCATTACATTACGTGAATACAAGCCAGTTTTCGATAAAAAATCCTCCAAAAAGGCATCCTTCAGGCAAATGCTTTATCATGCTTTGCTGTAACCCAAATATCTTCCGCTAGCTTTTTAGCACAAAGTTCTAAAAATATTTTAAGTACAAGGTCTCTATAATTAAAGAACCCTATTTCAAAGCCGCCTACAAGCGAAACCAGGGATCAGAAAATTTTGAAATTTTGTGGTGGATTTAATGAAGGGATGAGAATTAATTTCAGTGGAAAAACATTAGTTACAAGTAGGGCCACCAGAGGGCGTTATATTAATAAATTATGCATACATAAACACCTTTACAATAGTTTTACAATTTTACAAATTTTGTTACAAAAAACATATTCCACTTGCTGGCCATTATTTTCAGCTACAATAAGAAATCTCAAGATGATATCTTCCAAAGTTAGCCGACCTGTGTGCTGGGAAATGTTTATCACGTGGCGTGAAATGCTGTCTTTAAGATCAAGTAAAGTTCTTGGATTTTCACGACTAACCAGATGTTTCAAATGTCCCCACCGTCAAAAATCGTATGGATTGAGGTATGGGGATAGGGGAGGCCACACATTACGAAAGTGGCGGCTAATCACACCTTCTCTCCGTACAATATCCGAAGGAGCTCCAACTTACATAAAGACTATACGTGAAAGGCACTGACGTGCTTGCAGAATTTCGTTCTTTGACAGTGATACATACTGCTACCCAGTGATGGAACATGTCATCAGAAAATGACCCTCTTCAAATTTCGTTTGCAGTTTCCGAAGGGTTTTAAAATTCATTTGACTTCTTAGAATACGCTTCAAAGTCCGAAATTTCCGCAGAGCAGCTACTGCGAAATTACTGTTTTGATAAAATAATTTTACTAATAAAGCGCGGTATCATGAACTTATCGTTATTGTGAGCAACAAGCATACTGAAAATAAAGTCTTCGAGAGTGTTTCTAGGTTTTATTAACAGCTTCCGCATTGTGTCGACAAAGATTTACATATTTACTACCGCGTTATTCAAAGTAAAACGGCCTCTGGCTACGCTATTTGTAACTAATTTTTTTTTTCGCTGAAAAATAGTTTTATCCCTTCATTAAGCTTTGAAATACGGTCCTTTAGTTATGGACACCCTGTATTTACGGAACTTTCCTGTTGCTCATGGAGTTTATAAAGCGATTTTAAAATGGATTCGTTCCACTTAAGTGGTTGTTTTCGTCTAACTAGTTTACTTGCTCGGGTATTTGCGACACATGGGCTCTGACTGATGAAGCAATAATAATAAAGAGCTTCAAAAAAGCGGAATATCTAATACTTTTTATGGTTCTGAAGATCCCTGCACGTGGAAAGACAGACTGAACAATGACAAATTGCAAACTGTAGCAGTGACTTAAGAAGGAGTTCTAACAGCATTAAATGATTTACGGACTAGGGAGTAGAATCGGCCATTTACAGCGATCGAGATTCAAGACATAGCAAAGAAGAAATGTAGATATCTTCTTAGATATTGTAAGGTTATTATTACTATATATTCTTATTGGAATGAAGGTTTCTTTCAAATAAATAATATTGTGATAGCAACCTGTAGTTTACCCGATGGTTATGTTTTATCGCAACCACCCCAGTAGAATTCGCCAAATTTTCTGATTGTACCAAACTCTGGCAACTATGCGCATAAACATTTTTCAGGCAGCCATGCTCACAAACAGCCCTTTAGTTACGGAACGTCGCCATTTTCTTATGCATTTTTTTTGCTGTATTCAAAGTTCTAGCAGTTTTTATAGACAATCGTGATATTATTTACCTTTAATGCAATTTTAAAACATCGTTTGTTCAATTTGAGAGCAATGGAAGAAATTAGCGTGAAAGTTCTGCAGGAATATAGTATTTTGTCGCAGAATCACTAACAGAACAATGGTAAGTTGCATTTTGTAGATAGTCGTTGCACAGTGTCAAGTTTTTGCAATTCTCGGATGTTTTTAAAGCGAAAACAGATCGTTGTGTACATGGGAAGACGAACAGCGCTAAAAAAGTAGAGAAGGATTTCCCGAAAAGGTGTTTCTTCTTTTTAAAGTAGTATTACAGAATCTTTACTCAATAATTTAAATTTGTATTTTAAAATGTTTAAAGTGCTTTTCTTTTGATATGATGATAATGTTTGCCGGCTTACAATAAAATCGATAATTTGGGAATGGTTTTAAAAAATCGCTAAGATCGGCAACTTGCACCCAATAAGTCATTTTTATCTGTTTATCTGCAAAAAATCGCCAAATTGCGCCAAAGTGATTGCGTTAATACGCGAGTACCATTTACCCGTGAATATGTTTCATTTGTCATTGCTGCAACCACTTCTTTAGAGATTAAATTATTCTTATAACTTTCCTCTTTTGATTTTGGTGCAATAAAATTAGAAGATGAAAAAAGGGGATAATATGTGAGTAAATACAGTAATAATTATCCGCTGAAACTGCAGCAATCGCGTTCCCTTTTTAATAGACGGTACTGTTGGGTATTAATTATATAAATATTTCTTATTATTAAATATTATTGAACATATTCAAGTTATTAGTTAAGACGTTTAATGGTTTTCGAGTTAGATTCGAAAGATTTAAATGACGAGAAAAGCGCGAGCATTCGATTTTTTCAAAGCTTTTCAGAAATTCCTGGCATACAAGAACTTGATTGTTTGTAAAATAAAGTACTCGTATCAAGTAAAAGAAGGAAAAAAATATCTGTTATGTGAGTTAAAGTGTTGGTCAACAGCTAATAATCCAGTTTAAGCAGTAATATAATTTACGAAAAACTGAAGATTAGTCATCAACTTATATAGAAGGCGTTTAAAATCAATTTTAACAATTGATTTCAATGAAGTTTATTCTACTCATTTATTTTTTGAAAAGCCCAATGAAAATCATTACTTTACAAGCATTACGTCTGTTTTGATTATAAAACACTCATTCAAAATCTTCATATGCAAGAAATAGCTTGCAATTTTTTTTTTTAGATTTTTATAACTCTCTCAATATCTGGCAACAGTCCTTGTTTCATTACACTTTCTCGTTCGCAAATAAATCCATGTTTCTAAAAATAAGGAATTTTTGCTTTGACAATTTCTCCCAAATGGCGAACGTAATTGAGCAAACAACATGCATCAAATCGCAATGGTTGACATTTTCTTATTTCTTCCGAATAAAACTGCTGTTTTCTAGTCACTATTTCGAATTTATTTATGAAATAAAAGAATTATTCTGTTCGGAAGCTAAAGAGGTTTCAGAAGAAAAGGATTTTAAAACATTTCGTTCTCAGAACTGCAGAATAGCATTTGCATAAGCGCCTTGCCAGTCGGAGAATATTTACTTTGAAGAATATAAATAAGTATTGACCAGTGAAACGAACTTTTGTGTTTTGTGGAATGATTTTCGATAGTTTCTGATCAAGACATACACTATCGGAAAACATCAGTAGATTCTCTGTGCTCATCTGAAGGCTGTAACTTTACTGCTATTTGCTACAGACAGATTATATCAGATACCCCCCTCCCGAAAAAAAAAACTAATGAAAAAGGAAGAACAACCACTACATTTTAAAAACATTATATCCTCTAAAAATACTATTCTCGCTAAGAAACCTACAGAACATAAAGCCTTAGCAAACGAAAGGAAGCCTTATTTATTTTTACCTTCATGTAAAATTGGGTCTCATAAAGTGCTTGTTAAAGTTATGTATAAAATGGGTGTGGATTCTAAGAGAAAGTTCCGAGCTGAACAACTCATTTTGTTTCACAGTACTGAAATGCTAGGAAAAAAATAAATGTCTCATTTAGATCCCTCAGTGATCAAAGAAATATTCAAAAAAGTATTTATAGAATTTCCGTGAACTTCCCTGAACTTTATACACTCTATAACATAAAAAGCGACGCACCAAGAAAGAACGTACTCGAAATCGGCAGATGCGATGTACAAGTATTGAAAAACGAAACGCTGATAATAGGCGTTTAATGATTTATTCAGTAAATACATGTACAAGAAATATTAATGATGCGTTGACCCACCTTCTAGCCCTGATGCAAACTATTATCCGGGGCTGAGCATTGATTCGTAGAGTTGGTTGATGTTCTCCTGGAAGGTTGCTTGCGATACACGTTTCAACTGGCGAGTTACATTGGCGTGATCCAGAAAAATTCTCATCAAAGCCCAAACGTGTTCTGTTGGAGAGACATTTGGCGACATTTGACAAACACATTTGGTTAGGGAAGTGTTGGAGAAGCATAAAGACAAGCAGCAAAAAAGCGTGCTGTGTAAGGACGGGCATAATCGTGTTGAAATAAGAGAGGAGAACACTAGTGTTAGAAACTTATCGACGTACGCCGTGCTATAAGATAGTGACGGATGACAATTAAAGGGGCCCAGCTATCAAATGAAAGAGTATCCCATACCATAACTTGTGGTTGTCGGGTTGTGTAGCGGATTACAGTGAAGTAAATATCCCGCCGCTGTTCTGGACATCGTTAGACGCGTCTGCATTGGTTATCGGGACTCAGGTCGAAGCAGGATTGATCTCTGAAAACAATTCTACTCCTGTCATTGGGATCCGAGGTCATATGCTCCCGATTGCCCTGCAAACGTGTACAAGCGATCTGCAAGATGAGGGACAGTCGGCACAATGGCCTTCGTGACTTCAGTCTCGGTTCGTTGAGTCGCCTATCAATGGTCAATGCAGGCATTGGTGTACTTAATATACTTAATATACGTTGAATCTTTGATAAGGACGCCTCAGGGGCTGTGAATGCCGATTGGGCAATCGCTCTGTCCTCGCACTCTGTCGTTGCCATAGGCCGACATCAACCTTCTTGACGCTCTGTACGGCCATGATTCACATATTCTTGCTAGAATGGTCGAATAATAGCATCGCTCCGACCCAAATATCTAGCGATCCTGCGATTTGGCCACCCTGCTTACCCTGCACGTTCTTTCTCAAATGATGAACATCCCTGCTTACGCCAGATGTTCCGCTGCAGTGCCCTGGAGCTGCAGCTAGTCCGTCATTAGCTGGCGAAAGTTAATAATTTGCATATTCTATCGTAAGATGTGGACATACGCAATTTCGTCCCATTCGGACAACTCCTTTATGGTGCTTCGCCTTTTTTATATACAGTGTATTTAAGCTACTAGTTAAGTGATCGTAACCTGGACATAAACATATCAATTTTACTAGAATTTAGTGTTTAAGAGTAAACTTAATTATTTATTTAATTACACTTGTTTGTCCTACTTTGCTTAATTTTTGTCTTCATAGGAATCTGAAATTTAAGAATACAGATAAGAGATAAAGCGTAACTAAAATTATCTTTAAAAGCTTCGTTTTATAGTATAACTCAAATTTAAAATTCCTTAGCCACCACTGCTTGCTTAAGTTTCAGAAATCCGAATATTTAAATACAAAAAGTTACTTTTAACGTCTAGCTAATTGAACTCGCACTGGTGTGAATTCTAAACTTGCGCGCTGACAAATAGAGAAATCATTTACCAAAATGTAGATCGTCATATAGGTGGGAGTCTATGAGATAAACAGATTTCTGATAGGTTATATCAAGAAGGTTATTCTTTTTTTAACTATATGTTCGCTGTTTAAACTCAACATAGTTTCTTTGTTAGTGATTCTGACAGAAGAGATAGAAAGCACGAAAAGCAATTAACATAAAAACAATGGGTTAGCTAGAACAAATCTTATAGGTATGCAGTCTTACATAAACATGAATGTAACCAATATAACTGAAACCTTTACTGTTTCTTAATAATTCGCAGTAAAATAATAAAACTATAACTGGCAATCATTTAAAGAGTTCCGTTATATTTGCCATTTAACAAATGGTGACTTCTAGTTGCAATTTATAACTTCACAACCACTCTACTTGCCTAGCGCTGAAGAAGTAAATATGCAATTAGCAAATTCTCATACCAAAGAAAATTGAGTTAGAAGTCAGTTCCAATTGTAAAATATCAAAAAAGGTTAAATTACTTGCATTCAAATTCAACTCCAGTTGTTGTATATTAAAGAAAGTTGAGTTACTATCAAAATTTGCCTCATTAGCTAGACATCAAACAGAGATTATCTACAGGCATTAGAAATCAAATCCAATATCTTTGAGTTACTTGCATTAGAATTCAGTTTCAGTAAGTACACATCAAGAAGAGTTATATTACTCGAATTAAAATTCGCCTCCAATATTAAAGAAGGTTACGTTATTCGCACTGGAATTCAACTCCACTTGCTAGACGTCAAACAGAGTGGAGTCACTCGCATTAGAATTCAGCTTCAATACTGTATATATAAGAAAGTTGGATAACTAAGATTAGAATTCATTTTCAAAACTTGAACATCAATCACAATAGAACTACTCGCATTAGAATTCAACTCCAATAGCTAGACATCAAGGTAAGTTAAGTTCAGTGGTCGATAGGGCCGGCGGGCGACTGGGCAAATGCCCGGTGGACAGAAGCGATTTGGGGGCCGATCAAGAAACTCGAACGATCGAATCGACACAGCTGACTCCTTGAGACAGCCCAGCGAGTGAGGGAGACGTGGATGCGCGGGCCGCATAGCGCACTAAAACTTACATGAGATACTGCCAGCCCGGTAGGATAACTGCGCATGCCTGCGCTATTACTGTGTGCGTTTTGGTGAGTTGCATTACTTTGCTTATTTTGGTGGTAATTAGTTTGTGCAAGTGCAAAAATGTGTTTGCTTTGTGTTTTTTCCTCGTTCGGATGCTTATTTCAGCGCTTCGTTTGATTTTATATGGCATACTTAAGAATTGGGGATCATCTTAAATCTTCAAGTGATCGAGAACTAATGTGGACGCGATTAGTTGACATTTGGAGACCGGCCAGCTTGTGTTTTACACTTTGTTCACCGTGTTTATGCTCTAAAGTACAATGATTTATGTTATTTCTCTATTCAGTTTTGAATGTAATCCTTATTTTGCATTTTCACGCTACATTTACTGTATTAGAAACATTTTTCTACAGCAGGCACTTAAGCCCAACAAGGCGGATTCATGTTTACATTTGAACTAACGAGAATCTAACTGTAGTAAATCATTTGGTGCAACAGACCGTATTGTCTTTTTACCCGTCGAAGACTTGGATACGATCCGGCACTGATGCACCAATTTTGAAGTTTCCTTGTTGTTGCACAATTTGTTCCATTTTAGAGCTGGAACTCTGGATTTAATTTTAAGAATTATTTTGAAGTGTTATTAACTATAATTATTGTCATTTCTGTGTGTTTTTTTTTTAAATTTGGTGATGTAATATTGTGTGTTTTTATGAAAACCAGCTGCTGTAAAAGCCTGCCGCCTAACTCAATTTAAATGAATTTTATGAGAAATTTTTATTTAGAATTGGAAAATTAGAAACTTTGAGTTTGTATTTAAATATTAAGCTAAATTGGGTTAAAGCCCATGAAGGCTTTATTGGTAATGAGAGGTCCGACATTGTCGCCAAGCAGGCGGTCTCAGATGACAATGCATTTGATACTGAAGTAACAGGTTCGAAGGAAACTGCTATTCGAAGAATGAAATAGTGTTATGTTAACAAATAGAAAACACACTAGTTCTCTTCCCTAAAAACAAAGGTTTTATGGAACTAATTGAAATCAGGAATACGATTAAATGTATGAACAATATTGACGTTAATCAGGTTTTAACTGGACATGGTAGGCTTTCGTTCTATTTCAACCGATTTAATCTGCAGGAAAATAAAGTATGTAATAGATTCACAGTGATGGTAAGACTTCTGTGGTTTAACAGCCCCTATTAGAAATATTTTTAACATTACTGATTTTAATGTAAATACCATTAATTGTAAAGTTTTTAAATCATATACCATTGCTCTAATGAAGTTTATTAACGAAAATAGGGGGGGGTTCTTGGAAACTTCTGTTAAAATTGAATTCTGTATTTATAATACAGAATGTGTTGTGTTTGTGGTTTTCGTTTGTAGTTTTGTGTTAGATGTGCTCCCTTATTTTTCATTTTGTTTTTTTACTTCCTTCTACGAAGTATAAAGAAAGTATTGTAATCGCGAAAAACTTCAGGCATCATATTTCAACGAAAATGTCCATTTTGCCCACTATCGAATGCAAATTAACGATATTTTTGTGTGATAGCTGGGTACAAAGACAGAATAAAGGATACTTTTCTCCCCAAAAAATTGTAAAACTGATTTAAAATACATTCTGAAGGGAATTTTTCGTGGCGTCTGTGCGTACGTAGGTATCTCGCATATCTTAAAAACGACTAGCCTCAGAACGTTCAAATTTTGTATATAGGACTGCTTTAACATGTAGATATGCACCTTGTATTTTGGTTGCCCATCGGCCGCACCAAACGT
>KK116700.1:180400-201019 GCA_000611955.2 Stegodyphus mimosarum | reverse complement strand
TATATATATATATATATATATCCACTCTGTTACTCGGATTAGTGATCTCAGTTTTTTTATCCTTATATGTTTATAAATTGTGCATTTTTGGTTTAAAAATTATTGAATTATGTTGTTTTAATTAAGATTTTTATGCCTTTATTTAACCTGCATGCGATAATTGTGGAATTATCAACAATTTAAAAGTTTTTTTAATTGCGGCTAAGCCTAATTTTGGATTAACATGGCCGCCAAGTTTGTTTACATTTGAAACTTAGAAGAATAGTGAATTTGTTGCCAATCTAGAGAAACTAAGCTTCGTAACAACAAAGTAACGTCTTCTTTTATTATTGCGAGTTGAATTATGCTTAATTAACTCTGGGATTATCATTTAGGTTATTAGCTTGTTTTTGCGTTGAAACTGTTATTTTAATTGTAAAAACTGTTTTTTTAATTGTTTTAACTGAACTTGGTGTTTTATGTTCTTCTATATCTTTCAATATTTAATGAAAATATTTTGAATTTTTATGTATTTTTGCCTTACCGCGAAGTGAGAACTGAATAAATTAGTAGCGCATGCGCATTAGGTAAGTGGCGCTGAATCGTCTGCGAAAAACTGTTACTTTTTTATTTGTTTAACTTTTTATATATCGTTTTAGGTTTATTATAGTATTTGAATAGAACTTGTGGTAATCTTCAGAATATAGTGAACTTTAAAGAGTGCATTTATTCTATTGTGGTTTATGCGCTATCCACGAAGTAGGTTTACTTCAAAATACTTTAACTGTTAATTCAATATGTTTAAATGAAATGAAGGAAAATTGCGTATAATTTAATATTCCGTAAAAGGAAGTCATGTGGTTAACACTTCAGATTTTGTATTTATTGTTTGGGTCGCTGGCTGCCCTCGTTTGTGAAAAGACGGAGGCCTTCTTCCTTTGAGCTATAGGGACACTCGTCCAAGTAGATAGAAGGGATCCTCCTATTCTTACAAATCCTTACGGTAGCTGTAGGCTGTAGGGCAGGGGTAGATTACAGCCTATAGTCGACAGTGTTCGACAGCGTCGGTAGTCGTAGATTTATGAAAATACAGTACAGTCACGTTCTAATTTAATTGTGAAATTGAAAATATTGCATTATAGCTGAAATTAAAAAAGACTCTCTAGCGAATTTTACTGCGCCACTGAATAATTTAAGTTCACGACAAAAATACTGCAGTTGAATTTTTTACGTTACTCTTTAGGTACGTAGAATGGATAAAGGAAAAATCAAAGGAGGTGCACAGAAAAACTCCCAGAAAAGAAACAAAAACTCTTGAAGGATACTGCAAGACATTGCTAAAAAATCACGGATTTGTATCCTGGATTTCCAAAACCAACACCTATGTCCCCGATATTTACTGCGCAAACACAAGAAGAGACCACCCTTTCAAAAACATCTGAGGCTGAAATATTAAGCACATGTGAGTACAATTCGTTGCTGCTAACAACGGACACAACCAATACAGCAAATATTGCCGTAACAATAACAAGGGCATCGTCATCGTCTTTTTCATTTTTATCGGCTTTCTATTTTGCACAACCAACAGCAGCTCAGGATCGACAGGATTTTATTAGCAAATATCCCTGCCAATCCGCAGCTTCAAAACATTTGCTTTTTCTTCCTCATCTAGTGTTTTATCAAAGCTTAACATATATTAGTGTTGATCATGGAAATTTTTTGGAAACGATACTGCTACTTTCAAAATACGAACCTGTTCTTCAGAGGCATATCAATGTTATAATGAAACATGCTGATCGTCAACATAGAGGGAGTAACGTAACATTGTTATCTAAAATGACGATAGATTATATCATAACTAGCATCAAGAATGACGGTTAATGTTAGCTGAGAATCGAGAAACGAATTTTTACTCACTTCAAATTGATTCTACTACTGACATAAATCAAATGGACCAATGTTTAGTTGTTATTAGATATCTTTATAAAGAAAATATATACGAAAGAGTGACAGGTATTTTATCTTGTACAGATTCCACTGGACTTGGTATGTGCAATATGGTCATCAACTTCTTAGAGAGCATGGACATTGATGTCAAAAAATGTATCGGCAATTCTACAGATGGTGCGTAAAATATGCGAGGTGCTTACAATGGTTTTACTAAATTGTTTGTGTGAAAAATCACCTCACCAAATTCATGTTTGATGTTACTCCCATGCTCTAAATTTAGTATTGGTCGATTCTACAAAAAGCGTTTTAGAAGGAACATCTCTTTTTTCCATAATAAATGAGTGTGGCAAATTCTTAAAAGAATCCTATCTAAGAATGGATGTGTGGAGAGAAATCGATGAAAAAACCGAATGTAGGAAACTTCATCTCGTCGGTGAAACTAGATGGAGTTCGAAATACTGCGCTCTAAAACAAATTTTTGGCACGTACGATTACAAAGATAATTGTTTATACTTAATTTAATACTGTAATTTATACTTGTATAATATTGCTCCCAATGATATACAAAATGCACAGGTACAACAAATTGCAAAATCTATTTTGGACAAAATATCAACTTTTAGAATAATTTTGTCTGCTCATACATATTTGAAAAGATTTCAATATACTGAGCCAGTAACGAAATATTTGCAGACTAAAGGATTAGATTACATCCTAGCCTATAATATGGTTAGGGAGGCTACAAGCTCTTTAAAGGCCGTTTTTAGAAACTTTGATTTAATATTTAACGCATCAAAATCGTTTGCAACGGACTGCAATAACAAACTAGAAAGGCTGGGTTGTGATATAACTATAGAAGAAGAATTACCTGTTAAAAAATTTCGAAAAGTGAAGCAAATGAAAGACGAAGAGTCGTCCGTTTATAACTTCAGTTGCCCTATCAAACAATTTGAAGTTACTGTCTTTAATGTTATAATGGATAACACCATTTCATCGATGGAAAGTAGGTTTAAAGAGCATAGGAAGTTTTATGAAGACATATCGCTTCTTGATCCCCAAAACTCGAAAACCATTGTCGCCGAACTCTTTCGACTATTTATCTACATTATTAGGGCACTATGAAGGTGTAACAATTGATAATCTTAAGGATGAATATCAGGACCTAGTGAGTAAATGGGAAATACTAAAAACTTCTATTGAAAATCATTATTTTGAATCTATACTCAGTCAAAAGGAGAGAGTGCTCTATCTATTAATGAGCACTGATCCAAAGCTAAATGCAATTTTTGCAAAAGTTGCATCCTTAGTTTGTACTCACCCTATCTATAAGGTAAGTTGAATGGGAAAGAACTTTTCAACATTAAAAATTGTAAAAAGTAGATTAAGGAGTACTTTGAAGCAAGCTAATTTGGAGTCACTGCTATTGATGAACATAGAGAAAGATATTCTGGCTAAAGCAAAAATTGAAGATATAATGGAGAAAATATTTGCCCAGGCGCCTGGAATTAAAAAGTATTTAAATGGCTAATTATGAATCAACCGCTGTTTTGTTTATATAATTATTTAGCCATTGTTATTTATTGTTTGTATTTTTTGTTTATATATATAAGTATATATATAAAGTGTTACTTTTCTACAAAGGTATTTTTTATTTTACAAAATTATTCCTTATGATGATGATGATGACGATAAATTATATGTATACGGACATTTCAATATGGAGCCTTAGGGCCGGCATATATTTTCCTGCCAGGGACGATTTCTTTGGCCAATCCGCCACTGGTTAAGTTACTCACATTAGAATTCCATATCAGTCGGTAGACGTCAAGAATGGTTGAATTATTCTCATTAAAATTCAACTCTATTAGCTGCACATCAAAGAAAATTGATTTACTCACATCAGAAGTTTTTCCTTGACTTCCACTAGAATACAATATCAAATAGTGTTACTTATATCAGAATTCTCTTCGAAAAGGTATATACCAAGCAGAGTTGAATTACTCGCATTAGAATTCAACTCCAATAGCTGGAGATCAAGAAAAATTTAATTATTCACATTGAAATTTAACGACTAGGATAACAATACATTGAACAAGCCCATAAAAGTATCAATGTCCAATCATGGGCACCAGCTACTGATGTGTCAAAACTCTTAAGTACTGTGTGTCTTCTTTTACATAAAATTAATTTACCTATTGCTGCGTGCGCATAGGTTTGTAATAGATTGAATGCACAAATAAGATAATAGATTAATAAAAATTTATTCTTATCAAAAGAAATACATCAGAACTCTGGAATTTTCCTCAGAGATATTTGTACAAGTGTTCATAACATCCCGCAGTACAAACAGTAGTTACACTTCAGACTACTAAGAACGTTAAATACAACGCAATGCAAAGAGCATCTAAATAGAAAGCTAACTGGATATCTCAGTTCACCCGGAAATAACCAACTCGCAACAACAGTAACTGAGCAACTGCACTCAGACGCTCTCTCTCCGGCCTTTTATAGCTCTCAACCGCTCGCGAGATATTTCTAGTAGTTCCTGTTTCTCGAAATTACTGGAAAGCAATAAGAAGACGGAATTACGGTTACAGCTAATATAGTGTTCAATTACATTTATTCAATTTCAATATAAATTACCGAGATATCCATTCACTCAAAATTAAATGCACGTGACCCTGTATTCTTACTTTACCGTCATAGAAATACAACAATTTTAATTATAATTTTGCTAAAATTAGCTACCTAAAAACAAATTCATTACAATATGCTTATCCCTAAAATGAGTGATTTCATTCAAATTAAAGTGTTTTGGATGAACCATTGTTAAAATTTAAGCAATGCCAATAGGTAAATATTATAATGAATTGAATAAATGATATTTAAGTTCATAAAATGATTGACTGGCCTTTTATAAATCTTCGTTTAAATATCTAATACCGAATGAATAGAGAGTTAATTCATCGAACCAAAACATTGAGGTACTGTTTGTCCCAACTGAAATGAACTGAGTATAATTTGTAAAGTTTGTTTAAATATAGCAAGACATACAAGAACTATCTATCTAAGAGGAAAGATATCTTCATCAAGAACTTAAGAAGAAATAGGGAGTATTCCTATTACAAACATAGAATAGCATAGAAATACCCAACACTTTGTTGGCCAGGATCCGAAGCTGGCTGTGTTTACGATAGTTTATCAGTCTTAAGCTCTCACCTCTTGCGATTACGTGATTTGCATAGAGCGACCCAGTGTAATTTTTGCCTGTAATATTTAAATATCAATAAAGAATTTAATACGTCAAAATTATTGGCATTACATTGAAAGAACTAATTTGTTGAATTTCTTTTTAATTGAGCGAAAAATTATTTTTTTTAACTATTTTAAGATTCAGTTAGAAGTATTCATTAGTCTTAAAAATAAATTAGTCTTATACATTTTTATAAAAGCATTACAAGGTATATTCTCCCTCCTTCCAGCATGCCTTCGTGGTGTAACGGTAGCACAATTCTGCACGCATTTGAGAGATCCAAGTTCAAGTCCCGGAGAGGGTACTGAACATTACTCTTGTTCTCCTGCTTAAAAAAACCCAATGACTCTACATCATAAAGCAAACTGAAGGTAAAAATACAGTATATTAAGAACTATTTATATCTTAAAAGAAATATCAATACAAAATGGAAAAAGGCTAAAAATTTAATGGCTATGTTATATGAAACGTATATAATTAAACAACAATAATTAATAATTAAAATCGATAAACCAATTAAATTTTATACTTTAACTTTCTTAAACGAATGAAGCAAAGATCAATTTTTCAAGGAAAAGTAGTTGCGATTAAATATTAAAGAAAGAAATTACTTGAAAAGTGGCGAAAATTTTATTGTATTTTCTAAAGAAAATAATAATTTTTGTTATAACAGTATAACTGAGAAGGAAATTTGATGAAGTAAGCTTATGTGAAGTAATATGTTTTGTTAGAAACAAACTATGGAAAGGAATTTTAAAGAACATTTAACTGGTAAGTGAGAGAGTGAGAGAAAAAAATAATTTTTAAACGAAAACATAATGCTTTCTGATTTTATATTACTCCCAAAGGGGCGCTTTTTTAACGTTTTGTGTGTTGCCTCAATTTATTAACTATCATGTTCTTCTCACTTAAACCATAAAAATTCAGTCCAACAGCAACATCGCAAAATATTTAAAAGAGTATATTTTTAGAATTTCCGATAATACACATTCTCGCGCGCTGGAGATAATTTTTTTCCCTGTAGAGTGTTGCCATTCTCGATTTGAAATCGTTGAGTTTCTTAATGAAAAACTCATAAATGCTTTGCAAAATATGAAATAGATAGTAAAAGAAATTCCAGATTTAGGCTTCCAGATGACCATATTCGAGTGGAGACGTACGTTATTCAAAATTGGATGGCTCTAGGTACCATTGTTTTATCACACTGTGAGAAACATACATACATTTATGCAGATTCTTCATTATTTAATTTCTCTAAATATAATACAGGGTGATAATATTTGGTGGCAACAATTTGAAAAGTGAAACAACGCTTTTAGGGTATCAAAGGAAAATGCCAAAACGAAATTAACAGCCCTTCTGGGCAAATTGTCCCTTTGGACTTATTATTTTTCCGAATAATATTTAAAAAAATTGCTGCATTCAAAATTTACATATTCTTTACAAGGAATAAAATGTCAAGTACGAAAATTTTTTTTATGAATTAATAATAGGAGAATACCCTAGCAGAGCTAAATTGATTAACTTACTAAAAAAAAGCAAATTAAATTTTTAAAAATCTTTCAAATATTCTGTGTATAATGTTACAACCCAACCACCAATAAACGCATTCCTTTAGTGTAAGTGATTCTTATTGTAAAATATGAAAAATTATAAAATTTTTATTTCATTTTATAATTTTTATGTAATTTTATTTCCTTATTTTACAAGGAAATTTAACAAATGCCTTTATAGTTAAAAAATAAAGTACTTTATAAATTTATGAAATTGATATTATTCATTTAATAAAACAACGACCTATAAATTAAACGAAAAAAATAAATGTCTTTGTTAGTTTAAAAATGTCTTTAATTTAATAACAATCTTCTATGGAAGTCTTTAGGGCATTTAAAGGTCTTTATGGAAGATTTTTATAGCTTTATTTTAACCCAGTTATGAATTTCTGGCTCACATTTGCAATAAATAAGAAATTATGTCTGAATAGTTTGTAGGGATCTATATTTATTTTAAATAACCAGTTAATTTTAATTTTAAGTTACTTTCCTAGAAGCCTTCATTCCTCTAATTGTCAGTGCCAGAAAATTTCAATTTGGTAGCACGCGTAAAAATGCAAATTCTACACCAGTGGAAGAATAAGTTAAATATCGACGTTCCAGTAGAGAAATAGAGTCCGGGAATTTGCCGTGCGTGCTTATACGCAAACTTCTGCTGAGCAGTTTCTGCTGGTTTGGCGTGGCATAATCGCTATTATCTTGCTGCCACTAAACTCGTTTACGCGCTGTAGGCTACGCGATTATATGAGCCCTGTAGTGTAATTCTACTATTTGTGAACATCTTAAATTCTTATGTTTGATTTTACTGTTTCAGTTACCGCCCAAGTTAAGGCGTAGTATGTTAGCGTCAAGTTGAGGCATCGTAAATAAGTTAAAGAGTTTAATAAAGGGCAGTTTTAACCCTTCCTTAGTGTAATCACTATTTCTCAAAATCCTACACAACAGAAGGACAGTAGAACTTTACCAGTTTATACGAATATTTATTGTAGCATGTCGTATCGTTTGCACCAATGAAAATTCAGGACATTAATGCTCTTGTATGAAGCCGTCCCCCCACACACTATTTCTAAAAAAATCTGATTGATTTACGAAGAGATGATATTCACTCCATTAAATTCACCATAAAAATGTTTTGATTCCGAAATTACTTTGTACAAAATTCTTTATATCCAACTTATTATTTCTTTCGTTGTCGACAATAGCTATTCAAAAAAATGCAAAGAAATGTGAATTGTGGGCGGAAAGAGAAAAAAACCTACTCACAAAGCAAACAGCAAACGCATTTTAAGCAGAAGTGTTTATAGTAAAATCGCAAACATCTAAGCAGAATTCTCTAAAAAAATTCTAGTGTAGCATGTTATTAAAATAAAATTAATCGAAAGCAAGCTGAAAATCGCAATAAGAAGGTAAGATTTATTATTTGTTACATTACGCATCTCTTTTTGTACCAATTAAACATTTTTAAAAATGCATAGAAAGCATTGATGATTACGAGTTAAACATGAAAACAGCTTTCTCCGTTGCAGGGAAAACGAAAGCTCCTTCCGGTTGATTAATAGCGCAAGAGAGAAAAAAAACACTACAGCAAACTTTCTCGAAGTTAATTATGTGGTGAAACAAAAGCATAAAATAAGAAATACATACACCCAAGCCCTTTAAATTAACTTAACTCAGCAATGTTTAGTACTAAAACTTAAAATCGATAGATAGAAGCCAAAGAAGGTACGGACTATTTAAAAGATCGAGACAACTGCGTTATTTTAGATATTAAAAAATATCTTTTTTAACTTCTTAATGGCAGCAGATTAACAAAATAATTAATAATTAATAAGCTAATTAAAGAGATTAGAATGAGAGATTTTTTTTAATTTGTAAGTATTTAGTAATTAAATATTACCACAGGTATTTGTGTTTTAATAAACATCATCTTTATTACATGCGGCTTAAGTGTCTGCTTGTCGCCGACAGTTTATTGCTTGCTTGCGTAACTCTACTAGCCAGTGAGGTGAAGTTGCCACGGCATTCAAATAGTAAAATAAATTTTATCACAATAGTTATCATTGTTTTAATTAAATTATCATGGTATTTAAATATTTTTAATTCATACAATTGTTGCTTATTACACATTTAACTATATTTACATATGAATTTCCTAGAAACTTGCAAACGTTGAGAAATTAAAGGAGACGAAACCAACTAACGAGTTGGGCGTAGTAGATCTCATCAAGTAAGTTTACTCAAACTCTTATGCTAAATATCCTTTCGCGTAAAGAGTTTAAAATTTTATTCCGACATTGTATTTTAAACCGAATTTTCAGCTGAACTCAAATTGAGCGTGTCAGGGGGAACGTGAACATTTGTTTGCATTAGCAATCATCTGTTTTACATGAAAACTACGTCTTAACGTAATTTCTTTTAAGAATGCCTACTAGAAAATACAGCACTGAAGAGGAGAGACAACGAGCTAAAGCTGCACAAAAACGGCTTTCTCGAGAAAACAAAACCACTGAGCAAAGAAAGAAATGTACCGCCAGTGGTTTCTTTCATTGCACTCTACTTTAAGCAATTAAGCAAGTAGAAGGGGGTAACCCCGTGAGGCAGTAAGCAAAGGGGCGTCCTCGCCGCCTGTTCTGGGTAATTCAGTTTGAATTAGCAGACACCTTAGCACAAATCATTTTAATTACAATTTATAATATCTAGAACAGCGGTTATTTCGTATGACCGCCGGGTTTTCTAGTTTTGTATATGAAAACTTCTTCAACAGCCTGATCTTATTTTTTTAAAAAAATTAATTTAAACGAACGTTAATTTTGAAATTACTATTGAACACATTCATCAGTTTGCATGATTGATTTCACATCTGAACACGGAGAAAATTTAATTAATGTGTTTTAAGGATTTATAAAAGTACTAATGGACTAGTTTTGACGAATTTTAAATAAAAAATCTAAAATTTTAAAATTGTTTAAAAAAAGAAAAGAAAGTCTGAAAGGATTTATATTTTAACGTCGCACCAGAGGATTTGGTAAGGTTACTTACGTTGTTGCCGAGCATCGCAGAATTCCAGTCTGCTCTCGGACTCACTCCACCGAATACAATATTTTTTTTTCTTTTTTTTAATTCCTACTATTAACTCACACTGCCCCTATATCTTGTTCAAATTTTCACTCGTTAATAAAATACTTTTTATTCATTCACTCAAGTCCAAATATATTTATTTAAACTTGTAGTGGATGACACTTGTTATTAATACAGTTTCTTCACATATTAAAATTTTTTAAAATTTTTATTTAAATTTTTTTTTCTATATTTAAAATTTTTCTTTGTTGACCTATGTAGGAATTGACTTTAAATTGCTTTTTATGTTACTTGTTTACTTTTTAGCTTTGTCATTTATTAAGTAGCGCTTTCTTTGTACTCAAGTCACACCAAATTCAACAGCAAAATCACAAAATATTTAAAAAAACAGCGTATCTTTAGAATTTCCGATACAGTATAAGGGGTTGTCATATATTTTTTTATATTCGCTGTGTTTTTTTTTTTTTTTTGTTTTTTGTTTTTTTGAAAACTAGTCGCTCGAGGGGCTAGCTGCCTGAAAGAGTTATAAAAAATAGTGTGTGACTTTAATGAGTTCAGCTAGTGTCGTTTAAAAAAATAGATAATATTTCTTATTAGACATCTCATGATTGAAATGCATTTTTATTTAAATCAGTCACGTTAAAAAGTAGAAAGCCGTCCAAGAGGTATAGTGATTAGCGTCGCTGACTGCCATGCCGAAAGACCCGGATTCGAATCCTGGAGAAGGCATGTAAGAAATTTTTATGTTGAAATTTATTTTAATCGCCAAAGTGGGCGTAAATCTTTCCGGTGATATAACTTCTTGTCTTTGGATCTGGCAGCGCCTGTTGAATTAGTTTTTGTCTTGAATAAACTTGAAAGTAGAAACCTGAAACATAGTGTTCTTTTGCCAGTGTGATGTTAAGATTGTGTGTGTTCTTGATCAGTATCCTGAAGATTAGATTAGATTATTTTATATTTTTTGGCGCCCAACTGTTGCGCTCGAACAGTTTTTTTATTTAAGAATGCAGAGTGTGGTGTTATCGAAGAAAATATTCGTTTGCACGGAACGCGGCAAGATAAATGTTTTGGTGAATGGTTCTTCCTTGAAAAGTGAGTTTAGCAATTAGGATTAAATTATTGAAGCCTGCAACAGGTAAGAGAATCAAATTATTTTTGTTGTTATCATGGCAGACAATTTTGTTAAATTGAAAGCTGCTAGAAAAACTTTGAGACAGGCTATTTCTAAAATAGTAAATGTTTTAGAATCTGAAATTAAAAATGACATTTATGATAAGAATATGATAGAAGAAAAATTATTTTTATTAACGTCTAAACAATCTGAGTTAAAAGAAATTAATGGAAAAATACTAGACTGTTTTAAAGGGGACGAGTCCGATATTGAAACAGAATGTAATACTGTGTTAGAATATGATGAAAAAATTAGTTTATGTATTTTTAGGGCTAAAAAGAAACTTAACTCAAATTCTCAGATAGTGAACATTGAAAATGAATCGTCTGGTAACCTTACTGCTGCGGTAAAGATTGAAAATAAAACTAACATTCGGTTACCTAAAATTTCAATTCCTAAATATTATGGTGATCCTAGTTTATTTTTGGAATTTTATAATTCTTTTGAAAATGCTATTGGTAATAATAATGAGTTAACAAAGGTCGAGAAGTTTACTTATCTTAAATCCTTACTCGCAGGACCTGCTTTAAATGCAGTATCTGGGTTTGCATTATCCAACGAAAATTATGATGCCTGTATAAGTTTAATTAAAGAAAGATTTGGACGAACAGATTTGGTTGTATCTTCGCATATGAACAAACTCTTGAATCTTGAACCGGTTAGAACTTCGTCTAATGTAAAAGCACTAAGAACACTTTACGATTCCTGCGAAATTAATATAAGAAGTTTAAACTCATTGGGTATTGTGTCGGATGCTTATGGAACCCTTTTAGGACCTGTTATTTTAAAGCTTTTACCAGACGATATGAATCTGGAGTTTAATAGAAAAAGACATTCTAAACAACACTATAGCCTAACAGAACTTCTCGAATTCATTAGACTCGAAGTGGAAAGTCGAGAAGCTTCTAATTTAATAATAAGCTCAAAGAAAAGGGACACAAATTACGGTGTTAAGCAGAATAAAAGTAATTACTTAAAAGGGGCAAGCATTCCTACTGCTTCGGCGTTAGCTACAGTGACTAAGCAGTATTGTTTCTATTGTAATCAAAATACACATGATGTAGGAAGTTGTGAGAAAACAAATGAGCAAAAAAGAGCTATATTAAGAAACCATGGTCGTTGTTACAGATGTCTTAAAAAAGGTCATGTATCGGCCAGATGTAGAGTGAAACTTATGCCTTGTGAGTTGTGTAATGGTTTAAATCACAATAAGTTATTTTGTAAAAATATTGTTCCTGAAGCCAGTTCAGATATTAAACAGAAAGTAGTTACAGTATCAGATTCTAAGCAGAATGTAGTTGCATCCCTGTCGTTTAACTCTAAGTCTGTTTCTGAAACTGCTGATAAAGGTGTATATTTACAAACTTGCTCGGTTTACGCTTCAGATACAGATAATACTAGAAGTCAAATAGTAAAAATCTTAATTGACGGGGGATCACAGAGGTCATTTATTAGATCTGATTTGGCTAAAGAACTAAAGTTAAGGACTTTAAGAAAAGAAAGGTTACATGTTTATTCTTTTGGGTATATCCAGGGTAGACTAACGGAATATGATGTTGTTCAAATCACACTAAAAAGTATACACTACCCTAATGACTCAATCACTGTGGAAGCTCTTGTTACAGACACTATTTCTGGAGCGATCATAAGAATTCCCTCGAAAAACATTTTAGAAATATTAAAATCGGAAAATTTAAAATTAGCCGATAATGGTGAAGCAGCTGAGGTAAAAATATTGTTAGGATCTGATTCATGTTGGGAAGTACAAACAGGAGAAAAGAAAAGAATAAGTAATAAATTATTTGCAGTATCTTCTATATTTGGTTGGTCCTTGGTTGGATCTTTGGAAGGTGATCAGTCCAGCGCCTGTATTTTTACAACTGGTGTTTCTCATTGCTTGATAGAAGATAATAATTTAATTAATGACTGTTTGCGAAGATTTTGGACTTTGGACCACTTGGGTTTAGAGGAGAAGGAGAATCCTGATGACAAATTAGTTATTGAGAAGTTTGAAAAAGAATTGCATTTTACTAATGGTAGATATGTAGCTCGTTTATTATGGAAATCACATCATGAAAACTTGGGTAATAATTTAGAAAATGCCAAGCGACGTCTAGTATCTTTGGTTAATAAACTAAAAAATGATGAATGGCTTAGGGAAAATTATGATAGTATAATAAACGAACAGTTGAAAAATGAAATAATTGAAGAATGCAATATTGAAAGTTGTGACAATAGTAAAATGTATTACATGCCACATTCTCCAGTGGTAAGAAAAAATGTATCAAAAACTAAAGTCCGTATCGTGTTTGACGCATCTTCGAAATGTAATAATGGGGTATCTCTGAACAATTGTTTGATGCCTGGCCCAAATTTGAATCCTTCTGTTTTGGACTTGATATTGCGGTTCAGGCAATACAAATATGCGTTCTCAGCAGATATTGAAAAGGCTTTCCTCCAAATTGGAATTTCTAAAATTGACAGAGATGTATTACGGTTTTTATACTTTGATAATAATTACAATTTGAAACATTATAGAATGACACGCGTTCCTTTCGGAGTGTCATGTAGCCCGTTTATTCTGGCGTGCACCATAAAAAAGCATATAAAGAAAATAGAGTCAGAAAGTCCAGGTATTTTTGAGATGTTGAACTGTTCTATCTACGTAGATGATGTGTTTTATGGAGCAGATTCCGTGGAACAGGCTTTTAAGTTAAGTACTGGAGCATGTTGCGTACTTAAAGATGCCGGAATGAATTTGCGTCAGTTTAGTACAAATTCAGAGGAACTCAAAAAACTTTGGGATGATTGTGGAATAATTAAGTCAGAAAATGAACTAAATAGTTGCTTAAAAGTATTAGGCCTTAACTGGTGTACGAGTAAAGATGTAATTTCCTTGAACATAGACAAATTGTGCGAAACATTAAATAGTTGCAGAAACACTACAAAAAGAAACATATTAAAGGTGACTGCTACTATTTTCGATCCAGTAGGTTTCTTGGCGCCATTTGTATTACGTGCAAAAATAATAATGCAAAACCTTTGGCAATTGGGTTTAGAATTTGACGACGAAGTTCCAACTAATTGTAAGGAGTTGTGGGCCGAGTGGAGCAGTGAAATTGAAAAATTAAAGAAATTTAAAATTTCTCGAGAATATTTCCCCGGCAAATTGAATCAAAATAAAGATTTCGAACTGCATTTATTTTGTGATGCATCTATTAAAGCGTACGGTGCAGTTGCATATTTTAGATCGGTTGAAGAAGGTCAGGTAGCATTCATCATGGCAAAATCTAGAATTGCACCAATAAAACAAAAACTCACACTTCCAAGACTAGAATTGTTAGGAGCATTAACATCGGCAAGACTTGCTAAATATTTAAAAGAGCTGTTTTCAATTCATGAAGAAAATATCTACCTGTGGACTGACAGTATGATAGTGGTTCACTGGATTCATAGTGCTCCTGAAAGATGGAAAATGTTTGTAAAGAATCGCGTATCTGAAATACAATCATTAACTTGCCCAAATAACTGGAGACATTGTAATGGGAAGTCCAATCCAGCGGACATTTTATCTCGAGGATGTTCAGCCGAATATTTGTTGTCTTCAAGATTATGGAAATCTGGACCAGACTGGTTAGTTGAATCAGTAAGTGCTTGGCCTAGTAAATTTATTGCGACAACGGAGTTTTCTGATACTGATTTAGAGAGGAAAAAGTGTATAAATGATACCACAATACTATCGTCTACTGCAGAAAAATCTAATTCTCTGTTGAATCTTGAAAAATATAGTAAATTAATTAAAGCTATTAGAGTGACTGCATGGATATTTAGATTTATTCACAATTTGAAAAATAAAACTGACAAGAAAATAGGACCCTTGATTGCTAAAGAACTCTTTAATGCAGAACTATATTTGATAAAAGAAGTTCAATATGAACATTTTTCTGTGGAAATTAATAGTTTAAAGTCTGGACAATTGATTTCAAAAAACTCAAAAATTTATGAACTGAATCCTTTTCTAAATGAGGAAGGAGTTTTATTAGTAGGGGGAAGACTTCAAAAATCTACTTTAAGTTTCCATGAACAGCACCCAATAATAATTCCTTCAAAAACTCATTTTACAGATCTTCTGGTACGTGATGCACATGAACGAGTGCTTCATACAGGTGTAGCTAGTACTCTCATGTTCCTCCGTGAAAAATACTGGATAATTAGATCCAGACAAAATGTGAAACGTGTTATAAGAAACTGTGTACTGTGTCAGCGTTATAACTCACGACCGATGCGACAAGTCATAGCACCATTACCTCCATCTAGAATTGAAAAAACAAATCCTTTTGATGTTATAGGACTGGATTATGCAGGTCCACTTTTCGTTAAAAATGAAAATACAAAGTATTATATCCTATTATTTACCTGCGCAGTAACTAGAGGTATTCATCTTGAACTAACAAAAGACCTCACAACTAAATCTTTCCTACTTGCTTTTCGTCGATTTATAGCAAGAAGAGGGTTGTGCTCTTTAATATACTCAGATAACGCGCGTACATTCAAGGCAGCTGACGCGGAGCTCAGAAAGATGTGGCAGGTATTAAGCCATCCCGATGTAAAGAATTATTATGCCGCAAAGGGCATTCAGTGGAAGTATATCATTGAAAGAGGAGCCTGGTGGGGCGGATTTTACGAGAGACTTGTGAGAACCGTCAAAACAATATTAAGAAAAATTCTTGGTAGAACATCACTTCTTCCCGAAGAATTGGAAACTGTACTGACTGAAATTGAGGCGGTGATAAATCGTCGACCCTTGACTTACATCCAAGATAATGAACCCCAAGTTCTGTCACCTGCTCATTTTTTGCTAGGGCAGAAACTTGCTAATTTGCCTCCTGTCAAATACACTCATGAAGTGTGCAGTACTAAAGAAATTCTTTTAAAAGCGTATCTATATCGTGAAAAACTACTAAATAACTTTTGGAAAAATTTTTATAAAGATTATTTGTTGAATTTGAAATCTGCAAATTGTGTGAAAAATCACCGTGCAAAACACGACTTGAGTGTGAATGATATCGTGATAATACATGATGAACATTTACCACGTAACATGTGGAGATTAGGAAAAGTTCTCAAAACTTTTACTGGTAGAGATGGACTAATTCGCAGTTGCGAAATAAAGACTGAAAAAGGCATTATAAAAAGACCTATACAATTATTAGTTAAGTTAGAATGCTAAGAGTATTTATATTGTGTGACTGTATATTTTTTACTGAAAAGTAATCTTAATGCTATAATTACTGAAAAGTAATATAATGGTATTTAAAGTAATGTATATATCAGAAAATTTTAAGGTTATAGAAATGTATAAGTGTATTTAAAATTTTATTTTTATTTTAATCCTGAGAAAAAAAAGGACAGGTTTCTTGTAATATTTCTAGTATTTTAGTTGGATTATTGAAATGTTATTTGTTTAATATTATTTTGAGTTATATAAATTCTTGATTTAAATTCCTGATGCTTGAACAGGAATGTAATGAGAGTAATTCTTAATGAATGAAAGTTTTCCTGATATTCTTTAAACATATGGTAAGTTTTCCATGTTCTTGATCTTTAGTTGATATTTTCATTATTACAAAAACTTGAATTTGTATTGAAATGCATAATGACTCTTGAAAATAATTCTTGAAAATGTTCATGTATTAATGATAATCTTGATTGTTCTGAACTACTGTTCAGCCGGGCCCAGTGTGTAAGAAATTTTTATGTTGAAATTTATTTTAATCGCCAAAGTGGGCGTAAATCTTTCCGGTGATATAACTTCTTGTCTTTGGATCTGGCAGCGCCTGTTGAATTAGTTTTTGTCTTGAATAAACTTGAAAGTAGAAACCTGAAACATAGTGTTCTTTTGCCAGTGTGATGTTAAGATTGTGTGTGTTCTTGATCAGTATCCTGAAGATTAGATTAGATTATTTTATAAGGCATGAATGTTTGTATACTGACGGTACGGCATGGCGGCAGTCTAAATATGCGGCGAGCCGAAAGCCCTCTCGTGGAGTTTGGCGGAAGGGGAGAGGGTCTGTCCCCTCCCGGGGTGCTCTGCATCAAAATTGGAGGCGGAACTGAGCAAAATCGCACTGTCATCCGTAAGGTGCTAATCGTAAATCGCACTGTCATCCGTAATCAAGGCTGTTGCCAACGTCTGGCGTAAACGAACGCTCCAAGCCACAAGGTATTTCGTGGGCTTGGGCTGATGTTATGGCCAGACAAGTGAGCAACAGCAGCAATAAAGAGTAGAATAAATATTTTGAAAATTTTCGTTTATTGTTTTGATTTACTTACTTAGCCCGAAAAAGATTTAATTTAAAAGTCAAATATCTCACGGTTTATTGAATGGCAAGAGGAGTGGAGATATTAAGTATTCTATTTGAGACTGTGTCAAGATACTGTTTTTAAATAGCCGAATTTGGGGATTAAAATAGAAAAAAAAATGTTTTGAATTTTGCTGAATTGCAACAATCTCGCTCTTTGGAAAGAAAAAATTATGCAGGGTAGAATCGATAGAATAAGCCTTCTCTGTATGTCCCGTGCAATGAAAATGAAGGCGTGAAACATCACAGTATGACGTCACGACTTATAGTGGCCGCAACCATAAGCGGACTTTTGGTTTGGTTTTGTTCATATTCTAATCGACGTTGTCTACATATTAGCTATTCATTACTGAGCGTTTATAAGTCCTTCGTTCTAATTTTAATACTTAAAATAAAAGATTTTTTCAACTTAGTATATAGAAAAATCACAAGGATTTCAAATAACTCTTTCATATTTAATGAAATCAAGGTACATGCAAATGTGTAAATGGTAGCTATAGCACAAATGTATTACATGGCAAAACCTAGATGATTAGTGGAAGTTTCAGTGGTATTTTATGCAAATAGCAAATAATGCCTAAAGACACTTTTCTGAGACTGCAAGACGTTGATATTTGCTTTCAAATTCTGTGTAATTTTATTTAAGAGTATATGTGGTAATATATGTAGTTACAGATAAAAGTGTTAATCTTCGCAGTCAAGTTAGCCATTGCTCGTCAAGACACAAGGGTGCCCTGACATATACGATCCAAGTACAATGGAACCCTTACGAAGTTTCGATATAATGAAAAAAGCAGCCCTCCTCAGGGTTACCGGGATACCCAGATGAAGGTGTTAAGCTTGGCAAACAGTTGGTTATTTGCAGAAAACTGCCGCCATATTTGCAGAATTTTATGAAATCATTCATGCAGAGGGATTTGAAAATTTCTTGTTTTTATACAATGGATTAAAGAATTAGATTCAACGATTACGAATTTGTGACGAGCTAACGATGATGGGAATCAAACTTTGAGTTTAATGTTTACCATTTGTTTACCTTTCGACATTTTAGAGTGTCTTTAAATCTTTCCTTCTATATAAGTTTATCGATTTTGCTACACGAATCCTATGTAATTATGCTTAATATTTCAAATTTTCAAACCATCGATTTCAAGTCACAAAACAGCATCACAAGCACCGGCGCCTCGGAGTTTTCCGAATTCCCGATAAGCCTATCTGGTTCTGATGACAGATCACGAGAAGAAGATGGAACTTGAACCTATAGTTCACGAAATGTTACTGGACAAAATCCTCTTCTCCAGCGAAAGCAGACATTACTTCGTCTTGTCTCTTTTACACCAGTCTCTCTTATCCAGTGAAAGTGCTCATTAGACAAGATAGACAGGTAAGTGGAAAGTGGTCACTAAACAAGATTATCTTGTCCATTACTGTTAGAGAATTCTTTTACAATGCATCGGCAATAGAGAATGTTATGTTGTAAAATGGTGAACAATTCACTTTCAAGAGAGAAGAAATATTAATATATGTATGCATATCAATTTGTGTCCAGTTTGCTTTATATCTTCTCAGTGCGTCGTGGTGCGTCGTTTTTTTTGGTCTAAGAGTGTATGTTGATATAACAAAATATTAATAACACCTCTAGCTTAAAATACCAAATACAGACAGAAATTTAGTTATTTTATAATATGTAAGCAAATTTAATGCTTGTTTATTTTATACATTACACTTCATTGTGTTGAAACATGGATATAGATAGGTAATTTATTAGGCAAACCAATTAAGATCAATTTTGATCTAACGACGTATTGAAAATGATGCCCCTGACGAAACCACCCAAAATAAACTGGCTCGTTCATATGCTGCCCCATTAGAAAATAATTATAATAATAGTAATAATAAAAATTTGATGTGGACACCACACGGCTTCCTTGCATTGCCTATTAAATTATACACATTTTTTGCTGCACTTCACTTTCCTCGAATTATCCTAACTAAATTAATAGATCCCTCAAAGCAGATTGAAAATGACATCAAAAACTGTAAATTTTTAAAATTAATTATTTTGGTCAAATTTGTTGTACCCAAGTCAAATTTCATATAATTTTATTCTTCCATAACGACCATAATACTCTTCCAAATATAACGAAAAGAACGTCGAGACCACATGGAAAGTTAGATTCTTTAATTATCCAAAATTAATTTTTGTTTTAAACTGCGCATTCCCAAAGCATGGATATCTTCGTCATTTAAAACTAATTGGAAGTATATTACTACGACCAACGATTGCGAAAATAAAGGCTGGGTAAGGGTGTGTGTATAATAAATATATATATAAACTTAAAACATCAAAAGTAAAATTAAATTGAAAACAAAACAAGGCTATATATAAACCTTTGGTACCAAAAACGAGATATGCGAGATACGTACATACATACGTACATACAGACGTCATAAAAATCCATTTTACAATCCGTTTTGGCAAACGGTGTCCTTTACTCTGTCCTCACGTAAAGACGTCGCACAAACAAAATTGTAAAAATGGATTCAGGAAAGGTCAAAACTGATATTTTCGTTAAAATACCACTCACAGCGTAATTTAGAGTATATATTAAATGTACCTTTTTAAAATAGAGTAATGTCAAAATAAAAATAAAAGAACGTTAGTCTATATTTTAAAGTAAACCTTAAAACTTTTGAACTGAAAATTGAAAAGTATAATAAACACCGAGAAAACAATTTTAGAAAAAATATAAAGCCCAACCGAAAAGAAAAATTGAACTAAAACAAAAAGTCAAGTAAACTACGTACTATCATATGGAATACAGATCACAATATCTCATGTGTTTAATAATAAAATTAAATTAGAAAAGAACTTTCGGTGAGAGTAAATGAAGTTTGGGCAAAAGTAAAGTTAAATTAGATTTGTCTTTTTCCTTGCGACATTTTTATGGTATTCTTGAATTTATTGAAAAAAATTAAATAAAGCAGAAAGAATGAACTTCTGCCAAACTTTTATTCACACGGCATTTTTTAGGTAAGAAATTATAAAAACGTTTAAACAAATTACGAGGCTCAATATTTGAAATAATACCTGAAAGAGAAACATCCGAGTTAGAAAGATAATGTAATTATGTTTTTTTATTGATTTAGCTAGGAATCGTCGTATTTCCCTTAAATAAAACGTACCTTGATTTTGGGACAATTTTGGGACGAAAATTGAAAAAAATAAAGTATTATAAAGAATTATTTGATTGATGGACTGGTTTTTATTAT
>KK116700.1:155215-180370 GCA_000611955.2 Stegodyphus mimosarum | reverse complement strand
ATTACAGTTTGAAAACTTTTACAGGAAAAAATCTTACATAAAGTTATTCAAATTTCCCATCCAATAGCTAGACCTCACCTGTGAATCAACCCCTAAAGTCCAGCCCTAAAGCACCTTTAAGGGTGGTCAGCGCGCAAACTACACAGCAGCCAAAGCCGCAGATTCCCCAAATGCATTGTATCATTTCATATTTAGTGTAGGCAGACTTGTCCTCAAAGTATTCTTTTGTGGTTCCTTATCTTTAGTAAAATTAGTAAAGGTGACACAGTTTCACACGGGGAAGCTCGTTTGTTGGGAACTAGAAACGTTATCATTTGAAACCTTCACACGTCTCTGTTCGTTAATGAACGGAGGGAGGGAAGAAACTGGTGTGAATCTCAAATGGAATTTCAGACAGGTGATTGTACGCCTTGATATTTTAAGGGTTAACATTCGCTCCCCGTATGCGCCGTCAACAATCCTTCATCCGTGGTTTTGTTCGCCGCAACACCACCGCTGATGTTTCCGTTGGACCGACGCCATCGTTTTTAACCGTACACCGGGAAATACGGTATTAAGACAAAAGGTTAATTAATTTAAACCTAAAATATCTTGCTGGATTATATAATGCGTTTATGGGATACATTTCTATACTGTGCAAAAAAATATTATGGGCAATGTTGCCAGATTGTGTGATTTTTCGCAATTTCTCTGTTTTGACAAAATTGTGCTACTAAAATTTCGGTCTCTGCGATTTTCCGAATTTTCTGTTAATCCATTCTTGCCTCATGCTGATTCCTGCTATTTTAGAATTTGTAATCTTATATTAGAAAAAGCGAAGAGAAAAAAAAAAATGTGTGTGGCGTAGACGCGCTCAGCTGATCAGTGTTTACGTTTACAGAGTGTTAAGAGTTGCCATACATTTTCTTAACCTTCTTTATACTACTTACTTTTGGGCTTATAATTAATGATGCTCTAGATATCTTCACCTGTAAAAACTGTTACTGGAGTCGTAAAATTGTTTCAATTTTTTTTTTCTTTTTCCTTTCTTTTTTGGCATGCTCATTCACAATGTTTATACGAACTGTCAATACACAAAAATACTATTTCAGAATTTGAAAACACTAGAAAATATCAAAATGTTTAAATAAATTATTCTTTATTTTAAAACTGTGGATGGCAACGATTTGTACAGGAATTTAAAACGGGATTTTAAGTTATAAAACTTTTATTTCAGGAAACAGGTAAGTCTAAATTTATGATATGCATTCTGAAAAACTCTTTTGGCGTTCGTTAATACGAGATGATGAGCTTCAAGGCATGAACTGTCTACTTTAGTTTATTTATTATTTAGTTCTGCTAATTATGGTTCGCAGTTTTAGACGTGACATCAGCATCTTGGTTAATATGATTTAGAAAGAGGAAGAAATAAAATGACGAATTAAAAGGAAGGGCGAAGAGAAAAAATATATGTGGGTTCGCGCATTTGATCAGTATTTAAGGTTGCAAATAATGTTTTCGTAAATCAAAATATTCTAAAATAGTCTGAGAGAGAAGTCATTGAGCAGACAAATAAGTATAGTTCCCTCTGCTTGCTCGACAGCTTAACACCAATATCAAAAAAATTATTCGAGACAGATTACGTGTTTGCTTATTCGATTCGCTAGAGAATCAGGGCCTTACTAACACATACTAAAATGCATATATGTTAAAATAATACATTTATTAAAATTAATTTCCTATAAAAATAATTTCTTAAAGCTTGGATAAAAGCTGGTGACTGGCAGTCGTACGATCGAAGCGTATGAGCGTACACTCAGGTTTCGGTACTAATTGCTGATGTTTTCACACGTGTTTGGTTCATTGTTTTGCTTTTTATTTTGGTAATCTGTGAATAAGCTTGTAGAGACATTACGTCATTTCGAAGCAGGAGACGTGAAAAATGAGCAGTGCTCTCGCCGAGATTGAAACCACGCACTTTTCGAATACGCGACGAGCGTGCTGACCATTACACCACGAAGGCATGCGAAGAAGACAAAAGAAATACCTTACATACACCCCCCCTTTTAAAGGGCGACTGGGGATTAGGTGCCCCAATCGCCATCATCCACCACCTTTTTTTGTTCGGGCGCCAATGTAGAGACATTAGGTATTTTTTTTTTAAGCTGGTGATATGAAAAATGAGCAATGCCCTCCCCGGGACTCGAACTACGGACCTCTCGAATACACGACGAGCGTGATGACCACTACACCACGAAGGCATGCGAAGAAGGAGGGAGAAATACCTTATAAGCGTTCAAATTTTAAGTCAGATTATAACTGTTTTGTAAACTAGTGTGAATTATGAGCAGTGTGAAAAAATCCGAATCATGTCTTAAAATGCTTTGCTTAAAACCCATCAGGAATTCTCAATAAGAAGAGAATTCTCCCTCCCCTAAGGTGAATTTCCTAGTTTCGGACGGGATGCTATCACCCTTTAATTTAGCTTTTTAAGTATTTATATTAAGTTTATGAAGATTAGAAAACGACTTTTATTCAAGTTTTGGTATTTATGAATATTTTCTGCACTTTTTGTCGTTTAATTTATAAAACACGTTCGAAATTTAATCGAAATCTGAATAAATGTATATATGTATTTTTCAAGGAAGAGGGGATAGCCTTCTATGAATGCTGATAGGGATGCAAGAGCAGAAAAGGTTGATCAACACTGGTCTACACAGAATGAAAACAAAATGGGTGAAAAAAATTGCAAGCTATACAAATATAAACTAAGAACAAACAAAACTGATTTAAATAAAGCGCAGTACTTTTTTTAAAATATTAGCAAATTTTTCAGCAAATTCTGCTTCAGAAAAGTGTTAAAAAATTGAGAAATTCGGCAGCTTAAATCAATTTCAATTGAAACGTTTTCGTGCAGCCACACGGTCCGTCGATTATTTCAGCGAAAATTTAACAAAAAGAAATGCCATCTAATTAATCATCTGATATTTTACATTTACGCAGAGAAGAAGCTTATCATTTATAAAGACTTTTCATCTGAATTGCTCGAAGAACAAGTAACTGAAATTAATTAATCATCATTTTCACTAATAGATAAGTGTAGCGATAAGTGTAGCGATAGTGAGCTGAGAAAAGAGTGAAAACAACACTTAAAAAGTTTATGCCAACGATTAACTCTACAACGTGAATTCGAAACGTATGATGCTATTATTAAAAATTTTGTGATTTTGCTTTTGAGCTGTATGTGACATAAAAGTGCGAAGGAAACGATACTTAATATTAAAGCTAAAGAGAGAGGGGAAAAACAGACTGCGAGCTCATCGCTAGCGTAAAAATCATTAACAAATTCTCTTGGGCGACCGTTATAACCTGAAATCTTTCAGATTAATTTTTTTTTATTTAAAATTTGTTTTTCTTCCTCGATTGTCCTAGTGTTATATTTCTTGAATTTCTACAAAGGGCCCAAATCCTTGAGAAAGAATATTAGCTAAGTGTTTTAAGCTTTTGCATAAAGCAGATCGTAGAAAATTGCATGGATTGTAACAAGGTAACGTATTGACTTTACTAGACGATAACCCATTCACTTGCAGTGTTCTGTTGTTCATGAACAACAGGCCAAAAATTCGAGTAATACAGCTAGCTCGGCAAGTTTTATATTCACTTGGTATAGTTATGTAGGGATATGAAAATCCCTTACATTATGCCTCCCTTCAACTCCTAGAGAGCGAATAGGAACAGCTAAAAGACTCAATCAGCGAAATCCAAGTGGTAACAATCTCTGATTCTTCATAAATGTTCGGGTGCCATATAAGAAACTATTGTGTTCTTACAGTCGGAAAACATGCTCTCCTTTCACTAATTAGTTCTATGTGTTGCAACCGTTTCGGCTCCACCAGACGGCATAATTTAGCGTCGAAAAAACTGTTAGAATTTAAGAAGGAGTCGGACGGCAGCATTTCGGATTCGCGGCGTTTGCATCCGTAGGCAAAAAGTTTAGTGCCGGCCCTGGGTATTGGGTCAAACGGGGAAATACTTAAGGCCCAGAAACCTAAATCCAAGTGGTAAAAATTTATCAGTAACCAAATATTTGAGTTCTGACTCTACTGCTGTGACCAACAGGAATTTAAGAGCGAGTGAGAAAATTTAGAAATCATCTGTTGCCACGCCGAGATTCGAATCTCGGATCTTCCAACTGTTAGCTGAACATGTGTACATAACGAGAGCATGGATAGGAAATTCGATGATTTCTCGAAAATGTTTGTTAAATATTATTAAGTATCTAATGGGTGTACTTTTAATTACAATAATACAATTAAATTCATTTTTAATTTCTACCTTTTAGATATATGGTTAAAAAATAAAGCAAAGATTTAAATTATTAAGAATGGGTAAAGTTAGTTATAAATGTGGTCTTTAACTCAAAAATTAAAATGAATCGTACAACAAATAATTATAACAGTAACCTTAGACTGCAAATAAAACAAAAAAAGAAAACGAAAAAAAAAAAAAATTGGAAAAATCGGAAATTATCTATTTGGAAAAATCTTCTTGCGAAAACAGCAAGTAAACAACCGTATGATTGTTTTTAATTACATATCATTAGACAACAAATTATCATGCCGTCAGACAGGTCTTCAAGGAATATTTAGTTCCACAGCGACCGCAGAGGCTCATGACGTCACTTCACGCGTTTCCAGGACAACGCATCTTTAGCCAATAAAGAAACTGCCAATTTCAACAGACGATCATTGGAGAAACGACAGATGCTGATGATGACGATTGCCTACAGAGAATAAGACATGCGGAGAACTTTTCCGTTTATTACATTTACAGCAAAACGGATTGCTCCGCTGATGGTGAATTATGGGTAATTTAACCCCCAAGAAGATGGGAGTTTCGTGTACTAGGATGATCATGTTAGCAGCGAAACATGTCAGCGGAGAATCATAATTCCATTGTACTTTAAAGGGATAAAGTGAAAGAATGGTGTTGATGTGTTGCAGTTTTAAATATTTGCAGGTCTTCTTTATGGAGTTTCATTTCAATTACTAATTTATGAGCATGTTATAAGTTTCTGCGCTGTAACATATATCGTCTATGTTCCAATTTGTTAATTGTAACTAACACTGCAATTTCTTAAATGCTTAGAAGCACGTACTATAATTTTTAACACTTGTAACGTTTAAACAAAGTTCTATTGAATAAAAGTTCTATTGAGTTCAATAGAACTTTTATCAATTAATACTGATTCCTCTTTAAAAATAAACCAAATTCAAATTGTTATCAATTTATTTATTAACGCCAGAAATATTATTAGCCTAGATAGCACTTTTTTCTTGGGTTCACATTTTCATTTCACATGGGCCGCCATTTTTATATCCAAATATTAAAGAAATAATACAATGTGGTCTCGATTATCAGGGCTAATGTTGGAGAAGCAAGTCATGAATAATTGAAAAACACGCATAATCCAAGCTATAAATTTTCATGCAAATTCAATGAGTTAAAAAAAACTACTTTGTGTTTGAGAACGTTTAAGTATTCATCAAATTTCATTCCGTATTTTTCGAAGTGCTATTTTTACTTCTATCTATAAAGTAAAGGTACTACTGTAAGCGCCAATAATTTTGGATATCATATTTCAACGTTATCATATTTCATATACATTAAAAGTAGGAAACTAATTTATCATATAGTTTAATGAGAATAATATATTAAATAATTCTATTTAGAGAATTCATGTACAATTTTATATTCCCAATAACAAAAGCACTGGGAGCCCATCATAAACTAAAAAATCTGATGTACATACCCCATGACTTCCTTGTACGAAATATTAAAATATACGCATTTTCCCCTTATACGGAATATTAAATTATACACATTTCGTTTAAACTTATTTCCTCGAATTTAATTAAAGATGTATTTCTCATTCAATTAGTTCAGTTCTCATTTCGAGACAAAGCAAAAATACATGAAACTTCAAATATCTTTATTAAAAATTGAAAAATATAGAAAAATATAAATCATAAATACAGTTAAAACAATTTAAAGAACAATTTTTACAATTAAAATTACAGTTTCGATGCAAAAACAAGCGATTCGGTCAGCGTGGCAGAAGGCAGATTTTTCAGAGCACAAAACTGAAAGTTTAGTTTTCGTCTCATTCGGCGAAGAGATACTGAAGGTGTAAAAACTGACTTAATTTGTTGTGGACGCTATGCTGAGTCAAAATATGGGATAATTTAATAACTTAAATAATAATTCCAGAATGGATTATGCATGATTTAATTCGCTATAATAAAGGAAGACGTTATGTTTGTTGAAGCGAAGCTTAGTTTTTTTAGATTGGCAACAAATCCACTATTCCGCTCAGTTTCAAATGTACAGAATTATAGCTGCTGTGGTGAAAAATTAGGCTTAGCCTCACTTGAACAGCTTTTAAATTGATGATAATTCTACAACTGTTGCGTGGAAGTTAACTAAAGGCATAAAAACCTTAACCGGAAGCTAATGTGATAAAATCATATAGATATTCTTTGTCTAGTTTTCCCAGGATGACTGATTTCCGAATTCAATGGTACCTCTTTCATACCAGAGGAGAAATCCTGTTACAATGAAGTACCTTTTGTCAATGATTCTGGTTTCATCCTCGAAGTTCACTCCAAGGGATAAAAGAAGTCTTTTCATCAATGTCAGAATGGGGACACTTTTGTTATGTACGAGTGAAGGAATTCTCTATCCTCCCTCCCGAGTTCATCGGAGGTAATATCAGAGGGAGTTAGTAAAATTTTGGCAGTGAGAAAGTAAGGTGGCTATGGGCATTTTGATCCACTAGAACTATCACTCCTCGTTTATACAGTTAATATCGTACTTTCCTGTTTAGCAAATTTTTGAAATTACGAGACTAAATGCATCCAAGTTCCACATCGTCATGAACCGCAACTGTTAACGTTTTTATTTTATTAAAATTCATGTTATTGTTAGAACTTGAATTCGAAGTTCATTTCAACCCTGTATCACAACCGAGATTTTGTGTGGTGGTTTCGGCCATTACACCACAATAAGAACAACATAATTAAATTATTTTTAAAGCAAAAACTGCACAATTTACCAACATATAAGAATAAAAACCTCAACTCAATGAGCCGAGTAACACAATGGGTATAATATTTATATACTTTTGGTGCAGCCGATTGCCACCAAAAAGGGAGGTGCACAGTTCTGAGACTACTCGTTTTTGAGTTATGCGAGATACGTGTATGTACGTACGTACACATGCGAGGAAAAAAAATCTCTTCTGAATCCATTTAAATCAGTTTTATAATTCGTTTGGGAAAAAAGAGTCATTTATTGTGTCCTTACGTACAGACGTCACGCAAAAACATCGTTACATTGCATTCGATAGCGGTCAAAATGTATGCTTTCGTTATTATTTTCCTTCTTTTATTGCATTTATTATCATATCCATTTTAAATGAAAGCTTATTCTGTAAAAAAAATCTTTTTTTCATTGTATTTTCTTAAAAATAAAAGTAGAAATAATTCTCGATTATTCCTCTCTGAACCATCGACTTAGGATACCGCAAAGCGATGCCAAAAATCTTTTCAAGTCAAGAAATTCCTGTATGACAGCTGGAATCATAGTTCATGTTTCTAGTATTTGATATAACATTTGTACTTTAGAAAGCGTTCTGAATTCTGAAGTACATAAACACACTTTGTTCTTTAAATTCCCATTTCTGGCAAGAAAAGTCAGAATTTGATGAAGGGGAAAACAGAAAACGAAATTTGTCATGATTCGTCAGTTTCGATTTTTTTTAATGATGTTTCAAAACTTTTCATTCTGCTGTTATTGTAGCAAGAAAAAGAAAGTGCAAATTCCAGTTCTTCTATTCTGCAAACGAAAGAGATTTTGATTTCTAAAATTCCCCCCCTTTTTTTTCTCCCATCCCCGCGAAATAAAATTAAGAAAGAAGCAAAAATCATATGTCTTCGTCAGAAGAATAAAATATTTTTATGGTACCCACAGATGGCAACGAATAAAAGGCCAATAACAGAATGAAAAAGAATCGGATTATACTCCCCGTTGCCAACAAAAAGAAATTTAATCTAGTGTGACACATTTTCGAACTATTCGGACGCTTAATTTAATTTTCACTTTCCTTATTTTTTCTGCTGCGTTTTAATCAAGATATCTTCTAGATTCTTTTTTTCTTTTCTTTCTAGACACTTAAAAACAAAATTAAATATCGTCGCAATGGCAACATTCACGAAGTCATAGACGTCACAAGAACCGCCAGTGCAAAATGGATTTTATTAAGCTGTTTCTGCTGTTTCCATAGGCTGTTTTGAAAGTTATTAACATCAATTTAGGAATTTTTATTAAAATTCCATTTTGTAATTATGTTTATTACGCGAAAGGGAATAACGGTACATGAAAAATGAGTTTTTTTCACTCTAATGAAATAAGATTACATTTGAAGGAAAAAAGAATTGCTAGGGGCAATTGTTGGGTAAAGAATTTAATATGATTTCAAATGCAGTACACAAAATTAAAAATTAAACAGTTTTTGAAAATATTTAATTTTAATTCATAATACAGTTAAACTTCTATTCAACAATTATTCTATTTTACAAATTCCTCTATTTGGCCAAGTTCTTCATGGGATTCCGCTAATAAGTGTAGTACACTGGTTATCATAAATTAAGGAAAAATCACGATTATTGAACACGTTACAGTAGAATTTTATGAAACTTACCCACAATATACAACACATAGTAAGGTATCAAATAACATAAAAAGAAATTACCAGACAATTATGGTAGTATAGAAATTAGCGCATGTATAAAATGAGCAAATCGAAGGTGTCAGTTTGCTATAGGAAAAGTACCTTCAATGGGGAATATGATCGCCTCTAGAAGCAATACAGCACATACAGTGATGAGTGATGCTTTCAAATATGCGACCTATCAGTTCCATAGGAAGCGAGAGCCATTGATCTTGCAAAGCAGTTGCGAGCGCCGCAAGGGTCTGAGGGGGCGGACTGAGAGCAGCTAGACGTCTCCCTAAAGCATCCCAAACGCGCTCGATAGGATTCAAGTCTGGGGATCGAGCTGGCCATTCCATGCGCATAATTGTTTGCTGTTGAAGATAATCATCCACGATGCGAGCCCCCTGTGGTCTTGCACTGTCGTTGTGTAACAGGAAAGCATCACCAATCGCCTCTGCATATGGGCGAACATAAGCATCAAGAATGTCATCTCTATAAACATGAGCATTCACGGTTTTTCTTGGAAAGACATGGAGGTCTGTGCGTCCACCCAAAGAGATGCCACCCCAAACACAGACACTGCCTCTTCTGTATGCATCACTTTCACGGATCTTTGACGGATGATAACGGTTTCTCCATATCAAATAACACCTACTATTACTATCAGAGTTTCTCTATATCAAAAAACGCCTATTATCGCTTTCTAGACTAAACCTGGACTCATCCGTAAAGAGAACAGCCTCCATCGATCAGGCGTCCAGTGGCCATGTTGTCATGCTCACTGCAAACGGTCCCTCCTATGGCATGACGTGAGCGGCACGCAAATGGCTGGTCGCCTCGCATACAGACCGCCTTCGTGAAGCCTTCTACTCACAGCTGACGTTGAAACCAACATTCCGGTGGCTGCAGCAAGGGAGGATCTAAGAAGAGTCGTAGTAGCGGTTCTATTCCTGCGTGCACATAATGTCAAATATCGGTCATCGGCGCTCGTCGTAGCAATTGGCCATCCTTGGCTGAACCTCCTAGATGCCGAATCTGTGGTTTGAAATTGCCTTCAAAGCCTATGAACCACAGAAGGACTCACATTTAGCCATCTGCCCACTTCTGTTTGACTTTGTCCTGCCTCTAGTCTCCCAATGGCTCTCCATCGTAGTTCTGCAGGCAAATGATGCCTCGAGGTCATTGTTACGAATTGGCTATTCAGATTTCTGATGTCACTATCACAGTGAAATATGTGGGCTTGCTCTCAAACATGGATTTTTATGCTCCTCGCAGATGACGTATTCCGAGTGCAGCGCCACTAATTTGCATATTGCAGTTTTACTCAGCTACTCTTAGTTGGCGACATATTCAAATTTTACACGGTTTGGCTTATTTTTGAGAGAGTTATCCTTATTTTTGTGATTTTTCCTTAATTTATGATACCAGTGTAGTTTATTATTCCGAGGTGTGAATTTCATTGTGTAAAAAACTCTAAACAACTCCTAATTCTCAATTTTTTATGGATGAGTTTTCGAGATCTTCCTTTGTACTTTAAAATTATTTATTAAAAATATTATTAAAACCCTCTGACCTGCAGGGGGTTTCCCTAAAAAAGCCCAAATTTCCGAAAACTGCCATGAGAAACTGCCATTTCCTTGATTTTAATGCCAAAATATTCCTGGCACTTTATACCTATATTTATGCATTTCTAACATATTGCCTTAGTTTTGGGTCATATTTCAAGATGCACGATATATACGTTCTTACAGACATCACAAAAAGTGTTCTAGGCCGTATATATACGACCTTGCTGGTTAGAGCGCTAATGCAACAACCTCGTGTTTGGCATATATTTTAGTCAAGACTCTATCGATTTCGATTTCAACCATGTACAGGTTCATCTTCACCACGAGCAAAGAAATTTGAAACAAACGTTCCAAGTTCCCAGTTACCGTGAGTAGCCGCGAATATCGTGGAGATGGTGTGGCGTGTCCTGGCTCATTTGAGATAGTGCCGCAAGGCGCATGACTGTAGCGTATCCTTAAACGGTTCTCTAGGAGAGTGGAGATGAAGGGTGCAGTAGAGGACCGCGAGACAACACGGGCCTAGACAATGGCATAACGTAGTCTTGAGTTTTCGTTCTCCCATTTTGGGATACATATTTTGGTCTTGTGATGCAAATACTGAAACAGGTTATAGTGATAATAAAACTACAAACGAATACAAACAAAGTCACTGAAATTGACAAGTAATGTCTCAAGTCCAGGGGGAACCTTACACATTAAAATCAGACTTAGGGAAATTTTGGTTATGTGCAAACGTATACGCAGCGAAAGGTCTAAGACACCTACGCTCATTCAAGAGCTCGGAATGAAAACTTCCCAAAATAGGAGAGTAATTCACACTGCTTGGCGCTAGAGAAGAACTTTTCATTTGTATTGTCCAAGTAAGCCTTGATGTATTTAATCTTCAGATCATTGTGAAGCCTTTCGTTACTGACAAAGTAATGAGCATTTGTCATATATCGCAACACTTTGGATTGAATTACTTGCAGTTACTCGATATCCTTTTCTGTTGCTGTCGCTCAAGCCGCGGAGATGTAAGTCAGAATAGGTTTGATAACCGCTAAGTAAATGTGCCTCTTTTTTGCAAGTCCAAGTTTTAAATATCTTCCGATTAATGAAAGGAGGCAGTGAATCACGTACTGAGCTTTCTGCTTGACGTATTTAATATGGTTTGACACGTTGCTTCTTTTACAACTGGTACTGGAACGCTAGAGATTTCTTTACAGGTTTCCGTTTCTTTTTCGATTTAATAATTAACAGCTGAGATTACAATGAACGGAAAGCCACGGGTGTATTTATACATGAAAAGATAAAGTGAACGATAAGGTAGCGACATCTGTCGGCACAAAGAGAACGAAATTAAAAAAGCACGATAATAGAAATTTAAAAGTGTTAGAAAGCACTTAATTAGAATTAAAATCATTAACTAAAGAAGATAAATATTTATGAATGTGAAACTTAGGGCGTGCAGCTGTGGTCCTCAAGAGAAGCAGGTAGCTCGTTATCTACTGTGAGATTTCATTCTACTTGAAGGATGCCGCCTAAGCAGTATAGTGGTTAGGTCGCTGACTGCCGTACTGAAGGGCTCGGGTTCGAATTCCTGAGAAGACACGGATGTTTGTAAATTATAGTGTCGGTGCGACATGGTGGCACTCCAAATATGCGGCGAGCAAAAAGTCCCCTCGTGTGGCTTGGGGGCGGAACAGAGCCAAATCGCACTGCCACCTGTTAGGTGCTCAAGGCTGTTGCCAACGACAAGCGTAATCTTGCGCTGCTTGCCACGAATTTCGTGGGCTTGGTCTGACTTCGTCAGACAAGTAAGCATAAGCAACAAAAACAACACCAATAACTTGAGGGATAAAGTGGAGGGAGAGAGATTTTCGAATGAGAAAGCCCTTACCCGCCCTATCGTTAAAAACTGCCCAATATATATATAACCTCTTTCCCAGCTTGAAATTTTTTATCCGTCCATTATTTCCGCAATCGTTAGCGTAATCATATATCTCCAATAATAGAAGTACTGAAATGGCCAATATATTCATGTTTTGGCAATGTCAAATTTAAAAATAAATTAATTTTGCACAAATAACGAAATTTAACTTTTAAATATTTTTAATGCTGTCTCCAGGTTCCTATACTTATATTTAGAAAAAAATTATACTCGTTATGAAAAATAAAATTATAAGAAGTTTGATTCCCGTACGACATAAAAAATTGACAGGGATACTTAATTTACCAATTTAGAATTTTTGGCGTCATTTTCGACTTACATTGAAAGATCGGTTAATTGAGTTAGAATAATTAGAGTAAATAAGTTTAAATGCAGTGCAGCAAAAAAAATTGTGTTTAATTTAGTAGACCGTACAAGGAAGTCATGTTGTTTCCACCTCAGAATTTTTCTATATTATTTTGTGCTTGAAAGTGGTAAGTAAATATAAAATTATTACTAAGGCTAGCTAATAAGTGTAGTAGTTTTATTGTGAAACGTACTTTAAAAAAAATTTACAAGTTATTTTCTTCCTCCTTTCTGCAAGGCTTTATGGTACTATTGAAGTGTGTTTTCTGCTTAACTATATCAGAAAAGTCAAAATCTATTTGTTGTACTCACAAAATTTAAATATAGAAACTGAGTTACTCCTGCATCTGATTTAAGAACTGCGAACATTCTGCCTGATATTAAAAGAATTTGCAATTCGAAGACTCAAAGACACAAAAGTCATTGAAAATAAAAAAATGTAAAATTTTCTTATGTAATTTATTTCAGTTAATTACTTTTATTTTTATTTATTTGTTTTGAAAAATTAAGAAATGGACATATTTTTTCTGTAAGATATGATATAACCACTGGGATAATTGTTTATTTTGTTTACCTGATAGATCTGTATTATCATTTATCATAACTAAAAATTCGAATTTACTCTGGTGTCTCTTAAAAATTTTGTAACTTAAAAAGTGTTCCTCGATGAGAATTTGGGCCATATTGCATTGAGCCAAAGGACCCTTGACCGATTTTCATAAAGAATCTGAATTATTCTTTGATTATGTTCGAGCTCTTTGATTGAGCTATCAGACAGCATTCTGTCTGAGGAGCTCCTATTGTATCATGCGTTGAGCCAAAAAACTATTGACCCATTGAAACAAAGAATTTGAGTCGATTCTTTGATTCCATTTGAGTTCTTTGCTTGAGCTGTCAGACATCATTCTGCCTTACGAGATTCTTTTGTGTCAGGCATTGTGTCAAAGAATCACTGACCCATTGCGACAAACAGCGTAAATCGAGTCTCTGATTCAATTCGAGTTCTTTGATTGATCGATCAGACAACATTCTGCTTAAGGCTGCTGTGTATTCATAATTGTAAATGCGCATTTTATATGGAAATATGTAATTAGAGGGACGAGTATAAACCGCAACTGCTATGCTAAGTAATTTTGTTTTGTACAATCATTAACGGAAGATGAAACTGGAAAACAGGATAGGGGAATTTAGTAATTGCACGTAGCAATAACTGCAATTAACATATAATGTTTTTTTTAATTAATATTACTATTAGCATTTTTTATGATATGTGACAAAGCTAATCAGTCGCTCTGTGTGATTCATAAATCAAACTTTACAATATTTTGTGAGAGGAACCATTTTGCTTTCTTTCAGATCTGATACAGCGAACTAATGGATGTAGCAAACAGAGTATTTGGTCTCTTGAAGTTCGACCTATTGGGGTCGACTGTAGACGACATACGAATACGAGCTTACATTGATAACACTTTGACCCAAACAAGTGTTTTCCAACAGTTCATATAATTCTACATTATCCAGAAAGATGTCAATAATGATCAACAGATAGATGTAGAATAGTTGATCGACATTTGTCGGGAAGACTCATTGAGGATTTCAGGTGAATAAGAAAAAAAAATGCTGCTGTTCCTTATACTTTGGTTTATGATGTAAGGAAACCAAAAAACTGGTCTTTTCAGTAGTTCAAATAATTAACGAAAATCCAGAAGATATCAATGATTACAAATACAAAAACACAGGATATCAGATAGATGTTTGTCAGTAAAACTCATTAAGGATCTCAGCTGAATAAGAAAGAATGTTATTCACCGCATTTTGGTGAAAAATGCTAGGAAAACAAAGTTTTTTTTTCCTTAAGTGTTTCAGCGGAATGAATGCCTTATATACAGTGCAGTGTACCGGTCGGTTCTAAAAACGCTAATACACTTATAATAATTTGGCCTGTTATTTCAAAACAATGTCATGTGATTCTTATATGCTCATGATGCGAGTATTTACAAACGAAAAAAAAATCTTTGGACAAGTAATAGTATTAAAATTTCTGATTCAAAAGCATAATTATGAAATAAAACTAACTTGAAATCATAAAAGTATTACTCATAACATAACACTTATATAATGAAAGATTCCGAATGATGATGATATTTCTTTGCTCCTGATGAAGAGGGACCTGTATCTGTTTGCCCTCGAAAGCGATAGTGTCTTGACTAAAATATACTCCAAACTCATAATTACTGCTTTTCTAATTTTATGTACTGTTATATCTGACGGTAACTAAACTGGGAATCTCGGGCAATTACTTTTTAAATCCTTATAGGGACACCTGACATGAATGAAATTTTACCGCAGTTTTCAAGAGTAACAATGGAGAAAGAAAGACAAAGGAGACGAAAAATAAACCTGTATTCCGAAGAATCGAACACATCAGTAGTACACACGACTACAGTGAGCTAGAACGCAAATAACAAAAGTAAGGTGAAATCATATGTTTGGAAAGTTTAAGCTGTGAGAACACCTGGAACGTCCTGGTAGCTTAAGAATCTGCCCAAAATACACTTCAAAAATTAAATGCAAATAAAACTAGTATGGATGAAATGTTAATACAAATTGAATGCCATGAAACTGAATGTAAAACTAATCAAGGGAATACAATTTATCAACAAACTAGCTCCAGAGGATACAAATATGTATAGCGGAAGAAGGGCAAATTTACGTGAATATTTATAAAAGCTAGGAGGAAAAATACGCGAATGGGGTGGGACATACGTGATGAAATACGGTATAAAAGTTCGAAAACACAAATGTAATTTTTCGTAAACGCTTGCTCAGATTGCGCGAGCTTGGCTGCGTGTACCAAGAACAGAGCTATGAATACCTGCGAGCGCTATGAACCGGTTACGGATGAAGGTATGTTCAATGATATGCATCATCATAGAAACATTTTCCTACATATGTAGATATAAAAGTAACAACAGTAAGAACCCAAATAAGATCGATATTTTGTCACAGAAATAATTTTTGCTAATATTAATGTAACTTTCGTTTTTCTTCGAAGGATATTTTTTACAGAAACATATTTATCTGATAAAACTATTCGAGTTTTAGATAACGATGAATAAAGAAAATTGCGTGTATGTTACTTGCGTATAAATACAATTAAAATTTAAACATTTGTCATTGCTAAAAGGATAAATACTTTTAAATGTATCTCTATGTCTAAAAGTATATGAAAAACGAAAATATTCAACACTTTAAAGTTTAGAGTTTAAAGGAAAATATCCTACGAACCTTCCAATCAGTACTCAAATGAAGAGATAACGAATCATTCATACTCACCTGAAAAAGAAAAGAAAAAGAATTAGCATAACTGTACGACATCAATAATGGCATCTTCAGTTACAAAACATAACCATCCAATAAGCACCGCTAAATGTGGTTACTTTTATCCACGACTGTTTTGATAACATTAACCGAAAAATATCATTAATCGAAGTGAAAACTTTCCTTCAAACTATCAATGGACTTTAATTCAGTATAATTACATAGTGGCCATAAAAAAAACTACCCCCAGTATATGAACTCTTAGTGACCTATACGTTCAACCAACAAAAATAAAATTTCAGCTATTTTTATTTCCAGTGCAAATTCATCAGAGCCTTGAAAAGCCACAAACGGCGCTGGGACGATACACGTGTGACGAAAATTGCCGGCGTAAAATCTTTGCAAAGATGAGCATTGTAAAGTACCAATAATAACGCAAAAGAGGAGAGAGGGAAAAAACTTTTATTGGAATTACAAGTTTTGTACAACGTTTCAATAAAGAGACATCAGTTTCGTGGCCACCATGATCCCCGGACCTCATTCCGATGGATTTCTGGTTCTGGGGTTATTTGAAATGTAAGGTGTATATATCAGATTTATGAGATCCACGTTATGCAGATTCCTCCTGCGATGTTACGTTCATCACTGTTGTCAAAAATCACCGCTATGCACTGAACTGTCATATGCGAAGTTGTGCACGTTGAAAATTTGTAACTCCAATAAAAGGTCATAAGTTTTACCCCCCCCCAATTTTCATCAAACGTGTATTGTTCCAGTGCCATTTATGGTTTATCAATGCGCTTATCAATTTTCGCATGAAAAAAACTGGGTGTTGCCGTTCGAAAATTTCGAAATGTTTTCATAATAACCGTAACTGGGAGAGCTCTGTTGTTTAAATCATCACAATCTTGAGCGCGTTCAATATCTGAAATTTCATTTCGATTGGTTGAGTGGATAGGCTGCTAGGATTTATTCAAATTATCAGGTTAGGAGAAGTTATTCTATGACCACCTCACCCCGTATATATCACAAGAGCACGCGTGATGAATGCGAGCCTTACATTCTCTACTATTTAAAGAGTCATAGGGGAAAGGACGGGGTATGCGGCAGCTCCTTACAAATTTAATAATACGAATGATCTGCGTTATTAATGACAGCCAGTGGTTTCCGCTAAAAAAGCGGGAAATGGGAATAACATTTTACTTAGCTTATGTGTTCAGTTACACTTAATTTCAGTTGTACACTGCGCAAAAAAAAGGGGGGAGGAGAGGGCGACAGGGTTATATCTCCCGTTCTACTGGGCCGATTGATGTAATTCAAATTGCCGTTTTCATGTCTCGAAAGCGCGACTTATGATCTACATTAAATTTATATATGGCATTGTTCTAATATAGATTATTTTAATACAAAATCGGAATTGTTGTGAAATGACATGACATTTGTCTTTTCTATACTTCGATTCTACGACTCAAATTATGCCTAAACATTGAATTTTGCAAAATTTGGTGAGAAATTTAAGGAGAAATTAAAAAAATTATCTTGGCGCAATTTTTTCAGTTTGCGCCAAGAAAATTTACTTGGCGGACTTCTTAATTTATAGCAACCTATTTTCCTTTCTTTTTTTCTTTGTACACGAGCGGAAAAAAGGTCACGTTCATTAGTTTTAAATAGTTTTAACAAAGTGCGTAAACCACGTTTCGCGTATTATCGCTTGTAACGAATATGCCAAATTTCAAAACACACCAGCATGTAAATTCACGTATACCTTATGAACTTTTGTTTAAAGAACTCTAATTTTTTGTAGGTGTGTCTAGAAATGATGATGCTAAAAGATGCTAAGATGATGCTAAAAATTTTATAGATTATAATAAAAAAAATTCCGAAAAATTTATAAAAAGTATTTAAAAATACAAATTTTAAAAATAAATCATAAAAAAATGTGCGAATTATGTTTGGATTAAGCCTAACTTTCGAATTCTGGCAGAAGGAACCAAGCAAGTTTAATAAAAAAAAGAGATATTAATAAATACACATTCATTACCATAAAAATTTGCGCACCAAGAAAGAGCTGTCAAAATGAAATGAAATTTTACATATGTAAGTACTACTTTGATATAAGTGATTAGAAAATCAAAGCAACATTTATTGCAGAAAAAAGTACACGTGAACGGAAGTTTTAGTACTCTGTTGGACCACCTCTAGCACGAATGCACGATGCGACACGAGCGGACATTGAGGCATACAAGTTCCGTATGGTACCCTGAGACATCTCGTTCCACAGTTGCTGTAAACGTTCCTCTAGTTCGGCCAATCTCGTAGGCTGTCCAACTTGCCATCCCAAATGATCCCAGATATGCTCGATTGGTGACAAATCTGGGGATCAAGCAGGCCAGGTATGGGTGTTAATGTGGCGGAGACCATTTGTGAGATCCGTGCTGTGCGTGGCCGAGCATTGTCCTTGTTGGAAACAGGCTTCTGGGAGCCTGCCTGGGGCAACACATGTGGCCGAAGGATTGACGTACTGCTGACCTGTCATTATACCATGGATCAATATTAGGGGTGACCGTGTATCGTAAGCAATGCATCCATACCATCACACCAACTGTGGGAACGGTATGTTGCTCTAAAGAGAAGGCAGGATTGAACACACAAAGAAGCTCTGCTTACCCGTTTTATACTCCAAGAAGAACGAAGTTCAAAGCCCTCTAGTGGCATTACGCAGTGCGCAATCCGCAGCATTTCTAATCATTTGCCTATCTACCCGATATGTACCTCCATGATAAGTTCCGTTACGATTCCACAATAATTTCTCGGTGCGCAAATTTTTATGGCAATGACTGTATATCAAAATCAATTAACATTGAGGAGCTAAAATTCTGAGACCTAATTTTTTTTTAAACTTGAGAGTTTGGCATAATTTGAGTCTTAGAACAGAAATATGGAAAAGAATTGGCATGTCATTACAGATAAAGTTCGATTTTGCGTCAAAATACCTATTAGAACAATGCTATATTTAAATCTAATACATATCCTACGTTGCGCTTTCGAGACATGAAAAACGCAAGTTGAATTTCGTCAATCGGCCCAGTAGAACGGGAAACATAGAACTGTCCCCCCTCTTTTTCCCTCCTTTTTTTTTTCTAGCAGTGTACTTAATTTCAATGGCACTTAATTTCAGTTACACTAACGACTTATGCTACTTTGGAAATGTGGTTAATTTGAATAAGTTGTTCTCTTTTTGGTTTAGAGACGTCCAATTTAAGAACAGAAAACTGACCTTATTATAAGTATTAATTTATATTTATTTAGTTTACTCGTGGAGTATATCCTCATGGTAAAATGTTTGCCATTTATTTTTAACATAGTTCCTGACAAGCTATCGAATCAAAATTTTGTACACACATTTTTTGTGGATGACAATGCAATATGGCGAAGCGATTTTTTAAAATTTTGAGAAATGATTTTTCGGATTTACCTTCGTTTAACAAAAAACTAAAAAAAATCTCAGAAATTTCTGTTTGCACTATCCAATTTTAAATGATATTCATACCAGATTTTTAGTGCCAAAAAAGTTCGTATTTAAAACTTGTAAAGTAATCAGTGAACTAACTAAAAGCAGAGAAATAATTTATTAAAAAGGTTTAATGGAAAGAAGAAACTAAATAATTTTCTTTACAAAATTCATCTATAGTTTTATATCACGAATAATAAAAGCGTGGACACCTAAATAACAAAATGTAATAATTTAATTGGAATGTCTTTACATTTATCAAAGTTTATTATTGTACAGTAGATTTGCATATTATTTATAAATTTATAACGCATTATATATTTATCAAGAACTTGCCATGTTTTTATTATTCGTAATATAAAATTGTAGATTAAATTTATGAAAATTATTTAATTTCTTGCTCCCATTAAAGTATATGTTGAATTATTGTCTCACTTTTAGTTCATTAATTCTTTTATGAGTTTTAAATAAAAGCTTGTTTTATAATTTTTTTAACGCTTTACACTAATGTGTAACGTCTCAGTTCCATGTAGGCAATTACAAAAGCTGTAAGAACTTTAAATGATTATTCAGAGTCTTTTCTTAATTCTTTTTTCTCTGCCGCCTTCCCCTAATAAAAAATTTATTTCGTAGAGATAAAATAAAAATTTCGTTGTTCAAAATAAAAAGCCATCAATTTCGTTTATCGTTCTCGTCTGTCGACATAATTCGCAGTTCGGAAAAAGGAGAAGTGACAAGAGAACACGAGATGGGGAGAAAAAAGTTCTTTCCTTCCAAAAACACGACATTGTGGCAGGTGGCCAGATAAACGCCTCCCAAGACGCGAACCTTAACTCTCGTCGTCATGACAACCAACAGATTCGTCTTCGTCTTGTCCATCATGATTGAGATCCGAAGAGAACAGGATGCTATAAGAATAATTTCAGACACTGGGAGCTTTCGCCTCCAACAGGCGATGATATTCCGAAAATAACAAGTTCCTCCTAGAAAATATGCCCGATTTCCAGTTCGCAAGAGTTAGAAAAAAGTTAAGTTACAGAGGGCGTTTATACATATTTAGAACGATTTCGCTGACGGTTAATCAATGCTAAAAATATAAAGAGCACTTTCTTAAATGTTCCATCTCATAGCCTGTTTTCTGGTCTGAAAATCGGCATCGCGATTTCCTTGATAGAAAGACTTTTAGTAAAAACTTCCAAGGAGTGTTAATTTCCATTTCTCTTTGACTACTTTCCAAGTCCCACCATCGAGGTAGGTTTGCGCTCAGAAAGAGCTCATTTCAAGAGGCCAAAGGTACTATAGTCTATAGCTGGAACGTCAGGCGACTTCGTAGGTATACGTTGAAAAGGTATATATGCAATATCTGTATCAGTCTTAATTTTGTTCAAGGAATCCACTGCTACTTTTCGAAGTATGACTTCTTGCCTTGCCGTGTTGAAATTTCACTCGAAAATGACTGGGATAAGAAAATGGAATTTTTTCTGTAAATATCGGACGTAAAACTTTCTTTTAATAGATTTGAGTTCTTTTTTATTATATTCATATGATTAGTACTATATTCATTACAGTACTATATTAAATGTGAGCTTATCAAGAATAAAAACACAATACATAGGTTGTTTACACCATTTTAGAATGGTTTCGTGGCCGTTTAAGTAATGTTTAAAATGAAAAGAGTAGTTTTTAAAATGTTTGGTCTGACAGCCTTTTCTCTGTAAGTGTGCATTATAATTTCCATGATAAAAGATATTTTCAGAGAAATTCCAGGCGTGTTATTTCCATTCCTCTCCCACTGCTTCCTAAAGTCCCTCGTAAGTGATGGGTTTTCGTTGACAAAGAGCTTTTTTCATGACACCAAGGCGCAATAGTCCGTAGGTGTAACCACAAGGGTCTTCGCAGGAATACATTGAAAAGGTATATATGCAATACATGCAGTGGTACGTTTCAAGTATGACTTGTTGCTTTGCCTTAAAGAAGATTCATAAAAATCATTAGGATAAAGAAAAGGAATTCTTTCTGTAAATACAGGACGTAAAACGTTCTCTTTATACTACGTTGAGTTGATTTTAACCTTTTTTTCCACTTTTTTATTATTAAATTCCCACTGTAAGACAATCCCACGACAATCAAAAATGTCATCCTGAAATTTTCTTCGCATTGATTGAAACAGGCTTGTATACTTTTATCTATTCTTTTCTTTAATAAATAAACCCTTTCTGTGGAAATCATTTAGGTAAACCAAAGCTTCATCAACGATTATAACGTTTTTATTTATCTCCTGCTAAATAGTTTTCATACAGCGTTTTCAAATTTCTCTGATCTGAGTCACATGCCGCGGAAAAAGCTAGTGAACATTAAGTGTTTTTGCTTTTTTAATTTGTAAATGAAAGTTTATTATTTTGTTTATTGTTGCTATAGATGTATTTAAAAACTTTGAACTTAATTTCTGGGTCTGCTTATTCTCCCTTGTTACCAACTATTTAACATTAAAAATATTATGTACCCTTTCGAGTTTTCGTTTGCAGTCTTCTTTAAATGTAAACTGTCGTAAACTTTTATTCTAAAATATTTGCTTTTTTTAGTAATCATTTATCGAAATCATTTTAAAAAATGTATAAACACTCTCGGTAGTTTCAATATTCTTTTTGATTCACAAAAGAAATTCTAAAAAATAAATATATCCAAGAGTTTGCTAATTTCTTACGATTGAAAAGAAATATAGCGCTGCCCTGTGAGCATTATATTAGGAAAATCGGGTGGCATAGTCTGATGCCCGGATTAGAATTTTAAAAAAAATTAAAAAAAAACATGAATATTTTTAAGTGTCGGTTTTTTTTCGGTATTGGGGGCACTTGAAAACCGACTTCATTCGAAGGGCGTTTTTCAAACTGTTTGTTAGATTTTTTAATTTATATGATTTTCTGATGAAGTGTAAACAAAATGTATTCTTTTATGAAATTAATTAATGCATTAAACTGATAATTTAAAATTAATTAGACCTATTTTGACATATGGACTTGGAAACAGGATACTTGCAGGCTTTGACAGAATCACTTTGAGAAGCATTGTTGGAGTTATTTAAATAGATAGAAGATTATGACAAGAATAGAACAGTCTGGAATAAAATTCTAAAGAAGGCCAAGGCCCATCATGGGCTATCGAGCCGCTGAAGAAGAAGAAATTTACGCAAAAACCTGAAAATTTAAGTTGACATTAACAGAAACGTCAATCACTGACAACAAAATATTGATGTTAAAAAATCGTTTTTCAGTGAATTGATTTCAAAAATTGATTTAAAAATTTGAATGAAACTGGTTGAATATTACGTATTATTAACTATATACATACAGTGAAATTGAATAACTGGAAATTATTGATTTGCTGGCAATATATGCCAAATATGTTGGTCAACGCTTAAAAGTTTAAAAACATACACTTGTTATCGATAAAAAAATCAATGTGTACACCACATGACTTCCTTTTACAGAATATTAAGTTATACGCATTTTACATTTCATTTAAACTTATTGGATTGAATTAAATCTACTTCGTCGATAGTGCATAAACAACAATAGAATAAATGCACTCTTTAAAATTCACTATATTTGTTAATCACAGCGAGACACGCTAGGTTCAGATAATAGCATTACATGTCATTCATTTTATGACTCAGAATGCACAAAAATTATATATACCATTTGAAGAATTATTTAATCGCTGCCATATGTTCTATTCAAATACTATGATAAATCTAAAACGATGTCTAAAAGAATTTAAACAAACAAAATGAAGCAGTTTTTCACAGACGATTCAATATTTCTCATTCGATTAATTCAGTCCTCACTTCGCGATCAGGCAAAATACATAAAAGCTCAAAATATCTGTATTAAAAATTACGAAGTAAATCTTAAACAATTATTTCCTCGAATAAATTCCAGAATGGATTAAGCATGATTTAATTAGCAATAATAAAAGAAGGTGTTATCTTTGGTGTTGCGAAGCTTAGTTTCTCTCGATTGGCAACAAATCCACTATTCTGTTAAGTTTCGAATGTAAACGAATATGGCTGCTGTTATAAAAGTATTTAGGCTCAGCCGCACTTAAATAACTTTTAAATTGTTGATAATTTTATAAATCTTTATAAATTTTATAAATTTACTAAAGACATAAAAACCTTAACCGGAAGATAAGAACAACATAATTCAATCATTTTAAAGCAAAAAGTGCGCAATTTACCAACATATAAGAATAAAAAATCTGAGCTCACTGAGCCGAGTAACAGAGTGGGTTATACATATATTTATAAACTTTTTGGTGCGGCCGATTGCAACCAAAATAGGAGGTGCACATCTACATGTTATAGCAGTCATATATGCAAAATTTCAGCGTTTTAAGGCTACTCGTTTTGAGTTATGCGAGATACATACATACGTACTTCGTACGTACGCACACACGTCACGAAAAAAATCTCTTCAGAATCCATTTTAAATCAGTTGTATAATTTTTTGGGCGAAAAAGAGGCCTTTATTCTGAGCTTACGTACGTATGTCAGGCAAAAACATCGTTAAATTGCATTCGATAACGGTCAAAATGGATATTTTAGTGGAAATACGATACCTGAAAATTTTCGCAATTACAATACTTCCTTTTTTTTCGTACAAGAATATAAAAATGTATAATAAAAATTGTGTGGGTTAATTTTTTACCTCCTACACCCCAGCATGCATAATAATATGAAACGTAAATGTGTGTATAGAGTTTCAGCAGAATTTCAAATGATTCTATAATTAACTTTTAGAGATATTATACTTGTCATGAACATAAATCATTACAAAATGCCAGTTAATTCAATAGTATACAAAGCAGAGAAAAAAGTTAAAAACTGGGACATTTAATTTACCTTTTAAACTTCGCCTTCCGGTGTGGCAGAAAATTACTTCCGATTTGCGGTCTTTCGAGAAACCTCGTATATCGCCACTTCTAATCACGATATCAAGAAAGGAAAAGTTGTTTTTAATAGTTAAGAATATGATATTTAAAATATTAAATAAAAAGAAGTTAAGTTTCCTAGCCAAAATCGGCCTTTTGAACGTGGTCGGTTACCTTAAAACACTATCCAGCCGAAAGTCATTTCAAGATGTTGGTGGTAGCGCACCACCAGATATGTCCCCGTGGGGAATTTATCTTCCAAACTGAGACGAAGCTGTGCAAAAATGGAACTATTGCCTCTAAGGTTTCTCAGATCTTCTTGGTCAAAGATGTAAATTTCAACTAAAATGTTTAAGAAAATATTTATTTAATTTTACGAAATAGTCATTTGTGTTAAAGTTTTAATTTCTCAAAGACATCGCCTGAAACGTTTATGTAAATCCGCAGTGCCAATATGTTTCGTAAAAGTAGTGCTCTTATGAATCGCAGGCGGCGAAAATTCGCGAAATTTAACAGCTTACCATGCGACGGCCCTACGTATTTCGCCATGATTTCCTACGATAAAATTATTGCTCTATAAAAATTTATTTTTTATGTGGCACGAAGTGAATGACCCATTTGACTAAGGAATAATAAACGATGAAATAACGCTTTGAAAACGAAAGAAAAGCGTAAAAGAACTCTATGTATTCAAAAGAAAAAGAAACCACATCAACATATATTTACTCAAATTAGTGTCACTGATGATTAATGGATTATTATGTTTACTATTTACCGATCAGGGTAATTACCATTAAGT
>KK116700.1:65250-155188 GCA_000611955.2 Stegodyphus mimosarum | reverse complement strand
TTTTGCGAAGTACCATGGTTATTTTTAACGTTTTTGTAAAATTCCGCTCTGTCTGAAAAATATTTTTACTTCCTTGTACGAAGCAATGGAAATATTGTAATCGCAAAAAATTGCGGGTATCAATTTCAACGAAAATATCCATTTTGGCCACCCTGTATTTTGCCCTTGAGTTGCTAAGATCCATTCGCCGATGAAAGCAACTTCTGTAGACTGAAATTAACACTGAACTACCGGGTTGCTTTCCTGGGATTATTGAAGTATTACAAAATCCTTTTATCTCAAAATTAATCTTCGGATGGTAATCATGACTTTCCGTATTATCATTTCCCTCCTAAAATTGATTTTATCACCTAAGCTAAAGAGGCTGGATTTATCGAAGCCAATGCAGATATAAAAAGTTAAACAATTAATGAATTATTTCAAGCATTTGATACTCCTAATTTTTAACATTTAATGCTGCTCACGAGGCTGGCGCTGGACTTGCCGGCGCAAACTCTGGAAATCCAAAATTCTGCCGCCCAATTTATTTCTAAACTGTAAAAATTTTGCAGCCTCTGAATTCCATCGCCCGCTGCTTTCGCAGTGATTGCGCATGTTCTGGCGCCAGTCATGGTGCTCACTGTTTGCAATGAAACCACTTAGACAGCAAGTTTCGAAACGGCTTTTTGTAATCTTCGCGATTTTACAGAATATGTCTACAGCTGATATTCTGTGGAAATATTTCCTTTTGTTCTAAGAAATATTTACTTTTAAAGAGGGTTGCCATTATTTGTATTTATTACAGAAAAATATGTTGCGCTATTCTAGTTGTTCCTTGTTAACGATATTCACTTACTAACGTTGTGGATTTGAAAGAGGCACAGTAATTTTGGTAATGAGAAAAATTCTTTCTTAATGAAATAGAATTTTTTGACAATTTCTTTTATTCCTCATAAAATTTATTTATCATCTATCTGATAATTATATATTCTATACTGAAAATCTAAATTGGAGACCTAAAAGTCTCCGTAGAGTCAAAGTGACGCAGTCTGACATGTGTTTAGTGGCAGGCTTGTTTAACGACAGTTGTACATTTATTTTGCAAGTTATGAATGGTTTGGAATTGTTTGGAAATGCAAAACTTTGGCCGTTATGTGCGGAGATGAGCACGTGAACAAACAGAACCACAGAAGCCAAATCACACTAAAAAAGAGGATTTAACAGTTCATTTCGCACCGATTTCGCACCGATTTCGCACAGCAAGAATACATGTTATATATCACAGGCATTGCAGATAAATATATATAGCGGTATGTCTACTTAGTCATAATTTGGATATTACTTTTTCCTATCGAAATCTTTAAATAGATTTCTCTCAAAACACATTTTTTTGCAAGCGATGCAAACTAGCTAAAAACTTAATTGACTTGAATTTCATACGCATATTGTTTTACTTATTGGCCATATCTTAAATCTAAATTGCAATAAAAAATTAATAAAAAAAATCTGAAAGTTTTGAGATTTTAACAGTCTTTCATAAAGATTTGTAAAGCTTTTTACGGCGTCGCCGTGTTTGCAGTCTATCAATGCGCTCTTACAGTTAGTCCTGCTAACTTTTTTTTTCGTCTTTTTAGCTTTATTATTAAGCATCGTTTTCTTCGCACTTATGCCATACACCATTCAACATCAAAATCACCAAAATTTAAAAAGCAGCGTAGCAGTGACGATGCAATGTTAAGCGATGGCATACTTTTTTCTATTTTTTTCAGGCTTTCCTCGGTTTATCATATATCAATGTACAGTTTTCTTAGTAAAACGGCTTACGAAACGATTTTGTGTCTTTTTATTATTAACGCTTTTTGTGTTAACGTTATTTATTAAATATCATGTTCCTCGCACTCACACGCCACATAAAATTAAATTCAACAGCAAAATCACAAAATATTTAAAAACACCATATCTTTATTATAAATTCCGAAAGACAGTCTTGCGCGCTGAAGATAAAAATGTTTTACTCCATACGATATAGAGGCTGTTCGCACATTTTTTAGACGATCTTGGTAAGCGGTAATAAAAAACCGTTTGCTGCAAAAGAAGTAATTACAATTTACTATGTTTCTAAAAGTCAAAATTATCGTCTGTGGCTTGGAAGTTTCGTTTTTATTCAAAATGGCGAATTTAACAAAGCAGTGGTTCGAAGGCTACATTTACGCTCTTTAAGCAGAGAAATATGCATACTCCGTTATCCAAAAACGATGTGAGAGTCATGTTTTTGTGATATCTAAAGCGTCGATAGGTAATATCATCAACAAGAAAGGAAAAAAACGTCAAACTGGAGCCTCAAGTGGAACAAAAATTCCAAACAAGTCTCCAAGGGAAAAACGGTCATCTTCGACTATTGCAAAGGTACGTTGTTTAAAAGAAAATCCCTTTAGTCAAAGGACAGTTGCAAAATCAGTAAAATGCTCGGTGTCCATTGTAAACAAAATGATAAACGTTGTTTTAAATCTTAAAAAACCGAAAAAACGCAATGTGCATCGTCTTCTTTCAAAGCATATCGCTCGACGCAGACACGCTGCAGAATTCTATATATCAAAACACTTATCCAAAGAAAAATGGAAAACAATTGTCACAATAGATGAAGCATGGGTGTATTTAAATGATTTCAACAAAAAATGAGCCATTTATTATCATAAAAGGGGAGAAAAAATTTAAGTACATGGTTCAAAGAATCGAAAGAAAGTTTTTCTAAGGGATTCATGATTGTTGCTGGTTTTTCTTATAATGGCAAGTTAAAAATAAAGAAAGTGCAAACAAATGTCAAGATTAACTCCAAATACTATCAGGAACATATTTTATTGCCAATTTTTCTGAATGAAATACCATCGCTTTACCCACAGTGCCATCAATCTGTGAGACTCCATCAGGACAAAGTTAGCAGTCATACATCAAAATCCACTATAAATTTCCTAAAAGAAATGGAACAAGGCCATACCCTTCACTGATATCCCTACTAAATCTTCCTATGTGTCACCTATGGATTTTTGTGCTTTCGGACTTTTAAAAACTGCATTATCCAAACGTTGTCCCAAACCCTAACAGGACTCTGGAACGCTGTTCGGGAGGAATGGGATAGAATACCTCTTCTGACACTTCAAAAGGCATTATTATCCTGGAAATTCCGGTGTCGAAAGATAGTTCAGAATAAAGGATGTCAAATAGAACATTTAAAACACAAGAATTTTATGTAATTTGTTTTGTAAATACAATATACATCGTCTAAAAAATGTGTGAACAGCCTCTGTATTGTTTTATTCCGTTCAAAATCGCTTTGATTAAAATGTTGAGTTAAAAAAATTCATTAAACTTTTACAGAATATAAACTAAATAATAAAACAATATAGCGCCATTCTATGAAAATACTCATTTTTAATTCAATAATTAATAATGTATTTTATAATGGGATGAATTAAATTCATTTTTATTCTTTCAATCTATCCAATTTCAAAGTAAGAAACGAATACTTACCTGCATCTATTGCTTTCAAATAGCTTACTTTGTTAATCCACAACTGGCAGATTCATTTCGTAAGATAAGTGTCTTACATTTTGCCAAATGGCAACAGACTCGAATGAAAAGTAAAACGGTGCATTTATAGCGATTCGACCCAAAATCTCGTTTCGTGGCTAATAGCGCTTTTGGACTAATAAATATCACTTACAACAAAGCGTTTGAAAAAAAAAAGATTATTAAACTGTCCTTAATTTTTTTCTTTCCCCCCCCCTCTCTTTCTATTTTTAGTCCAAAGGCGCTTTGTTCCTGAAGGACTGTTGTTTTCGTTTTGCGATTTTGCGTTGGAAACATTAAAAGTCTGAATCACTTTTTAAATTGTTGCCACAAAATATTGCAAAAAAAATTAAATAATAAAGAATCTGCATAAATGCATACATATTTCTGCAAATGTGACAATTTCCATCCAATTTTGAATAACGTTCCTTTCCACACGAATATGCGCATCTGGAAGCCCGAATTTGGAATTTGTTTTATTATCTACTTCATATTTTGTAAAACTTTAACGATTTTTGATGAACAAACTCAAATGATTTTAAAATGGTTCCACTCTGCGGGGGGGAAACCTTTTTATCTAGAGCGCGCGGAACTGTGTATCAGAAATTCTAAAGACATACTCATTTTAAAATAATTTTGCGATATTGCTGTTGAACTGAATTTTATGGTTTAAGTGCGAAGAACATGATATTTAATAAATAAAGGTAACACACGAAACGTTAAAAAACGCTCTTTTGGACGTAATTTAAAATCTGAAACTTTCCAGATTTTTTTTTCTTTTTTTAAAGTTAGGTTTAAGATCTGAGCAAAGTCATTATTTGACGAAAGCTTTTTACATTTTTGTAGATTTTTCATATCAGGTAAGTTGAATGATATGTTTTTTGCACCGAGCGCGGGTTTTAGTACCTGCTGTTTTAGATTTTAATGACATAAAAATTGTGTTTCTTACAGCATTTATTTCTAATGTCACGATAATCTACAAACATCGAAAAACCTTTTATTTTTAAAATAAATTCGTAAAAAAAGGCATCCTCTTAATTTCAACTTTATAAAGGCACAATTATTTAATTGCTGGGTATTGCATATTTTTGTAAATAAAATATATCACTGAACAATTTGTTAGCAAATAAATATCCTATACTACAATATTTTATTTGGAAGTTAAGCTTTCTCCCACGTATTTGTCTTCTGCAACAATTATAAAAGCTAAACTATTCAAATGATTTCACTGTCCATTTTCCAAGAACGAAACGCTTCTGGGATAAAAATCCATAAATTCTTTTACAAATAAGTCGTTTTGCTGATACTTCTTATAACTTTAAAACGCATATCTAGAAATACGACTACTGGAATTTTGAGTATATTTCCGAACCTCACAAAAACACCTTCACGACCGTAGAGAATGCTAGTAACGAAATTCATATTCACTAATTTCACAAAGTCCGTGAATACCGCATTCCCCCCTTTTTTTCTAATTTTATCTTTCGAAGGGGGAAGAGAAGAATTTATATTTAGAAGGGAAAATTTAAGGAATAATTTAATTTCTGAACGACACGGTTACAGTGAAAACATAACAAATGAAAAGTAGTTATGGATAAAATATAGACAGCTATCATAATATTATATATTTAAAAAGAATCTATCTTCCAATAAGAATGCATAGTAATATTAGCATTAAAATACCTGATAAGGGTATCTTCATTTCTAATTTTCTGTAACTTGAATCTCGCCCGTTCTTATTGCTGTCTTTGCTACTTCTTAGTCCTCAAACCCTCCATAGATAATTAAAGAAGGTAAATGTGCACTTGGCTGGACAAAATCGTAGACTGAATGTTAGTTCCTGTTTGCTTCGCTGTGATGTATTCGTTTTTGCATTAGGCTGGCATAAAATTAAACATTTGGAAGGGAAAGGCTTCGCAGGTAATCTGCGAAGATTTGTTTTTGTTAGGAAGTTGAAAATAATTATTACGTCCCTTTAAACACAATCACTACGTCCGAAAACATTCATGTCACGAAAGCAATCACTACGTTCTTTTAAAATTTGGCTGCACGTTCTCTGAAAGCATTAAGGAAGAGGACAAATTAATCGAATATTTTTACAATTTTTAGAACCTTGTGCAGAACCTTTTAGAACCTTTTTAGAACCTAAGGGAAATAATACGTGAAGAAATATTCTATTCACAGAATTCGAAAATTTTCTTCGACACATCCTGAAGCCAAACACTGTACTAAAATTCCAGCAGTCCGGGACATCTGGTCGCTTTATCTGCTGCACAGAATTCTCCAGACGCTAATAGGTACCCCCAGAATTATATTACAATTCTTCTAACTTCTGATTCTAAAAACAAGGCAATTGTTTAACCGAAGACCACTGAAAGAATTCTCAGTTAGGGCCTCAAATTATCTTAATAGGCATTAATTATCTTAATTCACATCATAATGTCGATTGACACGAGATTATAGAAGTGGAAGAGATTACATAGTAAAGCTGCAAATATTTTATGTTCTCTGAATCAATATTTTGTTGAATGCTAGACTACACAAGTATTTATTTCACAAATCCTGTGCATGCCATTTAATTTGATCGCGGTTAATGCTACCTCTCGGGTATCGATATCGAATTGCCGAAGTCCAGCCCATTAGTATACGAGAACATGGAAAATACATCGGTTATTGTCATCAACAATTCGGTTAAATGATAAAAATATCATAAACTCAAGCTAAGTCACCAAATACAGTAAAACCTTGATTTTCCGAGCTGTTGTGGACCGAGGCTAACTCGGATAACACGAACTGATACAAAGAAAATTTTAATACTATAGTTTTATTGTACACTGCGGACAAAAAAATCTATATCTGCCGTTCTACCGGGCCGATTGACGAAATTCAAATTGCTTTTTTCATGTCTCGAAAGCGCGACTTAATATAATATTAGTTTTATATATAGCATTGGTCTAACGTAGGTATTTTGACACAAAATTGGTCTTTTTCTAAAATAACATACCAATTGTCTTTCCTATTTCGAGTTTACGACTGAAATTATGCCTAAATAATAAATTTTGTAAAATTTGGTGCGAAATTTACGGAAAAATTCAAAAATTTAACTTAGCGACTCTTTTTCAGTTTACGGCAAAAATAATTCACTGTGCGAACTTCTTAATGCATGGTAACCTATTTTCCTGTCCCTCCCATTGTGCAGGAGCGGAGAAAAAGTCACATCATTCCTACCTTTTTACATTGTGCATGAGCGGAGAAAAAAGTCACATCGTTCCTACTTTCAAATAATTTTAGCAAAGTGCGTAAACCACATTAGATGTTATTATCGCTTTCAACAAATATGCCAAATTTCGAAACGCACCAAAATATAAATAATACTACTAAAACTATAAATAAACTGTCCCATTTTTTTTTTCGTTTTTTTTCTTTTTGCGCAGTGTACGTCGTCCAAATATATTGATATACATGTCGCACTAAATGTGATACATAATATAAACATGAAAACAGCACCTGTAATATAAATAGGTATTGTACAGTAAATGTAACACATCACACATTTTAAAAAGAAATCTGTAACAGTCTTCTGTTTCATTTCGCTGCTTCGTTTTCTTGCAACCGTTCTGCGTAAACGTCGCAACATCATCATGACGGTTGGTCACGCGTTTTGCTGTTCAATGCTATTTCAGTGGCACTGAACATCATGCATACTTTGTGTTTAAAGCAGTTCCATTTCGATCGCGTTCAAGTCATCTGTGTGACTGATGGCTTTAACGTGATTTTGAAGCGTGTGACTTCGAGCGAGTCTGTGTGACTGATGGCTCGAACCAAGTTTGAACAATTCTCATGTCTTCCTGATAAGAACTTTCATTGGGAGTAAATTTATAACGGCTTCGTCAGACATTTCAGATTGTTCATCATTTTGCATCTAATCATTCACATCTTCATTCGTTACTCTGCCTCTGTAACTTGTAGCTGGTTTAAGACAGCCGCTAATTCCTCCTCATCTGCTACTTGAGTCATTCTTGTGTCATCGTCATTCGGTGAAATATTTTCCCACCTTTTCAGAACGATAGATTGTTTCACATGGTTCTACGATTTTCACAGCCAGTAAATAATATCTTCCAGACTGACCTACTTTAGGATTTCAGCGAGAGTTTTATTATTTTCTAGATTTTTTAATAAATGTTCCAAAAGCCTGCATCCTAGTTTCGTGTTAGGATTTCTAAAGCGATCTGATACAAAAGCTGAATCAAGTGTGTAACATTAAGGGGTAAAAAATAATCCGGACCTCTCCATTGACTGAAGTTCTAGCTTCAATTACCTAACGTTCACCAGGATGGCTGGGAGCATTGTTCAAAATTAAGACCGCCTTATAGACACTAACAACCAACTGGGTTTTCGCTCAAAGCGTGCCAGAATCGAGGCTACCGAATTCAAACATAGTATCTTTGGTGTTCTTATCATTAAAGCTTTAATTATTTTTAAAACTTGAGTCTGCAGATTGTTTACATTTACAGCGACAGAATTAAAGACTTTTTTTAATTATTGTACTGGGCTCGGTTCATAAACACGGAACCTCCGTTCCTGAAAACTCGATTTGGTTCATTTGCTTACGGCAAAACACATGACAGCTATCTGCCTAAAGGAAGGAATGCCTTCGTGAAGGACTTTCTCGGGGTAACTTTCTCGTATCCACGTTACACATGTGGTAAACCACCAAAACGTCCATGCAGCCAGCCTGTTCGCCGGGATTTGAACACCGGACCGAACTATCAGTGTTCAGCAACTTTACCGCTCAGATGATGGTGGGCCCACGAAAACTCAGAAAATCTACTGTAAGAGATAAAGTCGCCAAATAAATAAGTTTAAAATCCATTATAAAATACGTCAAGTCTGTAACTTGATGTATTTGAAAATTGTCACTAAGTAAGGGCATTAATTCGCCAAACATCTTGGTTTCGATTTTATAGTCAGCCATTTAAAATTAGGCAGAAAGAAAACACCTTATTTTGATGTAGATTTTCAAAAGCTCTACCGATTTTGGGTAGATGAGGCACAGGTTCCTTTTCTCCAGGAGCAAAAAATTATCTGCCGAATGTTTTTTCTTTTTTCCCGGCGAAAAGAAGTCCCGAAAACATTTACGCCAAATTAAGATTACGTTTTTGCTAATTTTAAATTTTACATTCGGAAGTTCTCTTCCAGTAAGGCATGCCGTCTGAATAAAGACTAACTGTACAGTATCAGTCAAGTAATTTTCAGAAATTATTATGAACTGTTCATAATTGAAACTGTAGAGTCATTAGGACTTTTTTGAAGCAGGAAGAGATGAAAAATGAGCAATACCTTCGTCGGAAATTGAACCACGGACTTCACTACACTACGATGGCATGCCAAGAAGGCGGAAGAAATACCTTATATACTCCCCTTTTAAAGAGCGACTGGGTTTAGGGTACCTAGTCACCAAATCCTGGTGGTGGAGAATGATCATCCACCACCTTTTTAGTTTGGGCGCCACTGTAGAGATATTAGGTATTTTTGAAGCAGGAGATGTGAAAAATAGCAACGCCTTCGCCGGGACTCGAACCACGGAGCTCTCGATTACGCGTCGACCGTGCTGACAACTGCACGACGAAAGCATGCTAAGAAGGCGGAAGAAGTACCTTATAAACTTTTTGAGTTAAGGTATTATGAACAGTTCATTAACAAACTTATGCAATTTCGTCTATAAAATGCGCCAAATGTGCCTATGCTTCTAGTAATTATTAAATTAGTTAAACAAAATTCCTATTTTAAAAGATATTTTTCCCATCGTTTAGTGTTGTCAAAACAAACATGCAAAAACATGATCACATAAAGCGGAGCCTACTGTAAATAAGTTTCTTTCAAGTATTGAAAAAAGAAAATTAAACAGTTTTTAAAAAAAAGAAAAGAAAAGGAGCACTATTCTATAATAATAATAGAGAATAATGTTGAGTCAATCCCACAGAAAAAAACTTTTGTCATTAATATGAGCTTATCGGAAACATTAGTAAAACAGTATACAGTTTAAAAAGTTAAGAAATAATAGAAAATAAATCTCACCCGAGAGCAAACCTTCTGATCATTAGTGGGAATATTTTTACAATAAACTTTATTATGACATATATCATGATTGATTATTTCAGAAGAAATATTCGGGAACAATTTATTTCTCCGTTATTAAATTTATGCCGGCAACAAAACTTTTCTTTTAACGCGATTTAAAAATATTTGTTGTTTGCAAATCGCACATTTTTTGTTTTGTTTCTGGTAGCAATTAACGAGTCACTTGACGCCTTTTCCATAATTTGTTTCGCCTCATTTTCCAAGAAAGACGGTCAGTAAGATTGAACGTGTTGGTTTGCGTACTGTTTAGACCTGATACCGTTCATACAGCTATGAAAAAACAAGCGTACTTTTAAAATACAGTTGTACTTCGGTATACGTTCACTTTGAAAATACGTCCTATTTGAACGGGAAAAGTTTACCTTGGTATAGGATATTTGTTTGAAATATGACTCAAGTTCCATCAATCTCGAGTGCGCATTTTACCCTTGTTTACCTCTTTCGAGACAATGCTCCGACTGGCTATGAGTGCCTGTACGCCTATAGTAAATAACTCAAACTATAATTCTGAATTTTCAATTAATTTTATGTTTTTCCGCCTACATTTTATGTAACTTCTTTAATATTGTGTCCTAGGAAAGTTAACAGAAAGAGTCAAACAACGAGGAAAATTGTTAGAATCACCACGAAGATGAAAAAATGAGATTATTGAGAAATATGATAATGGCATGCGTATCCGAGGCTTGACTTTTGCATACCGTATGCCGAGTACAATGGTGTCTGTGAAAAATACAGACGTTATTAAATAGGTTAACGTTGCGAAAGGGTTGCATAGATCACCTAATAAAGTTCGGAGAGGTTAGAGCCCGTTAGAAATTGTTTTTGATCTGGATAGCAGAAAAGCATTTATGTAAACAGTATTATGTGCAGTTTTTTTATTTAAGTACAGTATATATTTCCCCCACTGTATTTGTATTATTTTTAACAGTGTTATAATAACAGGACTTTTATAAGAACAGATGAATCGTTTTCCCTTTATTTCTTATTAGATAAGTTTGTTTTGCATACATCCAGGGATTTGAAACGGATTAATGACAAGGTATCACTTTCAGATCCTTGGTCGCATGCCAAACGAATATTTTTTATAAGAAGAAAAGATTAATGCGTTCTTATTTAGAAAACTAATATGATTGTTATAAAATTATCTAATACTAAAATACAAATGCACTGGGTGAAATGTATGCTGTATGTAAATGAAGCACTACATGATACCTTACATATTTGTCTGCTATCCAAATGAAGAGCAATTTTGCAGTATGTTCTAACATTTCTGATCTCAATTTAGTAATCGATTTCACACCCTTCACAATATTAGTCGATTTAATAGCGTCTTTCTTCTTCACAATCGTAGACACTGTACTTGGCATTCTATATGCGTAGCTGAGTCCCAGATACGCACTCCATCTTCACACTTTAACAATTTCCTTTTTCATCTCCATGGTGATCCTAACAATTTTCTTCGTTGTTTGACTCTTCTCATTAGCTTTACTATGGCTCATTGTTTAAGCATTCACACGATTAAACAAAAATCACTTGAAAATTCATAATAATTATAATGCGGGCTGTTTACTGAATAGTAGCAAGAGGCGAACTGATGTTCACGGGCAGTCGTAGCTTTGTCTTGAAAGAGGTAATCAAATGTAGTGCACACAGTCAAGGTTTATAGAACTTTAGTATCGCTTCTATCATTATCAATCATTAAATTTTATTGTGTTTACCTAATTTGTGTATTGTATTCCGTGTATTTCAGTTTACATAGTGTATTGACCTGTTAAGTAGTAAGTGCGTTGTGTTATGCTTTCAAATACGTTTTTAGTATAATAGTAAATACATAGAGCTCTCGGTTAGTACCATGAAATATTGGGTGCAGATATTTTGCTACAGTTTCTAGTATTTGGCAAAATGTAACAGTTTCTAACAAATATTCGTAGCCGCAGAGCCAACTTTTTGATAAGCATATTGTATATTGATTGTTATTTTGTAGTATTCGCCATTTCATTTCAGTGTATGTACAGTATTCTATTAAGTGTGTTGTAGAATTTATTTTCTATTAATGTGGAGCATCCTATTTAGTTTAGTGTTGTATAATTGTAAGTAAGTGTGATATATAATCGTAGTATTGAACCAGACTTTCTTGGTTGTAGAACTTTGTAAATACGTACTGAAATGTATTGTTGGATTTAATGTTTTGAATTGAATCAGCATTCTAGTTCTGCTACAATATGTTATCTTCCTAATTTTCACTGTGACTGCTTCCAAAGGTTATTGAATAATATTCTTTTGATTAGTTTTAGCGTTACAGTACAGCGTCATGTACAGAATTATCTACTTTTCTGATACGAGTAGTGTATATGGTGTGTTTTATTTGTAGTATTAGCTTTACTATGTCAGTGTGTTGTTCAATATTCTAGTAATATATTGGATAATATGTTTTTTATTTATTTATTTTTTAGTAATGTGTGGAGTAATAGTAAATGTATAGTTGTATAATAGTAAGTCAGCGTGATGTATAATTGCAGGCTTGAAATTCCATTGTTAGTCTTGAATTTTACTGTTTTTTTTTTTTCCCTAACCAGTTTTGTATCAATGCAGCTCTAAGAATGTCATACATATTCTTTGTATCCCCTGTTTAGATGTGACTCTGTAATTTTTTTTTTTTTATTTAGACTCAATAAATGCCGTTAATGGCTTCTACAGGGCGGACATCATACTGCAAGAACTTGTTTCCGGTCAGTAGTCCTCCTTAGCAGTGTAAAAGTAAAAAAATGGTAGCATTCCAAACAATTTCCAAACAACGGTACCTAGAGCCATCCAATTTTGAATAACGTACTTTTGCACCCGAATATGGGCATCTGGAAACACAAATTTGGGATTTGTTTTTTAATCTACTTCATATTCTGTAAAACTTAAACGAATTTTTGATTAACAAACTGAACGATTTCAAAGCGAGCAATGGCAACGCTGTACGAAATAAAAAAAACATTTTTATTTTCAGCGCGCGAGACTGTGTATCGAAAATTCTTAAGATATGATCATTTTAAAATTATTTTGCGAAATTGCTGTTGAACTGAAGTTTATGTTTGAAATGCGAAGAACATGATATTTAATAAATAAAGGTAACACGCAAAATGTTAAAAAACACCCCTTTGGGCGTAATGTAAAATCTGAAAATTTTCAGAACTTTTTTTTTTATTATTTTTTTTTCCTTAATACCAACGATTTAGCATTAGAAAAAGTAGGGACCTTTTTCGAGTATTCATTTCCAGTCTCCTTTCGATGTAAAAGTAATGATCAACGATTTTTTCCTTTCCGATTAATAATATTGCTTATTCTGCTATCAGAAATTTTAACACCGTGCATTTAACAACGTTTTTGAATTATGGAATAGGAACATTCCTCTTCGGAAATCGCAAAATCATATCCTTCATTCTACAGCTTGTTTACATGCAACATTTTAAAGAAGAATAAATTTTAAAGCAACAGACGATATTTCTCTTTTAAACAATAAGCGGTTGACAGAACGTTTTATTCCAAAACACTTTATTAAAAAAAATTTAAAGGAAATTGTTCTGGAATATACAAACACTCCCTGTCATAACGAGCGCATAATAAAAATTTATAAAAAAGGTATAATATCTAAGACAGATTTTTCTCATCTAGTATTTTTTTTTGTGCATTCTGCCTATGTCAGAGAGGAGACTAGGATTCAATTTCAGTACATGAGTTCGAAAAATACAGCACATAAAAATGTAGTTAATTAAATACCCGAATTGAAACATTTTAACAAATTTCAGTAAAACAGAATTCTTTTTATGGTTAGATATAATAAATTCTAGTTTTATTCATTTATATTAGCTGGGAAAAAGAAAAATTAAAGTTTCATTTTTGGAAGTTATTAACTATTATGACAACTTATTTTAATTTGATGGGAAAAATATATTTTAACTTTTGAACATTTCCGTATGAATGTCATTAATTCGGTTACAAGAAAGCTTAGAAGTATATGCACGTAATATTAATCAAAAGTGTTAAAATGAGCAGTATTCTTTGTCTGAAAATTAATTTTGAAATTAAGCTTCTCTTCTTTCGTATGCCAGTCAAACTTTAATTTTATTTTCAAGAAGATACTTCTGCAGCATTTTCTGCAAAAAGTTTTTATTTTTCTTCAATACTTTTTTTTATTTAATTTACATTTTTGTGAACAATCTTACCGAGTTCAAAGCAAATAAAATAAAAAAAAGTTTTTAATTTCTTATTATAATTTGAACAGCATGAAACTTTTCAAAATTTATAATTTTAGTTTATTTGCAGTAAAGCCGACAGCGGTTTTCCTTTTATAATTAATTTGTTTGAAATTGAAAATCATTATATCTTTCTTGTATTTAGAAGGTTTAAAGATAGATGGGAACTTTATGCTACACATTGCTCAAACCTACTTTTCTAATGATAACATACCGAGCTCTTTTCCGATGCCTTCACTAAGCTGACATCTTTTAATGCTCGTCTCACTACCAACTGCTGGAGAACGAACACACTACAAAGTATTTTTATCTGTTTCCCCATGCATAATAGACCTTTCCTGTAGTTAGCCTTCCACAAAGGCAATTCTCACAGTAAATCCTCCACAAAGCATCCCTTCTGTTACGCAGGGACCACCAGTAGCCGATCGAGAAGATTCAGGTGTTGCGACTCGAGTTCAACTCACGGCGAACAGGCTGGTTGGCATGGGAGATTTCATAGTTTTTCCCCCGTGTTACATCAGTACGAGATAGTTTCCCTCCTGAAGACCTGCATGAAGATATCCCATAGCAGATATCTAATTGATTTGTTTTAATCGATTAATTGACTTGCCTTAGGAATACAAGGTCTGTCCCGAAAGTAATGCGCCCTTTTTTTTAAGAAAGTTATTGAACCGATTCGTACAATTACTCAATATTCTTCGAAATACATCCCTCCCGCTTTAACACACTTGTTCCAAAGCGATTTCCATGCTTCATATGCGTCCTAGAAGACCGTCACAAGGATGTCTTTTAGTAACCTCCTCGTAGTCGCATTGTTGTTCTCCAGGGTCTTCAAAGGGATTTTTTAATATTCGGGAACAAAAAGAAGTGGGGCGGGGACAAATCAGGACTCAAGCAACGTAAAAGTCTCCGACGGCGTTTTCTCAAGTTTAAAACAAAACTTTGCGTATCGCTACTCCGGGGTTTTTTCCATCTTGATTTGACGGAGCACTCACACAAGGCTTCACTGAAACAGGCACTGTGACTCTTCAGAAGCTCGAAGCCGACTGACGCTGGTCGCACTGTGTTCCGAAGACTCCACGGCAGAAGAAAATGGGGCGCATTACTTTTGGGACAGACCTTGTATACGTATTTTGCATCTTGTTTTTGATTCAATCAATCATTTGGAAAATTCATCAACTCTAGTAATGTATTGTGTCGTTTACGCAGAGATTTCACTTTAAAGAAAAAAAGCAGTCTTCTGGTTATAAAGCTGATGAGTATGAAGGCTGATTAAAAATAAGTCGCCTTTTCTGAGACAAACCATTTGACAAAATAGTAAAATGGTCCGTATATGCAAACCGAATCGGCTTCAGACATAAACGACAGAAATAGCTGCCTAGAGCGTCAATTTTCGGAGGCCCGCGTTAAGTTAGTTTCACATGCGACTCATAAATATATATCGCTTTGAACTGCCTATAAGTTCAAAATTGTTGTAGCCAGGGCTGCATAAAACCAAAAGCTGTGAACTATTGGAATGTTTTTTCTTCGAATATTCTAAAGCCTTGGTGCAAGTTTGTCTTTCATTATTTTGGAGGAAAATATTTTACCACCTGCTCTTTAGATGACAGTTCCAGAGAATTAAATGTCACTAACATGATCTTTAGAGGAGATTTTTTAAACCGAATTTTGCGTACCAGAAAAGAATATTTTTTCCCCTAACTTTGAAAATTAAGAGTTTTCTTTGGTTTTGTGAGATTGAAATTTCAAACAAATTTTTGACTCCTGTAATCCAAATTTTCTTTAGAATTTTAGTTTGGAGAGAATCAGATTGAAGATGATGAGATCAGACATCACTATGGTAATTTAAAAGTAACATTTTATATTTCTGCATGTAATTAGAGAGTGCTAAATTTCCACACAATCTGAAATTCTGAATAAAAATTACTGTTCGGGAATTCCGAATAAAAACTACTGTAGTATCTATCTTCTCCCAAAAAGAGAACTCAAACTTCCATTTCTGAGACTCACATATTTACTGCACAATAACCTACAAAATCGCTAGCAAGGTTTTTTTCAGAAATTTTTACTCTTTTCATACCATCTGCCCAGAATTACTATTTCAGTTTTTTGCGTCATTTGCAAACGAATTCTTTTATAACTAGAAAGAAGTTCCAGTATTTAAAAGATGAATCAAGACCAAAATGACGCATCAAATATCAGTTAAATATCAAGGCAATAATAGCTATATTCGTCGAGTGTCAAAGCATAATGAATCATGAATTTTTAGCAGTTGGTTAAATTTTTTGCAGAAGAAATTTATTTGTCTAAATTGCAGTAAACACTCAAAGCAATTAATAAAAATTGTCTAAATTCGAGAGCGGTCAAAATGGATATTTTCGTTGAAATATGATAGTCGAAATTTTTCGCAATTACAATATTCCCTTTACTTCGTACAAAGAAGTAAAAACTATTTGAATTATGCAGAGATAACTCGTGGATTTCAAACCAAGATAATATACCTGCCTATAATCCTCATTATACTGATTTATTTTGGTCAAAATACGATCCACAAGCTCCGTATTCTCCAAATATGACACCGAGTGACTTTTTCTCACTTCCACCGTAAAACTGCCGTTTCATATTCAGACCTCTGAATGCATAGACACATTAAAAGAAAATTCACGGGAAGCCCCCTTTGAAAGGATTTCAAGAAAACGACTTTCAAATGCATTTTGAAGGTCGGAAAAAACATAGGCATATATGCATTTTACAATCGGAGGGAACTGTGTTTTTGAATCGTACATTATACTTATGGATCATAGCATTGTATGTATTATTAGTGCCAAAATTAGGTAATATTTTTCATTGTTTTCATTCATTATCGAAAAAAACATTAATTCTACAAAATACGCTTTTGTAAATGACATAAAATACTCCGAATATTATATTTATGCATAAAAATTAAATAAATAAAACACTAAACCTATTTCTAACATTTTCCAGCAATCAAATAGAACAAAAATATGCAAATATAGTTTTTTTTTAACAAAATGGCTATTAACCTCAGATTTTGGGTTGCTTCACTTAATGCTTTGTTCAGCTTTTCATTCGAGACTGTTGCCATTCGGCAAAATATAAGATGTTTATCTTTCAAATTTAACTTCTCTGTGATTGATTAACAAATTAAGCTACTAAAAACGATATATACAGTTCTTTAGTCCACGGGGCAATTTGCCCAGGAGGACTAATAATTTCGTTTTGGCATTTTACGTGGATTCACTAAAAGCGTTGTTTCACTTTTCAAAATGTTGCCACCAAATGTTGCCTCTGTATTATATTTAAAGAAATTAAGTAATGAAGAATCTACATAAATGTATATATTTATGTATGTTTCCTCCTCGCATTGTGATAAAACAACGGTACCTGGAGCCATCAAATTTTGAATACCGAACGTTTCCACCTGAATACGGGCATCTGGAAGCCCAAATTTGAAACGTGGAATTTGTTTTATTATCGATCACATATTTTGTAAAACTTTAACAAATTTTTGATTAACAAACTCAAGGATTTCAAAGCGAGGAATGTCAACGTTGTACAGAAAAAAAAACATTTTTCTCTGCAGGGCGGGATGCTGTGTATCGGAAATTCTAAAGATACGCTCATTTTAAAATTATTTTGCGATATTGCTCTTTAACTGAATTTTATGGTTTAAGTGCGAAGAACATGATAGTTAATAAATAAAGGTAGCATACAAAATGTTAAAGAAACGCCCTTTTGGACGAAATTTAAAATCTAAATCCTTTCAGATATTTTTTCTTATCTGATGGATTTAAATAAAAATGCCTTTAATTCATGATATATTCTAATTAAAAATATCAAATATTTTTATTGATTAACATATTATATTTTTCTCACTTTTTAAATACACAGAAGATATATAACGCTTCCATGTTTGTCTAATTGCATATTCATCTATCCTGTAAAATGTTTCACTATTCCACCTGGACCATCTTTATCAAAATTCCCTTTACATAAAACATATTAAACCATATCAGAACCTTTTCGGGCGATCTTTAAAATCTGAACTCTTTCAGATTTTTTAAAAGCTCAAAAAACTTGTTATTCCTAACAGGATTTTGCGTTGGCTTACTTTAAATGTCATCCACTGTCCATGCGTTATTTCCCTTTTCATTCGAATCTGTAGCAAATCGTTAAAATTTATGATATTTATATTTCAAATTGAACCTGTATATCACAGATTAAGAAACTAAGCTACTTAAAAGCAATAGATGCAGTTGTTAAGATTATTATTATTATTATTATTTAATTTTCGAATCAGATATATTTAAATAAAAATGCATTTAATTCATGACATAGTTAATTCAAAGCATTCAGTATTTTTATAGAATGAAGCTGTGTATTCCTTTACAAATATACAAAACTATATAAAATTCAAATATCAATCTAATTGTATATTGATCAAGATCCTATAAAATATTTCACTATTCCGCCTAAGGTAACTCTATTGATATTATCTTACATGTAAAGCATATTGAACTTTAAAAGAACTCTTTTGGGCAAGTCTTAAAGTCTGAAATCTATCACATTTTTAACCCAAAAGTCTTTTGGGTTAAAAAGTCTCGAAATGAGATTTTGAGTCGGTTGACTATAAACGCCTTCCGTTTTTCAAATTGTTACCATCAAAATTTAGCGACCTGTATTTAAGAAATTAAAAAAGTAATTACACAATCAATATAAATTATCAATATACTTTAATTTTAATTAATACAATAAAAAATTCTGAAAATTTTCAGATTTTGATGGTCGCACAAAAGGGTTTGTTAAGGTTTTTTACTCTCTTCCGGAGCTCGCAGTTCTAGTTTGCTGTTACACTCACTTCTGCTAACCCACTTTTTTTTGTCATTTTAGCTTTATTATTATTTCTTCGCACTTCGCCAAGTACAACCTAACAAAACAATTGCAAAAACTTTAATAGCAGCTTGGCAGTATACGTATAGAATTCCCGACGAGGCGTCAAGTGTTGACATACATTTTTCTGTTCTTTTTTTTTTTTTTTCAGTTCACTATATCAATGTTCAATTTTCTCAGTAAGATAGCTTTACGAAATGTTTTTTCTCTTTTTTTTACTACGTTTTCCGTGTTTACTTTATTTATTAAATAGCGCGTTCTTGGCGCTAACGCCACATAAATTCGATTCAAGCACAAAATATTTAAAAAGAGCATATCTTTAGAATCTCCAATAGACAGTCTTGCATGCTGAAGATAAAAATGTTTTATTCAGTACAGTGTTGCAACTGGTCGCTTTGAAATCGTTGAGTTGTTCATGAAAAATTCGTGGAGTCGTAGTTAAGTGATAGTTTCACTGTTTTAAAAACTATGAAATAGATAATAAACAAATTCAAAATTCAAGCTTGCAAGTGCACATGTTCGGGTGGAAGACTAAGTTGTTCAATTAATGGCTCTATGTACTGTCGTTGTTTTTTTTCCGCAATGCGAAAAGCATACATGTATTCATGCAGATTCTTCATTATTTAATTTTTATACATGTAATATAAGCAGATAATAGTATTTGGTGGTCACAATTTGAAACGTGATCATATGCATTTAAGTGTTTCGACGTAAAACTTCGTTTCCAGACTAATATCCCATTCGGGACTAACGTTCCTTTTTAGGCTAATGATAAAGAATCTGCATGTATGTATGTACGCATGCTTCGTGTATGTATGTAATGTTGTACTGCAGAATAAGGTTTTTCTTTTGTTTAAATTAAAATTGATGTGGAAATCTTCAAAATATTTTTCAGCCATTAAGAAAATCCAAATAAAAAATGTTATAACTAATACAAGTCTATAATGCTAAACTTTCTGTAGAAAAAATAAATGACATCTGTGATCACATAACTGCCCTTGCAGAAGCATAGTATCTAAAATGAGTTTCGCCAGGAGCTTACCAGCAAAGAAAACAAATTTTGTTTTATCCTCACAGTAAGACTTTTATTCTCTTTACTGCCAATGGCCACAACATTGCCACAGAAGCAAAAGAAATAGAGCTGAGAAGAAATAAATAAATCAGACGACTAAGTAAGAGAAATACTACTAGAATGTTTCTTGCTCACTGGGACACAAGAGCATAGTAAAAAGAAGAAAAGAAATTTAGCAAATATAGATAAAGAAAAAGCAAAAAATACTACCTCAGTTTGCCCAAAAAAATGTAACCTTTGGCGGCTGACAAAAAAATATGTCGCCAATAAACGGCAGGGACACATCCTTATTTATAAATCTGTTGTGACAGTAGGAATGTAATAGAAAGGGATTTACTTCCGATTCATGGGGATAAAGGGAGAAATGATAACGAAGCACGTAGGGAATTCTGTATTGGTTTCTTGTTCAACGTAACCGCGAGTTTATATAGTGGAGAGTAGTATATTAGGGATTTTATCTACCTAGTTTTTTTTTTTTATTTTATCGAAAAATAAGGATATTACTGGATACATAGCAGAAAAGTAATAATTTTTTTTTGTAATTTATGTTTCTGTATGCCTGTTATGGAAGAGGAGCTAAAGCTATTTTAAGAAAATAGATAAAATAAACACGATACATATAATAAATCGTTTATATACCTTATAAGGGACCGTTCGAAAAATGAAGTGCAAATGAGAAAGGTGTATAAAGTTCTAAAGATGTACTGTTTTTAAATATTACTTAATTTTGCTGTTGAAGTGTACGTAGCTTCAGTGCGAAGAAAGTGATATTTAATAAATAAAGTTCCAAAGACAAACAGTTAATAATAATAATAAAAAAAAAAGATTGTGTGAACCATCTTACTAAGAAAGCTGAACATAGACCTGATGAACTGAGAAAAGACTAAAAACACAATTAATGGGAATACTTAAGACTGTATCAGGAAATCTAAACATATGGTGCTCTAAAAATGTTTTTAATCTTGCTGTTGAAATTTGTCTGGCTTAAGTACGAAGAAACCGATATTTAATAATAAAGTTAAAAAAACATAAAAAACGTTGCGTTAGCAGGAGTGAAGTCAAGAACGGATGGGTTAGCTGTGAGCTCAGCGACAGCATTTAACAAAACCTCTGGTGGGACGTTAAAATCTGAATCCTTTCAAATAAATATATGTACAATTATTTATTATTTATTTATTTTAAATTATATGTGCGTAAGCTAATCAATATGCCCCCCAAAAAACTTTCCTCAAATCTCCCTTTTTAATTTTGTTATTTACAATTTGCTATCCTAAAAATAGAAACACGTTTACGAGAATTTTTTTCTAACTGAGTCATTCAAAATTAAACCCGGCCATATGTGTCTTATAACTTTAAAGCTTATGAGTCATGCAGTTTTAATACGCTTCAGCAGTAGTAATACCAAAATACGTGAACTGTAACTTTAATAAACCAAACAGAATAACGTAAAAATATAATTACACGAATATGCATATTAGAATCTATGCATTTCTTCTTTCGCTTGCTCTGCTGCTAAAACATCGTTCCTGTTCTCTTATGTGTGAGAAAATGAAACCCCGATAGAGAGTTTTTTTTTTTTTGGATTTTTACCAATTTATTCGCACATAGAAGAATCATTAGAAAATGAAGTTTTAAGAACCTTGAGATATTAGGCACTTGTAAAAGACAATGCAGTAAATATGTCTGGAAAATACAGTGGGCTCCATTAAATATGATAGTAAGTAGTCTTAGTGAATCATGCTTCCAAGCAATAACGTATTTTAATTTATTGGAGAAAGTTTATATATTTTTTGGCATCTACTCATAGGTGGAACAATTTAGAAAAACGTTTTGCACCAAATAATAAACATTTTACAGTAAAAAAATTATTTACTACTAGATGGTCTTATAAAACTAATGCAGTTAAAGCAATCAAATCAATCCGCTCTGGGTTCAACGACATAAAAAATGCTCTACTTGATATATCTCGAGATGAATCTCAGAAATATTGTAAAACTGGAATCCCGAGAAACAGTAAACAAAATTAATAATTCAGAATTCATTTTATTAACAGTTATTTGAGATATAATTCTTTCCAGAATAAATGCAAGACGTATATCCTTATAAGACCCTACTATGCCAATCTCGTTGCCGGCAAGTATATTTGACAATTTATTTGATTACGTTACTAGTTTAAGAAATTTATTTCTGGAAATAGAAGCGGAGGCACTAAACGTGCCAGAATTAAAATTTATTCGGATACTAATAGGAGATAGAGAAAACGGAAAGAATTTTTTTGCTACGGTTCATCGTAATGAGGACGACAAAAGCCCGTGTAATCAGGGTCAAGAAGCCTTTAAACAGAATTGCTTTTACGTAATATGTGACAAAATATCTTTTGAACTAAAATTACGCACCAAAAGTTACAAAGGCAATATTGAGATTTTAAAAATATTTCATACAACCTCAAATGACAATGTATCAGTTAAATCTGAAGATACCACATTACTTAAAAATGGTACAGTGAAGACATTGATATAAAAAGAGTTGGATGAGGAACTGCTACAGTTTCTATTGCTTTGGAAAAGCCAAAATTCAGCGTTGCTATCTGACATGCTACGATTTATAAAGACTACAAAAATTGTATCGATATTTCCAAATATGGAAATCATATTACGTATATTTGTAACTTTGTCTGTCTCGAATGCATCTGGTGAAAGATCGTTTTCGGTGTTAAAAGGCGTAAAAAACTATTTACGAAACTCATTAAGTCAAACAAAATTAACTTTAACTGCACTACAGTTAGAACAAAACCCGTTGGACAGTATTAATTATGAAGAAATAATTGATAAATCTGCAGAATTCAAAGCCAGAAAAAAAGGATTTTTGAGTTAATTTCGTGATCATTTTTCAAAGCTATGGTTTTGACATTAATAAATTTCGTTTTCCTAATTTAATGCACACTAACAAAAAGTTCCAATTCTGTTGATTGTATTGATACATAATCAAAGGCATGTTTATAATTGTACTAGCAATGGAAACTGTATTAAAGATTTTTGAAACACTGACTATTTTTGCTAATTATTATTATATGCTTATCACTTATTATTTTGTCAAAAAGTTCTCATAAAAATTACGTAACACCCCAAATATAGGGGCCCGGCAGGAAAAAATGTCTTGTGCTCTAAATAGGTTAGTCCGTCTCTGTGTTTGGATGGTTTCACTGTAGCATATCAGCATTTGAGGGAGGGAGAGAATAAAGTAAGAAAATTTATTTATGCATATAAGTTGAGGAAAATGTCTTACCCGGCTTTGGTTTTAGAAATTCGGTCAATTTTCCAAATTCGGCCCAAATTTCGAATGATATTGTCGCAATATTTACAAATATTTTATTCCTATTTATTGTATTTTTTGATTTTCTGCACTGTATTGATTTACTGTAGTATTGAAATTTTGTATTACTTGATTTATTTCATGCATTTATTTATTGTTTTCAGAAAAGGCCTTTTATGGTTTATTTTTTGTTTAGCTTAATTCGTGGCTTGCATTTATGTGTTTATTTCTTGCTTAGAATAGCAGATCTTTTAATTCTGAGCGCAATGGCTTTGGGACTGTAAAAAGCAGTTCAGTTAAAAGGCGAGATATAGCCAATATCTTTTTAAGGGGCCTTGGCAATTTCTCATCATCTTGGCGACATCCTGGAGGATTTGCGAAAATACGTTTTCGAAGCTTTACGACCGATTCTTCTAAAAATTTCCAGACCCCCACGCTGCAAGGGTATAAATGCGAAGCTAAAGCTAAAGTATCTAACTACGATCAGAGAGACCAAAGGGTAAGTAGACCAATGAGGGTTTAGGTTTGAATAAGCTGCGAGATTGCAGTTAGCTGAATTACGAGTTAAGATTCAACCTGAGAGTGTTTTGATGAACTTGACGATTTATTTTGTGTGTTAAGGAGGAATTGCTGGATATCCAAATTCTCCTTGTGTTATTTCCAGTTATTATCATGTGGTGTGTACTAGTTTTTGAGCTTATTTTCCTAGTAACGTGTTTAATTCTTCCTGATTATCTAAACTTATTATTTAAAGGAACATCAATGATTTCGTAGCTCGCGACTGTATTCTCAGGTTTCTTTCAAAAAATTGAATCCTAGCATTTTTGAGGAATACTTAAAATGCTTAGTGTAAAATACTTAAAACTATCTGTATTTATCGATGAACATGAACAGTGAGTGATGAAGAACAATCAGCGCTCGAGATAATATCAGGGATTCAGTAACCAGAATAATGTTCGAAAAAATAACTAACTAGGCTAACATCATGGACAACGTCAATGGGTCAAAAATCACTGTTAATGTGAAGGCATTAAAAACATCCAGGAAAGAGGAATAACTTCAACTTTAACCAGTAAAAATGTTATTACCTATATTTTCAAGCAACTTAATCTGGAAAATAAACTATGTCTTCAGAGGTCTCCTTTTTTCTTCTTCTCAGTTGCGCACGCATCTTTTTTCTGTCTATATTTCTCACTCTATTTATCTTTTTTTTTCTCATTTCACCATGCACATGTTATTTGCTTTTATTTACATTATTCTTTCATTTCGAAAGCAGTCAACGTGTAACAGGACATTAATTCTAAACACTTTAGTTATGTTTAAGAATACACGAATTACTTTCATGTTTATGTATTCCAGTTTACATATAATTAAATTACTTATCGTTGTGGATTAAAAGAAATTTCCAAATATTATGACATTATCACTGTTGTTTGTGTTCCGTTCACTTCTTTTCTCCCTGTCCCCTTCTACGCTTTCCCAAGACAGTTTCGTTTGAAGCTGTTGTTTTGTTACAGCAACGCATCGATACTAAGTAATTAGATCTAACTTTGACTTCTAGGCAAGATTAACCCGTAACCAGGGCCAATCGTAAGTTAACCATACCCACTTCTATTGTCCACCATTGCGCATCGAAGTACCTCGGAATTACATCCCAAGAATATTCATATAAGTACTTAATGTATCATTACCAAATTAAAGTCCTTCTATGCTTCAGTTTCTTCCAGCTACTTTGTTCTCTAAAATATTTTCCAGTGGGATCTGGACTCCGAGACGTCGTGTTTCCGTTCCTCTCGCCCTTGCAAAAACAAACAAGTCTGGGTTGTGCTCGCAATTCATCAAGAAAACGCGCTTCGCAGAAGCAAGTTATTTATCTAAGCGAGAAAGCGATAGCCGGGCTCATAGGGCGCGAGTAAAGAGTGAGAAACCGAAAACGCCAAGGGTGGGGCCCGTGACGCAACGGGGTCGAGGCCTCTTCGCGCTTGCCGCACAATGCACCCTTTCAGATTCTGCCAAAAAAAAAGAAAAATTCTCCTCGTGGTCCTCTAGCGTTCTAGTAAGTTTTAAGCTACATTCACTCGCAACGAAACTGAATTTAATAACTTTAAAAAGTCGGGAGAGAGGAAATTCTTTACAGATGTAGGTACTAGCGAACAAACATCGTTTATTTAGTGCAGTAATAATGAATATCAAAACACAAAAGAAACACTTTAAAGTAAAACATAAAAAACGTAAGGTTAGGCTCAGCAACAACCTTATCTTTCCCGTAGATTTTTAGTCAAGACTCCATCGATTTCGGGGGCAGGAAAATATATATCTCCTTTCATCGGGAGCAAAGAAATCTAATTTCTGGCAGATTCCTATGCTTCTGATAAAGAGAGACCTCAACCTGCCTACCCTCGAAATCGATGGAGTCTAACTAAGACCTACACCAAACACAAGGTTGTTGCTGCGCCTAATTTTATGAAATAATGAATATGTTCATGAACATGAATTCAGATATTTGGAATTTAAATATATTTTAAATTACAATGAAACCTCGGTTCACGAATGTTATTCGCCCCTGAATGGCGTTCAGCATTCGAAATTTTCGAAAAGCAGAATGATTTTCCACTTTGGAATTAATGTAAAATGATTGAATGTGTTCTTGTACCACACATGACTATTTATCGAAACTTAACAGTATTAAAAAAACGGATAAAAAAGATGAAACATTAAATTTTGTCGTGATGGTACAATAAAGGTTAGTTCAAGGCCAAATGAAGAAAAAGAGAAAAAGAAGATATGTTGTTATTTAGATAAAGAATAACAACACTCGAATTTGCTTCAGGCTTATTCTGTCTTCTCGTTATTTGTTCAATGTGATTTACTCTTGATTACGTCAGTGTATCTAAATAATTGTTATGCTACTTTCCATTAGAATTTCTGTCAAAATATTTTCCAGGGTATTATTGTTCTCAACAATATTTAAAAGACAGGACTTTCAAAATTACCCGAAGTTGTGATACACTTCCAGATAAAAGAAGAAAACAAAACAAAAAAAGACGATTTCCGAAGTTACTTAAATTCACACTTTATTGACCGTCATTCGATGCCGAACTCTCTTCTTCTTCTTTTTTTTATTTGTTTTTTGATGAAGAAACTATGTTATAGTCAGTATAACATACTTCTGCGGGAATACGGGTCCGTAATAAATTGAATGCACAAGTCAAATTAGATGAATGAAATTTATTTTGATCGAAAAGAAATATATAAAAACTCTGGAATGTTTCTCAGAGATATTCGTACAAGTGTTCAGACTATCACGCAGTATAATCAATAGTTATACTTCAAAATACTAAAAACGTTAAATATAACGCAATGCAAAGCGCATGTAAAGAGAAAGCTACCCTGGATATCTCAGTTCACGCGGAACTAAACAACTCGCAACAACAATAACTAAGCAACCTAACTCAGACGCTCTCTCTCCGACCTTTTATAGTTTTCAACCGGTCGCGAGAAATTTCTAGTAATTTCTGCTTCTGGAGATTTCTGGAAAGAAATAAGAGGATAGATTACGGTTAGAGATAACACAGTGGTCAATTACATTTTTTTTCAGTTTCAATACAAATTAACGAGATAACCATCTACTCAATGTTAAATGCACGTACCCCTATAATCTTCTTTTCCGGTATAACTTTCTCTTAAAATTTGTCTCGCGCTGCATTGCACGGGGAAATACAGCAATTTTAATTATAATTCTACTAAAATTACCTATCTAAATACAAAATTCGTAACAATATAAAAACACAGTTCAGTTTATAGAGTGTATTTATTCATTTTTTTGTATAATTTCGGCGCCATTTAATTAATGTTTAAAACGAAAAGAATATTTTCTTAAATGTTCCATCAAATAGTCTTTTCTTCTGGGTTATAATACTACATCATGATTTCGATTTCCAGGATAGAAAGACTTTTCTTAAAATTTAGTTTTCATTCTTATTCCACTATTTTCCAGAGTTCATCAGTCGTGGTGCGTTTGCGCTCAGAAAGAGCTCTTTTCAAGAGACCATCAAAGACACAATATCCCATGGATGAAACGTCAGGGCACTTCGCAGTAATACTTTGGAAAGGTATACATGCAATACTTAGATCAGTTTTCAGTTTTTCAAGGAATGCAGTGGTACTTTTCGAAGTATGATTTGTTGCTTTGCCTTGATATTTCACTCTTTAAAAATCATTGAGATAAAGGAAAGGAATTATTCCTGTAAACATAGGAAGTAAAATTCTATCTTAATTGTATGCTGAGTTTGTTTTAACGTTTTTTCGCACTCTTCTTATTTTAAGTTTCTCATTGTAAGAGAATCCTGCGACAGTCATAAACCCCTTGCTGAAACAATCTTTGCATTAATGGAACCACATTTGTGCATTTTTTATATTCGTTTTTGATAATAAATAAATCTTTTTGGGGGTAGTCAATTAGACATGCTTCATCTCGGGTCATAACGTATTTTCACTTATCTCTCCTGTAAATAGTTTTCTTACAGCGCTCCACAAATAATTCTGAGCTGAAACACATGCCTCACCAAAAGATAGTGAGCAGTATACTCTATTTTGTTTTTTTTTTTCGGGGGGGGGCTTTTTTAATTTGTAAATTTAGGATTATTATTTTATTGTTGCCACAGATGTATTTAAAGACTTTGCAATTAATTTCTACGTCTGCATATTTTCTCTTGTTGCCACCAATTTAACTTTAGGAACATTAGAAATAGTAGGTACGTTTTTCGAGTATTCGTTTGTAATCTTCTTTCCATGTAAAAGTAGTGATTAACGGTTTTTCCCTTTTCGATTAGTAATGTTGCTTACTTTTGCATTTATAAATTTTATTACCATGTATTTCACATTGTTTCTGAAAAATAGAAAAAGAATATTTCTCTTCGGAAAATGCAAAAAAAACATATCCTTCAGTCCACAGCTTGTTTATATGCGACATTTTGAAAGAAGAATACATTTTAAATTAGCAGACGATATTTCTAATTTCAAACAATAAGTGGTTGCCTGAAATTTTTATTCCAAAACAGTTGCTTTTTTTTAATTCTTTATCGAAATCATTCTAAAAATAGGTAAACACACTTTATAATGGTAACGTTGATTTAAAATAACGGTGTTGAGTAAGTTTTTTGAATTTAGTTGGTTTATAAGTGTAAATTTCAATTCACAAAGTATAATATAAATTGCTAGTTGCTTATACTATATTAATTATATTGCTTCGTTACTGGTGCACACCCACAAAGTGTTTATGTAAATTGTTGACTCGGAAATAATTAATTCAAATCCCGATTCCCTAAAATTCGCGAATTTTTTTCATTATCTCGTAAATGTCCCATAAACTTCCCCGTCCGTTCCAAAGACCCAACCATTATCATAAACAAAGCACAATCTTCAGAATTTCTTGGTAGCATGGTTAATATTCCCAATGTCGCCGAATCTTTACGAAAATGCAAAAAAAAAATTCCAACGTAATTTTTTTACGAGTTCTTTTCCTCTTCTTTCTTTCATTCTTTTTATTTTTAAATTTTATTGATATCAAATAACGCTTAGCTAACGACAGAACTAAACGATAAAAATAAATTCAGACAGAAATACTAAAACACAGTCTTCTCTATTGCCCCTCGAAAATATTATTTGAAAAAGAAATAAAGCCTTCGCGTGTTTGAGATTGCCACAGCCACTTGACCTCACTAAGCATCTGATCTCCTCCCTCAGCTTTTTTTTTTCCGCCTCCAGTATTTCAGCAATGAAGCAGTTGTTTTTTCAAGTAGAAAGTGGCAACAGTCGAGAACTCAAATTTGTTTTCTTTTTCGATATAAGTACCACTGAGTGTTAAGTAACAGATATTCGATTTCATTCCTAATTTCTGTATTTTTTTTAAATATCTCCTTTGGATTTCACTTCATATCGTTGGTAATTTCGTAGATCGTTCATACCAGTTGTGTTTTTGTACTCACTTTTAGTCTGCTATGAACAGGAAATCGAAGAAAAATAAAAGTTATGAGGCTGGCTGGTTATGTCAATGGTTCGTCTCGAGAAACACACGATTTTGTATTCGCCACTTTATGAACTGTAATTTTACGTTTCGAAAAGTCGCAGCTAGCAACCAGTGTCCAATGAAAATATTCAGCGCTCCTAAACCCAGAAGTTTATTGTGGCCCCAAATGTTTACTTTCTGTGTTTCATCATAAAAAAGAATTGTAATGGAGAGTTATAGAATGATTTAGGTACTCCAAAATATCTGGCAATCTAGTCCCAGGCCGGAATCTATCTTTGATGGACTTGATAGGGCTTAGCAGGTATACGCATAAGTAGAAATAGAAGTTCACAATTCGTACAGGTATAGCGCTGCCACACTAGCTGTGCAGTTCAGCCCAAAGTTTGAGAAAGAACAGTCCAATGACGGTTCGAGGGTCTCCCACCTTTTTTCTCTATCACCATCTTCGAAAGAGAATTTTTGGCTTGCCGTGTATTTCACGGCTCCCTCGCCGCACAAACACTATAAACCAGCGGTTCTCAATCTTTTGACTAACGCGTACCATCTAAACAAAAACTGAAAACCTTTAGTACCACCACCACTCTTGAACAAAGCTCAGATCGCATAAATTTACGAGTGTCAGAGAAAAAACTCAATCAGAATGTTGGGATTTTAAATTTTGAATTTAATAGTTAAAAATACTTTGCTTCTTTGCATACCACATTTTTCTCATGCGTACCACCGGTTGAGAACCCTGATATAGACTATAAGCTTACAGTCACCCATGCCTCCTCCGGGATTCGAAGCCTGGCCCATCGTTAAGTTAGAACCTATGCATATTCTGCGTAATATGCACCAAAGCTGCTTTGATATGCACATCCTACATTTGTGTTTAGCATTCGTACGTTTCATGATATCATTTACATCTTAGTCGGGTTTTTATCCACTGTTTAATCTGTGCTTGCTTGATTTATAAAATTCCATCTCAGCTGTCAGACTAGCATCAGGGCGTTACTGGGAACCCATTTCGCACGGATACGGGAAATATACGAGGGTCGAGAGCCAACTCAGTGGTTTATGTTAGTAACCACCATACCAGCTGGGCGGCATGTTAGAGTTTGATATGGATATGGTTAAGTATGGTGGACATTCATTGTTTCTCCACCTGCACATTAATTATCTAGATAATTACACCACACATGGCTCACAGGAGACCTTGCCAGCCTTGCTTGCAATGCTTTAGGAATACATTTCTCAGAGAGCTACCTTTCATGCCAATCGTTAGCCCTGTCATTTTCCCTTCTAATATGAGACGCCATCATAACAGCGCTTCATTATGAAGGTTCTGGTCCCTTTATGCAAGTCGGCTAAGAACGAAATATTTATAAAGGTATCGCGAAGTAAAAATACCAGCCCCCTTAAGCAGATCCTTTTGACCTTAAAATGAGTCAGATTCATTAGGGTTCCGGCATTTACGTGCCAGTAGATCCTTTTTTTCCAACAACGTGAGACCGTTATGATGAAGTCCCGTTTATGCATTTTGTATGTAGGATAATGTTTTTCAGTCACTCTGTGCATGTATTTAAAACTGCTGGCTCAAGAACATTTTTATTCCTTCCTTGGTATAAAAATCTCTTGTTAGAAAGTTCTCTAAAAGGCGTTCTTGTAGGCATTCTTGTCATTCAGTTCCAAATTCGTGCTTCCACGTATATATGTTCAGGTAGATGATTATGTTATTCAAAATTTTATGGTTCTAGATATCTTCGTTTTTGACAGTGCCAAGAACATACATACATACATGCATGCAGATTCTCCCTTATTTAATTTCTTTAAAAATAATATAGGGTGATAAAATTTAGTGGCAACAATTTGAAAAGTGATATGCCGTTTATACTGAACCGAGGTAAAATCCCATTTTGAGACCAATAGCCCTTTTTGGGCTAACCAAAACATAATCAATAATGGTGGGCATTTATATAATTTTAATATTCTTGAATGAATGTTAACAGTTAAGGAAATGCAAATAATCTGCCTTGACGTTTAAAATATATTAAGGTAATACCATTTACAGAAGGTTTTGAATAAAAAGAATTAACGAGTTACTTCTATTTTACTCTAACCTGAATGAATTGTTTTTATAAGGATACTAAAATATTTCACATTTTAATAATATTAAGCAGATATGTATATTGAAGTTAAAATGCTATAAAAAGCATTTATTTCGAAAACGGGCTTAAAATTGGAAATCTCGGATTGGTCTTCAAAGAGAACAAATGTTAAAAGAACCTTAGTGTTCATTTTAGTGCCATCTGTAAAGCAAACCATATGAAAACACTTTTCAATAGCCTCTTTATAATCGCAGAAATTTATGGGCTCTAATGTAGCAGGATGAGGAATATCGGGGAAGAGAACATTTCCATCTATGCAGTCTTTCCAAAGTATTGCTGGCTAATGCCTCGAAAATATTATCCTTACGTTCAGTTTCGAAATCATAGGCGGAACTCTTGCAAGATCAAAAGTAGCCTCATAGCTTAGTGTTCTACAACCACTAATAATATGAAGAAAAATTCTCCGTTAAATCTTTCTCAGATTTCTTTTGATATCTTCTTTGCAAGAGCATGCCCTCAAACATGAGAGCTGTAAGAAATGCACAATACGCTACTTATACATCAGTTTCTTGACTTTATAGCTTACTCCAAAAGTATTTTTGGTAGTTCAGTGAAAATCGTTCATAATTTTTTCACCTTTAATAAAACGGAATTCGAAGAGCTTTCTCCATGTACATTTTTGGTCAAAAATGACACCAAGATACTTAACACTTTCTAAAAATATTACAGTACTGTAGAATGATTAGGGTTTTTTTGTGCTGAAGACGTGAAAAAATTAGCAATGCCATCGGGATTCGAACCTGCACCTCTTATTTGAGTGTGCTACCGTTATACGACGAGGGCATGCTGGAAAGGGAGAGAAAATTTCTTATAATACGTGCTAAACTATAATCCTGAAAACAAACCGTAAAATAGCTGAAGAGTAAATTTTTATATAAGAAATTGGGGGGATATAAAGTATGAGGTTATTTGACAAAATACTTTATATGAAATTTCATTTGCATCTAAGGCATCTAACCCCACTCAGATGTTTCAATCAGATTTTGCCTTGAGCCTTCGGTTTTTTAAAATCTGGTTTTGAACATCACAGTAAGCAATCTGATGATAGATGCTCTGTTGTACCAAACATGCGCATCACTTACAGCCAAAATCATTAAACCTAAGATCACATTGTTTTCATCAGCGGCTATAAAGCACAAGCGATGAAGAAGACATCTGTTACTTAATATCACAAACATGATCTAATCCGCATCAAATGAATTTGTTTATCCGTGTTTTATCCTATTTTTATATTCGCCTAGAGGGTATAGTGGTTAGGGGAGCCTACTGCGGAACCGAAGGGCTCGTATTCGAATACCCCAAAAGGCATGGCTGTTCGTAAATGTATAGTGTCTTTGCGTCATGTGGGGCACTCTAAATATACGGCGGGCCGAAAGTCCTCTCGCGCGGTTTGGTGGAAGGGGAGAGGTGTGGGAGACCCTTGACCCTCCCCGAGGGGCTTTTCCTCAAAACTGGGATGGAAGTAGAAGCCCACCCTCCTTGAGGCTCTGGCACCATTCGTCCATGAAATTCATGGACAAGACAATAACATCCTGTTTTTATGTGTTGTTCTAAAACCTACGCATAAATGTTTTTTCTGCCTATTTTGAAGAAGGAATATGCATTCAACAACAACACTGCGAGTAGCAATAATTTATAAATCATCACTTCATTGTACCTGCCATGCTGACATCATTGGCAGGTCATACAAGTTTGTCACTCGATAATTTAGAACCATTTTAATTAATATTGAGTTTTGTGTGCTTTGAGTATTTTTGATTATGTTCATGTTCGCATTTATGCACATCCTCATTTAAGGTGTATTTAGTGCATAATATAATATGCCTTTTATAAAGATTGCATTAACATATCTTATAGCATGATTTTCATGCTAAATTAACTGAAAAATATTTTTCAATAAGTTTCGAATTTTAGATCTGTATTTGCCTTCGCTTACTTCGCCTTTTGAATATGACCCGTCAATCTAAAATAGTCTGCTCGTTAAATTACGAGAATATTTCATCAGAGTGCTCCCATCTCAGAAAAAAAGACACCGCTCCAAGCAATTTATACCACAAGGACACAACCCATTCCGAGAATCAGTAGTTGGCAACTCGCCAATATTTCTTCCGGCGGCTGATCGAACGCCTAAATTGTTCTTAACTCAAATGACTGATGCGTAAAACCTAATCGGGTACAGAAGTTCGAAGGCGATAAATGCTCATACACAGCAGAAGTAAACGATGTGGGCATGGTTCCCGAATTGGAAGAACGATCATTTTCCCATTTTCATAACCAGCGATAAAATGCGATAGGAAAATCTGGCGTATCTTCAATTAAAATATTGCTGGATGTTGCAAAATTCGACAGATCATAATCTGCCACGTTGTTGCCACTACGTGCGCATCTTTCAAGGGTTAGTTAATGTGGTATTTAACGCCATGAAGATCACTGCTCCAACTCAATGACTCAGAGATTTAAACTACTACTACTAATAAAAATTTAATAATTAACAAAGCAAGGAAACAAACTTCTTGAATACAATATTTGTGAAAATAGATTTAATGTCTTTCTAAATACGGGAATTAGAGGCTAAGCTACAACAGTTTGGGGGGAAATGTTTAAATCGTTTAAATATGTTAATGATGCCTTGTAATAATTGCTGTTTTTATAGCACAATTATTCATTAATCATATGCAAAAAACAAACATTCAGCAGTTTTGTTGATTTTAGCACACAGAAATAGTTTATCAAAACTATTCTGTTACCATTTGCCCCGGACTTTGGCTAAATGGTAAAAGACCTGGACAAGTATTAACAACAGTATTTGTAAAACACTTGGTGCTTATTATTACTTGGCATTGGGTGAAAGCGTCATCGAATGATATCAAGTGGTTTATTGCAAGCCAAAGATAACATTATTTAACCAATCAACATATATATATATATATATCAGGCTTCACCAAAACTGCAGTTAATACAAATAAGTAACAGCTTCTCTCCTCTCACACATTTAACGTGCACCCACATTTTTCAAATGAAGCAATATATACATTCTTCAGAATTGCTGAAGGCATTTCCGTAAACTCAGCAAAACTACTTTTCTGTTTCAGGATCCGTATCTAAATTCAAAATCCTCTTCTTCACCCATTTTAACTCTTCATTTTCTTTTTTTTTGGGGGGGGAGGGGACTTCTTTTCGAAAATTTTCTCTTTCTTTTCCCTTTTTTTACTTTTAAATCTTTTTTTTCTTTTTGGACTCTTTTTGTAAACTTTCGCTTTCACTTCGCTCCATTTACTTTTTTGTATTAATTATCTTCTTCCAGTACTTCTTTTTTCGGGTATACCAGTTAAGCTGGCAGATTTCCTTTTGCGTCGGCCTCTATTAGACTACTTCTGAGGTGAAACTTTAGGAGGAGATCTAATTCTGAAGGTTAAAAATCTATTTTTCTATTTGGGGAATGGAAACTAGATAATATAAAGTAAATTATATGTTAGCATTTAAAGAAGAAAGACTAATTGCATGAAACAAAATCTCGAGGCAAGTTGTAACATGTTACAACGTGCTCCGAGATTCTGTAACAACTTGCCACATCATATGATTTTGAACGCTTCCGTTAATTTTGAAAAACAAAAAAAAAATAGGATTGACAAAAAATTAAAGCAGCATTTCTAAATTTAATACTTAGATAAAATAAATGCGCAAAGTTATTTTTAAAAAAGATCAAATAACTTACGAGATAAAACAGAAAACGATGGAATACTAATTAATTAAGCGAGATGATTATTTACGAGATTAACTTATAAAATTTACTAGATTTGTTTCTCCTTTAACTAGTTAGGACGGAATAGGTCTACACAACTGTCACTTCTAATTTCCGCTGCGCACTGACGAAGGTACGTAGATGCCTGCGTACGTGCCCGTCATACGAATCATGTTTATTGAAATGTGTGATAAATTAAAAAAAAACACGTTCTGTAACCATAACATAATAATAATTATATTGCGCCCAAACGAGCCCCTTTTCCCCATTTACAGACACATACACGCTTCGAGAGCATTTGGACTAACGCTATTTCGATCTGAAATATTTAAAAACAGCATATCTTTAGAAATTCCGATAGACAGTTTTGCGTGGAGATAAAAAAAAAAAACTTTATTTCCCAGTGTTGCCGGTGTTCGCTTTGAAATTGTTGAGTTTTTTAAGCAAAAATTCGTTGAAGGTTTACCAAATATGAAATATGCAATAAAACAAATTCCAAATTCGGGCTTCCAGCTGTCCGTGTTCGGGTGGATGACTATGCTATTCAAAATTTGATGATTCTAAGTACCGTTGTTTTTTCAGTATGCCAGAAACATACATACATTCATGCAGATTCTTAATTATTTACTTTCTTTAAATATAGTACAGGGTGATAATATTTAGTGGCAACGCTTTTAAAAGTGATGCACCGCATTTAAATGATTCAACGCAAAATTCCGTTTCGAAATTAATAGTCCTTCTGGGCTATTGAAAAAAAAACATTGCGTAACGCGAGTGTTGCTTCTCATTTCTGTTACAACTAGGCAACTAGTTTTCTACAGTATTTCATTGAACGATTTGTAATGAGATAATTATTCTTCGTCAAAAAAAATTCTCTTGGAACTGATCTATACATATGCTTTTAAACATTTCTCAAAAGGTGATTAATTAAAATTTTTAAGATGATTTATTTTCGCGGTGCATTATCCAAAGGAAAAATAGAGTAGTAATCGAAGTACAGAAATTCTTTCATAAACAAATCATTTTAAAGATACTGCGGCTTCTCTGGAACTTGTTATATCTAGAAAGTACGTTTATTTAATTAGTGAATATATTTCCGATCACATGAAAATATAATCATGATCGTATGAAGCACCAAAAAGAAAAGTCACGTTAACTATATTTAAGTAATTTAGGAATATTTACAGAAATGCAGGATATTTTGCAGAACCTAGTCTGAAGAGAAAGAAAATACGCTGGAATGCACGACATTCCTTGAAGCAGGCGATCACTTGGCATTAAATTATCCTGTCATTGCTAACTTAATCATTGTATTTTGGAAGTTATCTTGCATTATCTCTTTTGTTAGTCTTGCGAAATTAACAAATTTAATTACTTAGTATTCCATCGTTTTCGGCCTTTGCATTGGTTCACTAAAAACGGCGTATCGCTTTCCAAATTGTTGGCACCAAACACACTGCACAACAAAAAATCGACGCACCAAGAAGAAATCATCCGATTGCTTTGAAATTTCATATACGTAAATGTTTTGACTAAATATGCAATGATTAAAATTTGGTGTCCAATGAAAGAGTAGTGCAATCTCCAGCGCATCCAGCAGTTGTATATAAAGAGCTATTCTTGAACTGTTGTTAAAAATTTCTGTGTTGCTATTTAGGATACCTTTTAACGACTGAAAAAATGCCTCGCCGCAGGATTCGAGCTCATTACCAGTAATTGTCAGATTTTGAAAGAGGTCGTATCATTGGATTGAAAGAGACATTGAAATAGACAATGGCAGATTTCAGCGTCATGATGGTATCGGTCGACCTAGAGCCACAACAGATCGGGAGGACAGAGTGATTGTCACATCAGCTGTCACAGCGCCTGATTCATCGCTATCAATCATCAGAAGTGTGACCCGCACACTAGTGTTCACTATGACCATTCACAGACGGCTGACAGAGCGAAATCTACGCTCGTACCGACCGTTACGCCACCTGCCACTTACCCCTACACACTGTCGAGCCATATTTACAGTGGTGCTTGGGCTTGATCAGGTTGGAATGAAGATGACTGGGGATGTATAGTCTTTAGCGACGAAACCCGCCTCCAACTGTGTCGTAACGATCAAAGCACTGTGCCGATCCTACTTTCACTACTGCACGCCACACTGATCCTCAACCGGAAGTTATAGTCTGGTCCGCTATTTCCCTTGATTGTCATTAGAGACGACGTTCTGAGACCTGTTTTGCTATCGTTCCTTTTGCAGTACCCTGGCTTTATTTTTCAGCAAGATAATACCAGATCACATACGGCACGTGTTGCTATGAACTGTCTTACAGCATGTAAAACACTTCTCTGGCCAGCCAGATCTCTCTCCCATGGAGCATGTCTGGGATATGATGGAAAGGCGACTGCATGTACCAGGGAATGTTGATGACCTAGCCCGATAATTGGAGCAAATTTGCCAAGAAATACTGCAGAAGACCATTCAGAAGCTTTGTTAGTCTATGGCCCGCCGTGTGGCAGCTTGCATACAGGCTAGAGGTGGGTTAACACCATATTGAGCTCGTTAATTTGAAACTATGTAACTCTGAAATAAATCATTCAACTGTTCTAAAATTTGAATCATTTTCTATTCTGTACATAATCTTCCTATCCACCAATTTTTTTCTCCATCTGAGAACTCCTTCTTGTTGCTTTGATTTTTTTTTTTTGTTATAGAGTGAATTATCGCGCATTTTAAAAAATTATTAAATAATGAAGAATCTGCATGTGTGTATGTTTCTCTAATTGTGAAAAAACCGGCAGTAGTCAGAGCCGTTAAATTTCAAATAACGTAATCCTCTACCCGAACATGGGCATTTGAAAGCTCGAATTTTGAATTTCGAATTTGTTAACCTAAACGGGACGTTAGTTCCCAATGGGATATTAGTCTCGAAACAAGTATTTTGCTTCGAAACCAAGGAGTCCATACCCATACGTCCCCATACGTCCCGTCTGAAGGATCAAATTTCAAATTTAATAAAATCTAGTTACATGAAAATGTGCAAATGGTAATTATTAGACTACAGTATGCATAGTAAAACCTAGAACACTATTGGGAATTTCAGTGGTATTTAATGCAAATTATGCCTGAAGGTACTTTTTTGAGTCTGCAGACGTTGATATTTGCTTTTAAAGTCAGTGTAATTTATTTAAAAATATGTTTCGTAGTCTCATCCGTAAGCTGCATGGCAGCCATGATAAGTCCTGACATCACTTTTCAATTGATTGAGATTTTAATTTAAGAAGCAATTTTTCACTACTGTTCAAATTATACGGAAACATTTTAATATCACCTCTCAGTTTGAAATCGTTTTATAAATTCTTAAGCAACCTAAAAGCCTACACATTATTCAGCTTTTAAAGAATTATATTGGATTTTATTCCTGACGTTTTCTGCCACATCACTTTGGATGCCATTATTACTGATTTCCGATGCCACAGATAAAAATAACTTTCTTCTTCTGCCTGCGGTACGGGAAAAGGATCATTTCCGGAAACTTCTGGATGTAGTTGTTCTGGAAAACAGATGAAATTTATCTTTTCTAGGAAGTTACAAAGATTGGTTCTAGATATTCTATATCATTACCAGAATTCTTCTTAATAAATGATGTTTTATTTAGTTTTATTTTGCTAACTTAAATAAAAACATAAAAAGAGAACGATGGCAAAAGTATTATCCTGGGAAAATAAGAAAGAATTTCAGGACATGTCTTAAATAAAGTAAACAGCAGAATAAAAATAATTACTCTTGAACTGCACTCATAAACGCATTTTTCATATTAATTATATAATAAATAGTAAACCCTGATTCTCTAACGAATCGAATAATGCTTCAAATTATGATAAAATTACCAACCAAATTACCAGTTCCTGTACAGCATTCAACCCTTATTTCTAATCCCCAATGATGCGTATAATCTTTTGATAATAATATAACTCGAATAGTTTTTTTTTATGTGTTAATACTGATATTCAATCTTGTCAAGCGCACAGAGAGAACTAAACTTTTTTGAGTTCTCAACGTTCTCCCTCAGTTTGTTTTTGACGGCTCTCATTTTCGAAAACATGACTTGTAAACGGAAACGTTGATCAATCTGTAGTGGTTTAAAAGCCAAATGTCGATTTATTTCGATTGTCTTACATACGCAATCATATTTTTAAACATAATCTTTTTTTATATATAATTGAAATATTTTTTTAATGTCAACTGGTATCGAGGTTAAAATCCTTTTTTTAGTCGTTCAAAATTGAAAAAAAAAGAAAAAACTAAAAAATTTATTATGAAACGTGTTTCTAATATCTTGTTTTGAACGTCTCTTGTTACTAAGAAATCTGATGTGGATATTACATGATTTCCTTGTGTGGCCTGTTAAATTACAGACATTTTTAGCTGTACTTCATTTATACGTATTTTCTCGAATTATTCTAACTTAAATAACCGATCTCTGATGGCAAGTTGAAAATGACATCAAAAACTGCAAATTTCGAAATTAAATACCCGGTCAGTTTTTGTCGTATGGAAGCCAAATTTCTTGCAATTTTATTTTTTTTTAATAACGAGCATAAAATTTTCCCAAATATAAGTATAGGAGCTGGGAGATCGCTTTAAAAGTTAAATTTCGTTATTTGTCAAAGTTTTTTTAAATAAATTTGACATTAATCTGGACGTCCCTGAATGTTCCTCTTGTCTCTCCATTCGCGCAGTAAAATGTGTGTCGGAAATGTTCTTTTTCTGTGCTTGACACTCCACAGTGATTATCCTTGAAAATGGCCAAAACGAGCTTTTAACAACATATAGACTCCTTTCATCAATAATCAATCTCCAAACTGAAAAGAAACAGTTGAATAACGAAAAACGAAGGCTTCGCAATGCAGTGTTGCCAACCCTTATAAATATTTACGCACTGCATTTATGAAATAAGAATTTCACAGATATCGAATAACTCTTGCATGGTTAAAGCATATCTTCTTTATCAAAAGTGTCTCCCACTCAGTTGCCGCCAAACTCTTAAGCATAATAATATGCTACAGTTATCCAAGTAGTCTATCAGGTCAACTCCAAGCATAAGCAACATAACCAGCCACCTAATACGCTATAAAGATCTTATCTTATTCTAACCAATTATTTTTAGTTTGATTTTCCTTTCCCTCCTGATTTCAGTTACTTGCCAGAATGTAAATTTTAATAACGTAGTATGCAAAATCTAAGAGTGTTCAGAAGCAGTATTTAAGCTGCGGTTTCAAAAGCTCCTGACGAGAAGTTTCGAGTATATGCTGTGTGTCTGAAATGGCTCCAGCTGGTGTTAGCCATCCCTTCAGATTATATTGATATTCTAAGCTCGGCTTTGTTGTGTGCAACCGATTTAGCGATTTAGATAAATAAGGAGTCAGTCGTTTAGCCATCCCAATTTATTGCGATTTTACATTTTTATTTTCTGTTAAATTTTATTTAGTCACAAGTGGTGGTGAATTGTGAGAACCCAGTGAGTGCATCTTGTTAAATTTAGTTCGAATAAAAAGGTTATTTAAAACCTTCTTCTGCAGTATTTCTCCTTCAAAGACATAGCTAGAATTTGCTCTGCTGTCTCCTACGTAGGTCTACTGTGAATGCTCCTAAAAAGACAAAGACTCTACAACGCCGATATTCGAAGAGCGCCAGTTAAGTTGTTCTGAGAAGCCACACTTAAATAAACAGTCTTAGTTTTGAATTATTAATGAGTTTAATTTAGCAAGGCCGGAAGTAAAATGGGGCAAGCCGTCACATCACCAGCGGTGGCACAGCTTGCAGTGTCAAGGATTTACTTGCAATATTTTATGGATATACTTTTAGTTAATACAGAAAAACAATAAAAATGTTATCCATAACTATTGTTTTACAAACGTAACAGTCAATACTTCCTCGAAAAAACTAACTGGAAAAAATGGTTGAATCGAAGCTATTTTCCCGAGGCTATCAAAAATTGGAAAAACAGACGGAAAACAAAACACAATTAAGGAGTTGAAAAATTTATTTTCAGTGTATTTCTCCAAGCGTTTTATGTTATATAGAAACGAAGAAAGTTTCAGTGAAGTATCCTGAAAATTTATGTTGCTTTTTAAATGGTTAATATAGGAGTACTATTTCTCGAGAAAACAGAATTTTAATCCAATGAATAACTCTCTTTCCATTTTTAAATTTCTTTTGGACCAATGTCCTTACTGTCAGAAAACTTAAATAATAAATTCTAACTTCAAATGCCTTTTAATCAAATTTACTATTAACCAGATTGTAGCCGAGTGGTTGTAAGCACTGAACATAGGTAGTTCAACTCGGGATCGAATCTCAGCTAACGGGTCAAAGGCTTTCGGGGATTCCACAAATGTACCGGGAATGCGACCAGTATCTATTATAAAGGCTTCAATAAAGGCCTCCTTTCTCTTTCTTGAGGATAAACAAAAATTCAATAAATAAATTTATTCAATAATTCACACAAAAATGATTGAAGAACGGTATAATGACTAGCGGAGGTTAACTTCGAATCCAAACTCCAAGGTTCGTATTAGAATCCTACGCAAGGTGTGTCTGTTTGCTTGTTCCCTTCTTCTCTTCTCGCGAGTGAATATCAGTCTAATTCCTGTGGTAACCTCTAGACAACGCTTTCGATGATAAGCCTGTTAAATGACTCATGAATTCAGCCATTTTGAACAAATACTTCAGGAGAAAACGTTCGCTTTTTGGGAGAGGGGAGGAAAAGACATAAATGGTATCTTAGGCAGCCTGTTACATTTTTGTTACCTTCGCCAAGTTATAACGTTTGACAAATATTTTAAATCAAACTCAGAAGTTCTGAACAAACTATAAAGAATTATCGCATTTCCCTATGTATGCTGTCTTTTATAAGTGGTTAGCATATCCAGTTAGCATTTGCAAGATCAATTATTCGAATCCCAGCAAAGGTACAGATGATTTTTTATTTCTTTTGGAAAATCCTAATAGGAGATGGAGAACTTAAGGCCGTAAACATACAACTACCACACTGAGGCTTATAAAAATAATCCATGATAAGAATGATGTTTAGTTGAACACTATTACACCATAGGTAAAATTAACTAGTAATGAATACAGCAAGTAACTCAACAGCTGAGTCCCTTCAGAAATATTCCTATTTACCATTTTCGCCTAAATTATTCCTAACCTAATGTAAGATGTTATAGTTAACTTAATGTTTAAGTTAATGGAGATTAAATACAATTTCCTGAAACATGTAGTGGTAGTTATATCCTCAAAACAAAATTAGACAAAGCAAATGATTTTACCAAACCTGCCCCAGTCAAAGATTAAAGGTTAGCTTGGCGTTGGCAATCTACGGTATACATATCAGGTATGGTTCTTAGAATGGTCTTTTAGTTTCACGCTGAGTGAACTAAATAACAGTAATTATGATATTATAAAAATTTTAATTTATAATTAAAGAGAAGCATACAACTCCTTTAAAAGTAAACCTTGCTTTAAATCTCTTCGAAACGAAAATTTTTGGCATTGCGGGTGATGTGAGGGTTAGATTAATAATTTGATTAGGAGAAAGTACACGAAGGCTATCTGCCTAAAGAGAATGCTTTCATTAAGGACTTTAACAGAAACTGGTTGTACTCGTGTTTTACACCGAAAAAATCCAGAAAACATCTATTCAGCCACCTCGTTCGCTGAAATTTGAACCAAGATCTAAATGTCAGTATTGTACTGTTTTATATAATCGTTGGAAAGGAAATAGGTTATTTGGTGAAGAAGAGATACCTCTTTTTCACCAAATATGTTTCTGTAAAACTACAATCAATCTAAGTTAAATATTAACTGATTTTGGAAAAAGCTCAGATATTTATAATTATCATGTATGGAAAGATCATTGGCATTTCAGAAATGTCAGGATGAAGGTCATCTTGTGTGGTTGATAAAATGAAATGGGACTAACATACCCTTCCATAGATCTCCAGGGCTGCCTCAATCAGAGCTCTTGTGATCTTCCATAGTAACAACTGCAGGTGTTGGGTTGAGAATGATTCCGAAAAAATACGTAAATTTTCGAGAAAATATACATTTATTCATCCAAACGCGTATATTTTCAGAAAGCCTGGGATAGTTTTATTGACCTCTGACAAAAATCACGTAATGAAGCTAGATTCAAATGTTTCTTTACGAAATTAATAATTTGCATATTGCTTAAAAACGTTAAACGAAGCTAAACTAATACTGATAGGAAAGAATAATTAAAAACATTTCAGAATAGTAACTAAATCTCATCATCTGAAGAAGCACAAATCTGACTTATAAAGGGTGCGTCTGCAAACGCTTATGTCTAACTTCGTAAAAATGAAGACAATAACATTCCTAAATCTGATGAATACTAGGGTAATTGAAAAATGTGGCACTTTTGTTAGTGACATTTGACAAGAATGAAATCGTGCGAGGGCGCATTTTTGTGAAGCAGGATCCAGGTATTTGATTGAATTCTTTTAAGCCTAATACGCTGAACTCTTTTCGTAAATCTACTCATTACGTTCATTATGAAATATGCAGTTCAGCATCTATTCCCTCTTAGTTTTTAACCCAAAGTTAATTTTTACCCCAAAGGGCTATTAATTTCGTTTTGGCATTTTGCACAGAAAACATTAAATGTCGGGTCACTTTTCAAACTGTTGCTACCAAATATTCCAACCCTGTATTATATTTAAAGAAATTAAATAATGAAGAATCGCATTAATGTATATATGTTTCAAGCATTACGATAAAACGACGGTACCTAGAGCCATCCAGTTTTAAATAACGTACGTTTTCACCCGAATATAGGCATCTGGAAGCCCAAATTTGGAATGTGGAATTTGATTTATTATCTATTTCATATTTTGTACAACTTTAACGAATTTTTGATTAACAAACTCAACGATTTCAAAGCGTGCAATGTCAACACTGTACGAGGGAGGGAAAAAAACATTTTTATCTCTAGCGTGTGAGACTGTGTACCGGAAATTCTAAAATTCTAAAGATATGCTCATTTTAAAATTATTTTGCGATATTGCGGTTGAACTGAACTTTATGTTTTAAGTGCGAAGAACATGATATTCAATAAAAAGGTAACCCATAGAACGTCAAAAAAAGGCCCCTTTGGGTGTAATGTAAAATCTGAAAGCTTTCGGAATTTTCTGTGAAGTATTATCTTGGTAAGGTCATATTGAATGCCGTTATTATTATTTTTTTTTGAATTAATTCCCCTGCAATCAAACAAGGCCACCAACACAATCTTCACTCATTTCCGAAATCGAAACTCCTCTTGTCGTTCCAAATCTTCTTTAACCCAAGTAGGTGAATGCTGTTTCCCTTGCTAAGAATAATACGCACACATCAATAAACATTTTGCATAGAGGTACACTGTTACCCTTAGACCAAACCCTAGTAAAATCTACTAGACAAAAACCCGTAGAACAGTATATGTATCTAAATAATATAAGTAACTCGTTGACAAACTCCCTGTAAAAACACATTATGTTAAGGCATTGGCGTAAGTGAAATTCCATAGAAACCGGTAGACAAACATTAACAAAATTCTGCGGGTACCTGAAGACTAAATTCTTGAAAAAAAAACAGTAGAAAATTCTAGGGTTCTGTTATATTTCTTTTGATAAGAATAAATTTTATTAATCTTTCATCAAACTTGTGCATTCAATTTATAACGAACCCATACGCACGCAACAGTATGTATATAATAATTTTAACAGAAGATAAAACACATGCGTAGCAATCGTAGTGGGGACGATGATAGTTGATAGCTTGAAACTGTTACGTAGCTGGATTAATGGAGCTGTAGACAAACGTCCCGAGTTGAGCACATAATCTTAATACATCTTCTCAATCAAGTCTTTAATTTTTTAGGGTATATCCTTGATTGCTGAAGCACTGGGGTTGCTATAAGCGCCTCATAATTTTATATACACCGCTTACATTTTAAATAAATGGGATATAGCAAAGCGAAGGGATCTGGTTTATTCACACAGGAAAAACAACAAAAACGAGTGCGTATGTAGCAACTGGAGTATTGATAGCTTGGAAATTCTTTTCTGAATCCTGAACAGAGATTGGACAAGAAATTTCGCATTGCTGATGACTGCAGATAAGTGACACAGAAAAAAACTTTTGAAGGAGTTGTATTCAAATTAAAATTAGGAATTAAATAGTCTATTGCGAATAAGTTAGAAATTGTGTTAGTAACTGTCTTTCCTATTTTATATTTTACATGCATGTATGCATGTATGTTCCTCGCAATGTGAAAAATGGCGGCATCTAGAACCACTAAATTTTGAACACACAAAATCTTCCACAAGAACATCTATATCTAAGCCCAGATTTTGAATTTCGAATGCGTATTTTGTTAATTTTATTATTTGTGCCAACTTAATGAAATTTTGATTAGCGATTTAAAAGCAGTGGTTTGTTACTTGATAAAACGTAAGATAGTTATGTTTCAAAATTATACGACAGTTCAGCGCTTTAAAAAAACTCTTGCCACTCCGCAAAGCTTAAAATATTTCTCTTTCAAGAGACAAACTGCTAGTGCTAAAGCTCTTACATTAGATCTAGATATCAAATGAACTGAACATGAACGGATCTATGAGATTTTCAGTTTTGTGTATTTTAATATAACTGTTGCTCCAATGAGAGATGCAATGCCATAATTACCGATTACTTAACCATTCTGATATTTGCAAATTGAAACCTCGCTGCATCAAGTGTGTGAGGCCTCACAAAAGCTCAATATACTACTAAAAGAACTGAAATTGTTAAATGCCGTAAGTACAACCAAATAGGACACACTGCAAACTATTGTGGCTGCCCGAAGTTCCTATCTAATATGCAACAAAAATTCTGGAAAATTGAAAATATAAACGTATTGACTACTTTCTATTACACTTTTCATTTTTCTGCAGCCAAAATTATTGAAAAACCATCTTCCATTGGTGAATTAGATTTTCTAGAGGCGTTTCACATTAAAAAAATCTTCCTATGCTAGTTAACGACCCTAATTCCAGCCCATCCTTACCTTCAGCCTTTAAGGAAATTATGCTTTAATTTTCTTGTTTCATCAATAGATGACGCCGGTAACTTAACTTCCGTTTAGCCATTCTTATCTTATCTCGTTCATTTTCACTTAGGCAGCTGAGGAGGATGGTGCTGTACTTGAACCATCGAAAAAAGTTCTGCATAATTTATAAACATTACGTTGATTCTTGTTGATTGACTTCTCAAATAACAATCGTATGAACTTAAATAGCTAAGTTGCTAGTTCTGAAGAATGTGTCTCGGGCACTTTTGTGCCCCTCCAATTAAGAACCAACTTATGATAATATTACTAAAAATAAGGCTCCTAAAAGTAAATAGGCAGACACAGTTACCAGTGTAAAGTTTATACACTGGTGCTGAAGTCATGAAACTCTTAAAGGAGCTTAAAGAATTATTTAATGACTTTTCCCTTCTTATTACTAATAGAACAGCTCGCAGAATGCCTGAATTCAGTGCTCTTCAAAACTCTATTCATATACTGTTTGCAAAGTTTGGAATTTTTGAAGGTGTTTTCAGTTCCAATAATATCGCAAATAATTGTAGTTAATCTGTATAATCTTTAAATTGTGTTACATTATTGCTGAAAATATTGAATAACCCTCCTGACATGAATGGATTACTGTTTAATAAACTGTGCTATGTTCACTTTGTGCTATCACCTACTTTCTATACCGGCAAAGAGCTTGAATGCCTTATGCAATGTACCCAGGAATACTTTTATACATTTACAAAGTTGGTTTAAATACAACTGAGAACTATTGTTATAAGAAACGTTCGTTGTAGAAAATTGTTAAACGGAAGCAGTGCTTTCTTAACGTGTGGTTTCTGTTGAATACAGATCAGACAAACGAAGCGGTTTAAAAGGAATGTGTTGCCACTATTCGGAATAAAATATCTTTACCTTCCAAGTGTCAGCGTATTGCCATTCGGCAAAGCCTAAGATATTTATTTTTTCTTTCAAATTTAATCTGTTTGCAACTGATTAACAAACTAACAAATTTAAAAGGAATAAACGCAGTTCTTTGCCTTTATTATTATTAATTATAGCTGAACAGACGAAATCAAACTACCTTGACTTATATATACTTTTTATAATTAATTACTACTATCTTAGGCAGCTGTCTGCGCAAGCTGCTAATAAATGAGTTAGTTAGCACCACCAGTGGCCGTGTGACCGCTGAATACTGATAGTTCGACCTGGGTTAGAGTACGGGCTAACGGGCTAGCTGCATGGTTAAGTTTCATGATTTTCCCCATGGGTAACGTGAATAAGCGGCAGTTTCCTACAGAAAGTCCTCCACAAAAGCACCCCTCATCTTGTATGTTCTGCCATATTTAAATAACCTAACCTAGCTTAAATAGAATAATCTAACGTATATTAAATGCAATAAAGTAAATTTAAAATATTTTTAATTCAACGACTAACATCAAATTTTCAAAATGTCGTAAAAAGTATCTATTGGTATTATTTTTTTTTTCAAAATGGAGATCTTATTCGCAGAAAATTCTTGTTCTTGAAAACTCTGGCAGGTTTGAGCATTGGTTGATAGCTAACGTGGAACATTATTTGCATAAATAAAAGATAAAAATGTTTAATGAAGTAATTGTGATTATTAGATTCTGGTTTTAAAGAAATAAAACTTCATGAGAAAATTCATAATGTATTTTTATACTCTGAAAACTTATAAATTACTTGTCTGAAAATTTTTTGGTATACCAAGTATAACAAAATAATAAATAAAGACACTAGTAAATCACAAAAGTCTATAACTGAATGATATTTAAATAGAAAAACCAACTTCAATTTTTTAAAATTTATTTATTACTGACCTTTCAAAAGCAAGTGTGAAATGATTATCTCCGCTAATTTTTGTCGTACAGAAGCCAAATATTTTTTTTAATACTGAAACTAAATATTTTGTAAATATAAGAACTATGAAGGACTGTATAAAATAAAGATTTCGAAGTTTTTAAAATGGACATTTTTTAATTTTTAAAAATGCCAAAGCATGAAATACACTGTCGGAAAAAGAAATCCCAATACCAAGAAAGATTTGTGTTAGATAACTAAAATTTGTTACGCGTGTACATCATGACATTGATTCAAATTTCGCGCATAAGTGTGGTGCTTGTAGCATCATTCAGAACTTGCAAATCAGGTTTGCTTTAAATGAGTGCTGTAAAGTTCGTGAGCGTTATTTATCTTTGAAATTTGACGTGTTGAATTGATGTTAGCCAAGAATGCCTTTAAGAAGACGAAGAAGCCATTATCAACAGCTCATTAAGTTTAAACGATGTCGTGTAATGGGGCTGCAAGAAGGTGGATTTTCTTTCCGTGATATTGCAGAAAGACTTGGCAGAAATGTATCCACTGTGCATGATTGTTGGGAGCAGTAGCCAAATAAAGGTCAAGAAGGTTCCGGGTGACCACGTGAAACTACTCAAAGGGAAGCCCACCATATTCGGCTTACGGCTGTGGCGCATCGTACAGCGTCTGCGGCAGAAATTCGAGCTGCAGTTGGTACCACAGTGATACAACGAACTGTTACAAATCGGTTACTTCAAGGACAGCTCCGAGCCAGGCGCCCTGTAGTGTGAATTCCACTGACTCCAAGCCATTGCCGTTTGCGACTCCAGTGGTGTCAAACTACAGCTCATTGGAGGACGGAGTGGAGATCTGTTATTTTTTCTGACGAAATCGGGTTCTGCCTTGGTGTCAATGATAGCCGTGTGTTGGTCAGAAGTAGACCAGGAGAACGCCTCCAACCAAACTGTCTGCGGCCTAGACACTCTGGACCTACACCTGGACCAATGGTCTGGGGCGCAATTTCCTATGACAGCTGGAGTACTCTATCCCAAACACGATGACTGCAAATTGGGTAATCTGGTAATCCAACCTATAGTGCTGCTATTCATGAACAGCATTCAAGGGGAAGATTTCCAACGGGATAATGCTCGCCCTCATACCGCTGTTGTTACGCAACGTGCTCTACAGAGTGTCGACATGTTACCTTGGTCTGTCAGATCACCAGATCTCCCTCCAATTGAGCCCGTATGGGATATCATTGGACAACAAATCCAGCATCATTTCCAGCCAGAACTGACAGTCCCAGTATTGACAGAACAAGTACGACAAACATGGAACTCCATACCACAAAGTGACATTCAGCATCTGTATGACACAATGCATGCACGTTTGCAGGCTTGCATTCTGGAGGTTACATCGGCTTTAATGTAACAGCATTTCGCATTTGAAATGCATTTTCTTGAGCTTAAATTAACCTGTGATCTTGAAATTTTAATCAATTTAGCATGTTAACTAGACAAATACATTCTCCAAATTTCATTACTCTACACTAACTTTTCCTTGGTGTTCGGATGTTTTTTTTTCGTCAGTGTATTTGTATCAATTAAAACATTTTTATAATTAGAAGTATACATCTACGACCAGCGGTTGGACAATAAAAGCCAGGCAAGAGTTTTTGAGGTTACCACAAATATTAAAGTGTCACCACACTGTGGGGTGACATTACATGGCACTGACAAAATGTTCATCAAGATGATTGTTTTTAAGAACTGTTCATTTATGAATTGGATCTGGATAAAAAGTATTAAAGTACAGCAAATCAGACTTGGAAATTTCTTATTAAATACAATACAAAGTCCAAGACGCAGACTCGTCGAGACATCAGCAATTCCAAATTTGGGATATTTCTGGATATTAAATCATCAGTTTAAATCTAGTAAGATGACATATATATAAATTGTAAAATTAAAAAAAAAACATGAAATAGGGATTTATGAAGTAATGAAGCATTTATGACCTTAAGAGAATCAAAATTGTAAAAAAAAAAAACTCAACCGTTATTTGTTTGCTTTCTTAAACATTTCTTTCAATGTAAGTCGTTTAATTTGCTTCGTTCTTTGTGCTAATACTTTCTCTATAAGATAGACATAATTTCCTATTCAGTTACAAAGTTCCATTTTATTCAAGTCTTGTAATTGCTATGTCGACCGTTAGTTGATTGATAATTGGGGTATTGTCATCGCAATGAAGAATTGATATATCAACTTCATTTATTTACAACTTCTCAATATTTCTTTCCATTAATTGGAAAATTTCACTTTTTCTTTGCGATATCTGAACACATTCAAACTCGAGGTCTTCACCATTAAGCTTAGCTAAGCGTCCGCCATACACTACTGGCGATGTATCATGGGACTGCAGCCTGGCGACTAAAGATATGTTGTTCCACTAAATTTTGTCTTGCGGTTATCGCACATTGACGAAGTTAAACTTGAATTATTTTAGTTATTTATTATACTTAAGCCTATTTCCCTCACATGCTTAAGGCTTATCTGAGTCTCGATTGGCCGATAAGCTTCATTTACAAAATCTATTTTTTGCATAGTTCTGTTAAATTTCTACTCATCCTGGAAAGAAACTTCTGTTAAATTTCTCCTCATCCGCAGAGTTAGCTGATGTCTGTATTCATCAGCAAGCGTAATGTCTACATAATATAAAAGGTTCATATAAAAGGTTACCATGCTCTTGGGTATTCAATTACTAATATTTAAAACAAAATGGTTCTTAAACATCGCTACGTGAATCATTTCTGTAACTGCAGTGTGTTGATAGTCATGCGGTGTTGAAAGCGAAAAATAATGAATAATGATTCGCCAGGCTGACGTCAGTGGCGAAGCGAAATTAAAAATTGGAAATCTCCGCAACGTTTTATTACGAAAACGTATCAAATTCGCAAGATTAAAGCATAAAAAAATTCTTTAAAAAAATATTGGTGATTCGGAGTTTTGGATTCCAGATCACTCCGGATACCAGACGTCAGGATTTCGGACTTTGTACTGGTAAATGCGTTTTCATTTAGCATTATTTTATTAAATATGTAAATTTTGTTTAACCTTTTCCTGGCGCTGCGACATATATCTCCCACGTATTCAACACATTAAATAAGGCTGAAAAAATTTGTATTCAGCATAAATTTAGTAAAATTTAGTAAAAATTCATAGTAATAGGAAGATATAAAATTTGCTATTTAACACGGAACCATTTCCTGTAGATTTGTTTTTCTGTTCCTTGCTGACTGAATAGTTGACTAAATGGCTGCAATACATAAAAAAATAGTCTCTATAGCTCACGCGAAAAAGTTAAATACACGTTACATTTTTGTTGTTAAATATTCAGCCGAGACATGTACGTTATTTTCAGGTTATGTTTTTTTAAACAAAATAATTTATTCAAATCATAAATTGGAGTGCATCTCCCTTTTTAATTGCTACGAGAAGCTTATCGTTTACTCATTAACATACAAATTGAAACTTATAAACACATTCTATTTTAGTGCTCTCAGATGCACAAGCATGGAACACGAAATGACTTCTAAATATAATTAAGTAATTTCTTCACAGTGAGTAGTTTCATATTTACTGGAGAATAAACCTTCGCTCATTTCAGTTTAAATGAAAGTACAGTATTCGGTTGGAACACTTAATAACCCTACTTTTGCATATCTACACGCATGTATGCGCGTATATATTAAAGAGTTACTACGGAGAAAATGCGATATTTTGAAAGGCAAATATTATTTAAATTTTAATATACACTGCGGGGGGAGACAGTTCTATATCTCCCGTTGTACTGGGCCGATTGACGAAATTCAAATTGCTTTTTTCATGTCTCGAAAAGCGTGACTCAGGATATATATTATGTTTTATATAGCATTGTTCTAACATAAGTATTTTGACACAAAATCGGCCTTTTTCTGAAATAACATGCCAATTTTTTCCATATTTCGATTCTACGACTCAAATTACGCATAATAATATTAAATCTTGTAAAATTTGGTGCGAAATTTAAGGAGAAATTCAAAAATTTAACTTGGCAATTTTTTTCAGTTCGCGCCAAGAATAATTCACGTGGCGAACTTCTTAATAAGTTGCAACCTATTTTCCTATTCCTTCCATTGTGCAGGAGCGAAAAAAAAGTCACATCGTTTCTACTTTCAAATAATTTTAGCAAAGTGCGTAAACAACATTAGATGTTATTATCGCTTTCAACAAATGTGCCAAATTTCAAAACGCGCCAACATATAAATTCACGTATATATTCGAAAGTTTTGAATAAAAAGCTCTATTTTTTTTCTCTATTTTTTAATTTAAGTAGATGTATTTAAACTTAAAGTAGAAATACACTATTTTAAGTTGATGGTAAAAATTTTATAGGTTATAATTCAAAATGCTTTTCCAAAAATTTATAAAAATTATTTTAAAATACACATTTTAAAAATAAATCATAAAAAATGGGTGAATTTTATTTGGAGTGAACCTAAATTTTGAACTGTGAAAGAAGGAATCAAGTAAGTGTAATAAAAAAAGAGATATTAATAAATGCATACCAAATTGAATTAACATTGAGGAGTTAAAATTTTGAGAGCTAATTTATTAAGAACTACTCGTGCAATTTTTACAAAACTTGGCAGTTTGGCATAATTTGAGTCGTAAAATCGGAATATGTAAAAAAATTGGCATGTCATTTCAGAAAAAGTCCGATTTTGTGTCAAAATATCTATATTAGAACAATGCTATATATAAATCTAATACATATCCTAAGACGCGCTTTCGAGACATGGAAAACGTAATTTGAATTTCGTCAATCGGCCTAGTAGAACGGAAGATATAGAACTGTCCCATTTTTTTTCTCAATGTACATTGTATGTCCTACACATAATTTCCTGTAATGCACCTATACTTATATTTATTATCACGAGCTATGAAGAAGCATATTTCGGAGACGCTCGCATTAATTTTGAAAGCTAAATAAACTGTCTAAAGTGAAATATCAAATTATCTTATCAGCAACAGACATATTCCATGAAGCTTTTGTTGCTTCTACGAAAAACGATTATCTGAATCAGATTCTCTTAGAAACTTAGTAATACTCGTAATAACAAATTTTCGTAAAGCTGATATGTTTAAATTAATTATTTTATGAATGCAGTACCGTTTTAAAAGTTAGCAAAGTATACAAGAAAAAGAAGTTAAAGAAAACTTTTAAATAAACGTGTTGTATCACTGAAGAGTAAGTATTGGATTGTCCGAAAAGTTCGAGCCGATTTTTGATAGGTAGCGTAAGGATAGGTTTGATTATATCAGAACGATTGAAAACAAATAACATGCGTATGTATATATTGTAAAAGACAGGCATATTTGGGAAAAAAAATTGGTTACGAAAAATTTGGTTAATTTGGATCAGTTTTATACGGCTTTGAATATGGAAAAAAAATTGCATTTTAGGTATTTAATGCTTTTCTTTTACAGCAAGGGCAAAAATGGCAGACAAGCGGATAATAAGATATGCACGGTTTATAGCGAAGGTGCTGTAGCTAAAAGAACTCTGTTGAAATGGTTTTCTAAGTTTGAAGCTGACGATTTCAACCTTAAAGGCCATGAACGCTCGAGTAGACCCCCATCCATAGATAAAGATCAGGTTAAAACACTGACCGAGAATAACCCGCACTATATCACACGTAAATTAGCAGAACTGTTAAATATGTTAAAATCCACCATCCATGAGTATTTTATAAAGCTTGGCTTCATAAACCGTGTACAGCAATTACAATAATAATTAGATTTTCTTTGAAGTAGGAGTAGATGAAAATTAAGACATTCCTCGCCGGGACTCGAACCTGGATCTTTCGAATACGCACCGAGTGTGCTACTGTCGATATATATACATACATCACGAAGGCATGCTAGAAGTATGGAGAAAATACCTTATACACTCCTGTCAAGGCAGCATACAATTCAGATTCATTCTGATTCCAAGCCTCTCCAACCTGGACCGGCCGAATTTCGATATTCAAGAAGTGAAAGAACTCTATAGTGACCTTTCCACAAAACATCGAATAAAATTTTCTTGGGTGAAAGCGCACGATGGATATGAGGGAAATGAGCGGGCGGCTACTGAGGTAAATGTAGAAATAACAGGTTATTGGGGAACTAAACGGAAAGCAATATGGAAAATGGATCTAAATATACATAAAGAATGGAATAAAAAAAATGGAGAAATTCAGACCGTAGATAGGACTACTTAGAAAACATTGAAGTCTCGAAGAAAATGAAAACCATAAGCGATCAGATCCTTTCAGGTCACGGTAAATTCCCGGCTTACCTAAGCAGATTTAGAATTTAAGAAAACGCAAACTGTTTACTGTGCGGAAAGATGGGAAACAGCTGGCACTATGTGGAAGAATGTAAAATAACAAAAGACCTTAGGAATAGCAAAATGGACTTTAAAGACTTGGTTTATGCCGGAAATGAAGCAAAAAACATAGCAAAAGACATCATGGAAAAAATTAATAAAAACCTGGTTGCATTTGGAATAGACCAACAACAAAGAACGCCCAGGATGGCTGCTACTGGAGACTTCTTTTATTCATGTTGTGTTGTCCTATATGTGTTTTTCCTTCGTGGCCGGTCTATACCTACCTACCTTATGTATGCCTCCTTTTAAAGGTTGACTGGGGATTACGGGACCCAGTTGCCAGATCCTGGTGGTGACGAATTATTTTCTACCGCCGTTTTAGTTTGAAAGCCACTGTAGAATCATTGAGGTATTTTGAAACAGGAGATGAAAACTATACAATGCTTTCGCCGAGACTTGAACCCAGGACTTTCGAATGCGCGTCGAGTGTGCTACCGTTGCACTACGAAGGCATGCTAGAAGGAGGGAGGAAATACTTTATAACCGTCTTTATGCATGCGTTCCCCATGTTTTAATGGAGAAAATTCAGATGTATCACATTTCCATTTGCAACTCTCTCTATAAAGACCATTTTTGAAACAAGTAATGATGGGGGATGAAAAATGGATCATTTATAAAAGTGTTGAGTGTAAACTATTTTGGGCAAGGGGGAATGAACAGCTACCCCAAATGCCGGTCTTCATCCAAAGAAGGTCATGCTCTGTATTTGATGGGATTGGAAAAGGGATCCTGTATTTTGAATTACGGGCATTTACCAAGCAATGAGACGATAAATCCAGAAAAACATTTATACAATTAGCCGAATTAAAGACAGCAGTTGAACAAGAACTTCCAGAAATAGCAAATCGGAAGGTTATTTTCTTTCTTCAGAACAATGCGCGGCCTGATAGGAAAAGTTGTTAGAGATCGGTTTGGGACGTTCTACTCCATCCCCATATTCACCAGACCTCGTGATTTCCATCTATTTCGAACATTACAAATTTCTTTTGGTGGAAAAACCTTCAACTCTTTGGTCAAGATAAAAAAATCACGTAGAACGTTTTTTCGCTGAAAAACTTGAGAGGTGGTAGAAGGACGAAATTTTCAAGTTTCCTGAAAGATGGAAAAAGGTTGCAGAACAGAATGGCATCTATATAATTTAATAAATGGGAAGAAAATTTAAATACCCTGCGTTTAAATTTTCCTTCAGAATCGGCACGAACCTTTCGGACTACCCAGTATATAATTTTACTCAGAAATAGCTCTCACAGTATTGTTGTATTTATTTGCTTGGGGTTTAGGTTTTATCTTTCGCTCATTAGTGCCCTGTACGACCTCAAATCACCGTTTGCGCTCATACACCCGATTACAAAATCTGTTTATTTATGTCAATTTTCTGCCTCATATCTGTCATTTTCGTCAAATATTTTACAAGCAACTTTAACTAATAAATTCGAATATTAACAATCAGAAAGTCAGAAGGCATACATTTATGTGAACCTAAAATTCAAATATGCATCATATTCTACACAAGCATAAAGGACATACGACATTAAACTCCATTAGATAGAGCTTCTTTAAAAATTCGAATCATTAGAATATCCAATTTAAAAATTCCACAATATAAGAAACGTTCTGAAGTAAACAAACATGCGCGAGAGGTGGTGCAAAAAAAAAAAAAAAAAAAAAAAAAAAAAAAGAACAAGATGGAATACAAATCCGTAATTCCCTCGGGAGCTGCATTTCATTTGATGCCAAATTCTCACAGATTCGGCAAGGGATGGGAAAAAAAAACTTCTCCCTAATAAAAACTTTTTCAATCATGCGGAAAAAACGAAATCCCAAATTCTCCCTCTCCCAAAATATCGTCAGCATTGATCCGTTCTAGAAACACTTTGTCGCTTCTTGAAAAAAGAAGAGAGGGGCAACGACGTTCATACGAAGAAGTCTACAATATTGGAAAGAAAGCGGTGGTTGGAATGATAGCGCGGAGGGAAGGGAAAGAAGTGATTTTAGAACGAAACTCACTTCGTAGTAGCTAGAGAATTTTCTTTACCGAAAGAACTTAAAGGCTCGAAAAAAGTGGTTTAATTCTGCTGATAAGTGTTTCTTTTTTAATGCGTCATCCGTTGGTACCTGCTTAGAATGGAAACTTCAAACTTTTACTTTTGGAAGCAAACTGGTACACGTTTTTGGAGTCCATGCATTCTTAGAGATTAATTGGTGAAATTATTTCTTCAATAGATTACTAATGTGTTTTAGTACAACTTAGAATTTAACTTCTCACGTGCACATCGACGAGTATTTGCCAAGGGAAAGAATGATGAAAAACCGAACTTTGCGAGAAAATTTCGTGAAACATTTTCAGCTTTCGTTACGCAACGCAAAGTTGTTTAACTTTGTGGTCTATATAGTTTTTCTTATCGAAGAATAATTAATTATGTATTATAATGTTGTGGCAGCAATTCGATTCATCACATAGTAACGAGTTGCCATAGTGACGATAAGCTCATAAACTTTGGAACGACAATTATTATATTTTTTACCTTTGAGTTTGTATCAGCATAAGTTTCTTTCATGTACTTAGATATTATTAACTGGTAACTAACTAGATAAATAAATGAATATTTAAATACTAATGGAGTCATATTTTAAATACTTATCTCTACCCCCTAAATTGGTTGACTCGTATATTTGAAGACATCATTTTAGAATGATGACCAACGGCAAAACAGAAAACAGTTAACAACTTTGATGAGCCCCGGTTTTTAAAAAAGTAAGATCAGTAATTTATTTTACAATTTTTAATTGCTCAACTTTTGTGTGTTATTTTGTATTTAATTCTGTTCAGCAAGTTTTTTGAAAATTAAATGCCGCATAACAGCGAAACAAACTATCGAACTCTCTCGTATTGCTTTCCGTGCTTTTTCATTTTGCTAAAATAACCCAGAATTATGGTTCATGCAATTGGAATCAAATTTTAATTTATCTGGTATCACATCAGATCAAATCAAACGAGATTTTCACACAGTTATAGCTGCATTAGATGCAAAAGTTCTGGCATATGTATCTGATATTGTGCGTAATCCTCCGACAACTAACGTGTATAATCAACTGAAAACAAGGGTAAAAAGTTACAATTGGGTGCCCCTTGTTTTTTGGCGATTCTGTTTTGACGCCAAGATCGGCTCCAATAAGACACAATTTCAAGATGGCCGCTACACAAAACCAAAACAAGGAGTCAAAGAATTTCACACATCGACCTATTTTCACTTTAAAAAACATCAGAGAATTGCACAAACTAGTCATTGCACATTGCCTTTACTTTGTCCATGTGCACATCGATTTATTTTTAATTAAATAAATCAAGAAGCTAAAACCATGTTAAAACTCTCATTGTAACCAGAAATGGGGTTTCATCGTCAAAACTGAACAAAATTTTTCGCCAATCGAAAGGGCACCCAATTCTACACTAGAGCCAAAACAAGAATTTTGGAGCAGTTTTCTCAATCAGAGAACTCTACGCGTATACCTCTAAAATGCGTATACCTTTACAACAATTACAGTTGGGAGATAAAAGACCGCCGCAATTTTTATTTGAAATGCGCAATTTATCAGCCGGTAACGTAAGCGAGGAAGTATTAAAATCCATTTGGTTTCAAAGACTTCCAATTTCAATTCAAAAGTATGCAGCGATACATTAGATGGTTTCGCTAAAATAGCTGATAAAGTTTATGAGCTTATCGTCACAATGGCAACTCATTACTATGCGATGAATCTAATTGTTGCCACAAGGTATTTCCTCCCTCCTTCCAGCATGCCTTCGTGGTGTAACGGTTACACAATCGGCCCGTATTCGAGAGGTCCAGAGTTCGAGTCCCGACGAGGCCATTGCTCATTTCTCATGTCTCCAGTTTCAAAATAACTTAATGACGTTACAATGGCGCCCGAACTAAAAGGTGGCGGACATTAATTTGTCTCTACCAGGATTTGGGATTAGATCCCCTAATCCCCAGTCGCCCTTTAAAAAGAGGAGTATATGTAAGGTATTTTCTCCCTTTTTCTACCTTGCCTTCGTGGGGTAATGGCAGCACACTCGGCGCGCATTCGAGATGTCCAGGGTTTGAGTCACGGCGAAGGCACTGCTCATTTTTCATGTTTCCAGCTTCAGAATAACCTAAGAATAGCTTCAAAATATCCCTTTTTTCCAGCTCCCGTATGGCCTTTCCATTCGAAAAATCGTTAACTATGTATCATTTTTATTACAGTGAATTAAATTATAGATTCAGGCATAATATTTCTTGCCCTGCCTGCTTAAGAAGAGGAATGCCTTAATGAACGAATTTCGGATGGAAACCTGCTCGATGTAAAGTTACACGCAGAGGTAACAACAAAAGTCCATGCAGCCTGCGTACCCACAAATGGCTGAATGATTAGACCACTAAACAAATGGGTAAGGGTAATTTGATCTAGATGTGGATGCTGGAAAAGAGTAAGCTCATGCTAAGTATAGCGCCTTTACTAAATAAGCATACCAATGTTGTTTATTAGCAAATTTTTAATTATTAAAATTATTTGTTTGGAAAATTTAATATTTGGTTTTGATAAACTTATTTTGGTATTCAGAAAGACAGCACTGTTAAGAATTTCAGTTGAAGCAAATTTTAAAACAATGATCCTTTAAAAGACATTTTAATAGCTCCATTAATTGGGTCAAATAACCCTTTACGAGCCTTCGTTTTGTGAATTAATAACATTTTTTTATGCTTTTTCAACGTACTAACCATGTGAGCCCCAGCCTAAAATTGTTATTTAAAAAAAAATTAAATCTGAAAGTTTTCAGATTTTACATTACGCCCAAAGGGGCATTTTTTAACGCTTCGTGTGTTACCTCTAATTATTAAATATCATGTTCTTCGCACTTAAACCATAAAATTCAGTTCAATAGCAATATCGCAAAATAATTTTAAAATGAGCATATCTTTAGAATTTCCGACACATAGGCTCGTGCGCTGGAGACAAAAACGGTTTTTTTTTTTTTCCTAAAGTGCTGCTATTGCTTGCTTTGTAATCGTTGAGTTTGTTAATCAAAATTTCGTTAAATGTTTACAAAATATGAAATAGATAATAAAACAAATTCCAAATTCTAAATTTGGGCTTCCAGGATCCCATATTCGGGTAGAAATGTACGTTATTCAAAATTCGATGGTTCTAGTTACCATCGTTTTATCACAATGCGGGAAGCATATATTTTGCTTAATATACGTATTTGCTTATTCTTGCTTCTTTTCTTGCATAAATGTTAATGTAAATCCTCGTTCGCGAAACTGTGAGAGTGCGTATCCTAGGTGTGAAAGTTTAGCGAAATTTCTCTATTTACCTAATAATCTTCCCGCAAATTTTGCCTTTTAAAAAATAAAATAAAAATAAAGAAAGATAAAAATATAAAAGGTAAGAAAGAAAAGGAAATTTGTTAAGGTTTTTTTATGCCCTCACGGAGCTCCTATTTACAAATATGTTCTTGAACGCCTTGCTGTTAACACAACATTTTTCGTCTTTTTAGCTTTATTATTAAACATCCCTTACGACACATAAAATTTAACAGTAAAATCAGAAAAATTTTAAATGCAGCACATGCTTAGAATTCTCGACACAGTGTTTAAGTACTGCCATTATTTTTTTCAGTGTTTTCTTAGTTCATCGTATCAATGTTAAGTTTTCTTAACCAGAAGACCTAAGAAACTTCTTTTTGTCTTTTTAACTTTATTTACTAAACGTCCCTTTCTTCGTACTTAGGCGATATCAAATTCAACTGCAACACCATAAAATATTTATAAACAGTATATCTTCAAAATTCTCAATATAATGTTGCTTTTTATTTGCTATATTATTTATTTAAAAATAATACATGACGATAACATTCGGGAGCAACATCCTCTTATTTGAAAAATTATATGGACGAGGATCAACCCTAATACACACTTCTAGCGTTAACAAAAAGAAACTCTACAGCTAATTTTTAATGTATTTTTATATTTTGTGCTGCAGTCATAATTTATAAACTTTCCATATGCTAAGATTTAGTTTATAAAATTATTTAAAATCATTTTTCAAAGCACCTATTTACATTTAAAGTTTTGAAAAAGTATGAATTTCCTGTCACTGTCAGATTTCATTAGCAATAAAGCTAAGATTTAAATCTCCCCACAAAACGCATATTTTTATTCTTTTTTCTATTTCCAGGAAATTACGAATAATTCTGTTTGATTTCATGGTAGAATAAGAATGATTTCGAAATATGCTGTTTTCGAATTCCTGGGAGTTTTAAACGCTGAGGTACAAGCGTGAGAAAAATCAAACTGCTTCTGGGATTATGCATCATTTATTCACGAAAAGAAAACACATTAAGTCACATCTGGTTGGTATGATAAATTAAACGGAAAGAAAAAAATTACGCAGCTTTAACCGTGGATTTTTGACAAATAGAAAGCTGAAATAAAATATGATGTGTACACCACACGACTTCCTTACACGGATATTAAATTATACGCATTTTTTCAGCCATTTCGTTAAAACTTATTTCCTCGAATTTCATTAGAGATATAATTCTTAAATAATGCAGTTCTACCTTCGCGACAAGGCAAACAGACGTGAAACTCAAAATATCCTTATTAAAAATTGAAACATATAGAAAAATACAAAACATAAATACAGTTAAAACACTTTAAAGAACAATTTTTACAATTAAATTTATAGTTTCTAAGCAGAAACAAGCAATTCGGCTAGCGGGCAAAAAGACACATTTTTCGGTGCAGAAAACTGAAAGTTTACTTTTGGTCTCACTCGGCAAAAAGACACTGAAGTCGCAGAAATAGACTTAATTTGTTCTGAACGCTATGCTGAGTCAATAGATGGGATAATTTAATAACTTAAACGATAATTTCAGAATGCATTAAGAATCATTTGATTAGCAAAAGAAGACGTTACATTGTTGTTGCGAAGCTTACTTTTTCTAGATTGGCAACAAATCTACTATTCTGCTAAGTTTCAAATGTAAACAAATATGGCTGTTATGATAAAACAAATTAGGCTTAGCCGCACTTAAACAACTTTTAAATTGTTGATAATTCTACAACTAGAACATGCATGTTAACTAAAGACGTAAAACCTTTAACCGGAAGATAGGAACAACAAAACTCAATCAGTTTTAAAGCAAAAAATGCACAATTTACAAACATAGAAGAATAAAGAGACTGTGCTTACTGAGCCGAGTAACAGAGTATATATATATACATATATATATATACTTTTGGTGAGGCCGATTGCAATCAAAATAAGAGGTGCACAACTACACGTTATAGCAGTCCTATATACAAAATTTCAACGTTCTGAGAATACTCGTTTTTGAGTATGCGAGATAACTTCATACATACATACGTACGCACAGACGTCACGAAAAACTCTCGTACGTATGCACAGACACCACGAAAAAATCTCTTCAGAATCCATTTTAAATCAGTTTTATAATTTTTGGGGGAAAGAGAGTCCTTTATTCTGTCCTTACCTACAGATGTCACCCAAAAACATCGTTAAATTGCATTCGTTAGCGAGCAAAATGGATATTTTCGTTGAAATATGATAGTCGAAATTTTTCACGATTACAATACTTCCTTTTTACTTTGTACAAGGAAGCAAAAAGGAAACGGAAGTTGCAGTTGTTTTTCTATATAGAAGCAAAGTGAATGTAACTCTTAACCAAAGATGATATAACAGCCGAAGTAAGATTTAGAAAAATCTATAATGAAATTTCGATGGACATCCTATCTAAATTCCAGTTAAACAAGTTCAACTGTACACATCTGAGATATCAGAAAACTCATTTATTCACTTTATTTATTTATTAACCCAAAGGGCATAAGCCCAGAAGGGCTATTAATTTCGTTTTGGCATTTTGCGTCTATTCACTTTTCAAACTGTTGCCACCAAATATTACTGCCCTGAATTTTATTTAAAGAAGTTAAATAATGAAGAATCTGCATAAATGTATGTATGTTTCTTGCACGGTGATAAAACAACGGTACCTAGAGTCATCAAATTTTGAATAATGTAATCCTCCACCGACTATGGGCATCTGGGAGCCCTAATTTGGAATTTAGAACTTGTTTCATTATCTATTTCAGATTTTGTCAGACATTAAAGAATTTTTGATTAACAAACTCAACGATTTCAAAGCGAGGAATGGCAACACTATACGAAAAATATTTTTCTGTCTCCATCTCGCGAGACTGTGTATCGGATATTCTAAAGATGTGCTCATTTTAAAATTATTTCGCGATATTGCTGTTGAACTGAATTTTATGGTTTAAAGGCGAAAAACATGATATTTATTAAATAAAGGTAACACACAAAATGTTAAAAAACGCCCCTTTGGGCATAATTTAAAATTCGAAACCTTTCAAATTTTCTTTTTTATTATTATTTTTATTTTTCCTCTTTTCTAAAATTCCACACTTCCTTTTTAAAGACAAAATAGTCAACTAATTCACATATCTGTTGTCATTTTCTACTTTTGAAATTACACGCCATTGTCAAGAATGAGCCACGTAGAATTCGTTTAAGAATATCACCTGGATTCAAGTCTTCGAGCGGAACGGGATAGAAAACGATCCATCAGGCGCTGTTGCGAATTCGCGAAGTTAAATGATGGCTTCCGAAATCGTTTGACCTTTACGGTCTGTTCGTTTGAGACTCATCTTGCCAAGTTATCCGATAGCCACGAAATTTAACAGATGGTTGAACTCCTGCTATCTCCCTTTCATTAAGTGTTGGAAGTTGGAATGTATTCCAGTTGTTTGATGCGAAAAGAAAAGAAAGGCAGAAGGAAGGCAGAGAAGAAAGGGTTGATCATCGCTTTCTTTCTTCTAGAAAGAATTGGATGAAGATTTATTGTTCAAGAACTTACCGATACATTTTAACGATCCTGAATATTATAAAGATACATATTAAGACCTGTTTAAGAAGATTTACCGCTGAAGTTGGTTATTTCACGGAAGTCTTAAATCTTTTCTTATTTCGATAATACTAATTTTTTTCTGCATAGTTTGTTTTATATTTAAAGATTTATTTACACATTATGAAATATGTGAAATGCGAGCCTGCAATGTTCCTAGCTACTTTGTTTATGCTGAACATAGTGGAACCTATTGAACTATACAACGACTTATCGCTGAATCCAAATGTCTAAACGACAAAGTTATGGGTTGATATACCCTTTTATTCACTCAAAGAAATAATGACGGTCGGCCCCTTCTCGGGCTTATATCCAAGCCTCCAAAAATTAAAATAGAAAATAAGAAACTAATCTAATGCTAAACTAAACACAATTACCTAAAGTAGTTGTCCCTTGGCTAAATTAACTCGCGAATATCAGTAGGCACTTACAATGTGGCCAAGCGTAGTGAATTTAACAACAAAGTAGTCTGCCGGCAAAGATGCGCCACTGAGGACTCTTAAGCTCTTCTGCTAGCGTAAACGAAACTTCCTTTATGTACTCTTTCTGCCTCATTTACATGCAATATGACACTAAAAACTCATTCTGGTAGAGAGTTGTAAGTGGGAAACAAGAATTAAAAGGAAAGGATTTCAAATTTAAAAATGTCTGCTATAAAATTAAAATAACCTATAAAGTCACAAAATTTAATCCTTTCGTGAAAAATAGACTAAACAAATGCCGTAACGTTTTATCAAATCTCCTCCACTAAAACATTCTTTCCCTTACCATATGAAAGTTATTGTGTAAAGAATTACCGCATTGTCCCATGCGTGCTGCTATGATGTCATAGCGTTTCTCAAACTTCTTCAAATGCCAGCGAATTCGAATGATCTGTGCGCTACCTTACTCTTGTCCACTTTGAAAACAATTTTTTAGTATATGTTACTACCATTAGACTTACTTATTATAATAAAATTATTTCAAATTCATTAAATTTTTATCTTCATCATAAGTCAATACGAAAAAAATTATATTTATTTTTAACTAGCGGAAGTACACGATGCCAGTTAAGTTATATTGAGAGTAATGTGTCTAACAACAGAGAGAACGATACCGCTGTAATCCTTCTCTAATAACGATGCAAAAAATAAGATTCATGGTCATATATTTTTCAGTCTGATGCGATATGAAACCCACGTAAAAAATTTCGATAGAAAAATAAACTAATTATCTCTCATTATATCAGCAACAATGACACGCAGTTTTTAATGATTTTCGTCTTTCTAATCAAATGGTGGTAAAATCTCAAGTTCCATCCAATATTTCAGTTATATTCAATTTTAGTCGATTAAATGTGGCAAAAAATTGATCATAATTGATCAGAAATCAATTACGCGAACAAAGAAACAGACATACAAACAGACATTCTTCCTTATATAGATTTTCATACTTCAAATGTAAAACTTCAAAATTTTTTATCAACAAACACTACGATTTGAAAGACAGCAGTAACAACACTTTTCGAATTCAAGCATTTTTTTATCTCCAACGCACGAGACTGTTGCCACTCGGAAGAATGACAGCGAAAATTAGCGCTTTTAGAGTTTTTCATTAATATTTTGGCTGATTAAAGTCGCACGAAGATGGGAATAGCCGACATGGCTTCCCACCAACTTTTGAAATCGGGAATAATGTATTTAATGTTTGGCAATGTTATTTTTATTTCACTGTAAAACTTGTAAATTTTTCATTAACAAACACTATAAAAGCGAGCAGTGGTAACAACTTTCGAAATAAAGCAGATTTGCATCTTCAGCTTGCGAAACTGTTGCCACTGTAAAAATGAGAGCGAAAATTATCGTTTTTGCGAGTTTTTAATTAATATCTCTGATTTTAGCTATTTTTTGGGGGGAGGGGTGAAAAAGGACGTTGACCTTTTCCAGGACCCCAAAAAGTATAGTAGAAAGTTTGGTGACGATAGCTTACGTGGTGACTGAGTTATTAGAAGACAAACACACAGACTTTCTTCTTTATATACGTAGATAATTCAAGGCCACTAGAGCTCGGACAATCTTTATCCTATCAAATAAAGATTAAATAAATACTGGTACTCACATCAATGATTCTTGCACAGTATTTCTATGTTTAAATGTATGCTGTTAAGCCTAAGTCTGAGATCCACATATGCATCAAATCGATTACGGTTCGTTGTTTTTACTGAGTTATCGACGAAAACCTTTCCTTTTCTCACTCACATACGTAGCAGAAGCAAACTTAAATATAATTTTTAAATCACCATTGTATACAGTTTGCTATTGTTCGTTTTAATTGGTAATGAGATCCAGAAATGAACCATATCATTTGCTTAGAATTTCGTCAAGTCTTTTGTAATTACGGTGTTGAATTGACTGTTCTTTTTCGTTCAATTACAGTTTGCTATTTTCAAAATCGCAATGGAAGGAATCAGGAACCCATGAAAATTTGTTACACTTACGACCTGGAAAATAAGTTCAACTTGCGACCTCGGAATGTAGAGATGCGGATATGTACCAGGCCATAATTCTTTTCCATCAACGACATAATTTTTTACTAAAAAGAATTCTAAGATTGGAAATGGTGTTCACACATGTAACTGACAAACCATGTTTCCTTTCAGACTCCTTTAATTTAAGATGGGCATCGGGAACAGTCAAAGAATTACCTCGTAGACAGATATTTACTTCATTGAATTTTCAGAAAGCATCTGAAAGATAAATGGAACAGTTCTATATTTCCTGTTCTGCTGGGCCGATTGACAAAATTTAAGTTCCATTTCTCATATCTCAAAAGCGCGACTTAGGATGTATATTAAAGTTACATATAGTATTGTTCTAACATAGATATTTTGACACAAAATCGAACTTTTTCTGAAATATTGCACCAATGGTTTTACCATATTTCGATTCTACGACATAAATTATGCCAAACTGCCAAGCTTTGTAAAATTCGCACGAATAGTTTTTACAACATTAATTCTCAAAATTTTACCTCCTAGTAAAAATTCACATTTCGGTCGATTTTTAAATATTTCAAAGTCTACTGTCTTCCTAAGATGAAATTAATCAATACCATTGTTGAATGTATATTTATTTCATAACAACAAGAATAAATCTTACTCTTTTTATTTGAATGAAGTTATTAACATTGCTAATATTTCCAATATATCTGGGCATAATTAACAAAATATGAAATCCTTTCGCATTTAAAAATAAATTTAAAAAGTGCAAAAAATACGATCAGTGAATTTAATTATTAGCTATTATGGGTTTCAAGAAAATATAACATTAGGAAAAATAATATTAATCGAGTACATTTAATTTCGAGTACACATTTCGCGTGAAATAAGGATGGTGATGCACCTGGTGATGCGTGTAAACTAGAGATTTCGTTTGTTGTTCATAAGACGTTGCGTGTGATGTCTCATTTCACAAAATGCACAACTACCGTTCATCACTTCCAACTCTTTTCCAACTTCAGCGTTTCCTAAATCGCTTTTCCGAGTAACTATAAGATTTTCCAAAGGACGAATTTCTGTCATGCTGAAAGAATATCTGGAAAAAAATAAACAGCACGGTAATTTCAGTCGTCCTTATCTATACATATAAAGAAGAATGTCTGTGTGTTTTTTCGCGTTTAACTCAGTCATACTATAATTATCATCACCAAATTTCTACAATTTTTTCTAGGTCCTAAAAAAGGTCGATGTCCACTTTTTCCAGAAAAAAAGGGCTAATAAATCAGAGATATTAATTAAAAACTCTGAAAACACTAGTTTCCGCCCTCATTTTTACGAGTGGCAACAGTTTCGCACGCTTGAGATTAAAAATCTGTTTTATTTCGAGAAGTGTTGCCACTGCTCGCTTTCAAATAGTAAAATTTGTTAATTAAAAATTTCTAAGTTTTACAATGAAATAATAGCATTGCCAAACATTAAATACTTTATTCCCGATTCCAAAAATTCGTCGGAAGCCATTTCGACTATTCCCAACTTTATACGACTTTTATCAGTCGAGATATTAATTAAAAACACTATTTTTCGCACTCATTGTTCCGAGTGGCAACAGTCTGGAGCGTTGGAGATAAAAATGCTTTATTTCGAAAAGTGTTCCTATTGCTCGCTTTCAAACCGTAGAGTTTGTTATTCAAAAATTTCTAAGTTTTACAAAATCTACACATATAAAGAAAAATGTATGTTTGTGTGTTGGTTTATTTATTCGCGTTACTGATTTCTAATCAATGATTCATAAATTGTTTTGTCACATTTAACCGACTAATTTACACTCATGTCCATAAATTAAGGATAATGCAAAATCAGGCGAAGAGTTAGAAGCAAAACAAATTTGACTTATTTGTAAAGCTTATTTATTAAACAAAACGTAAAGAGCAAAAAAAGATGCTATCTGTTTGATATTATTAAAAAAATTAGCGATTTCTTCTCCCTGGAGCAAATTAGAAAAGAAAAACCTATTTAAAAAAAAACAATATTGCATGGTTGGTATGATTGTTAATACATTGTATGTCTCCCAGACGATGCAATACAGTCCGTACAACGCCTAGGCATGCTGAGTATCAAATTATCGACCTGATCTTAGGGGATATTACATCACTCAAAAAACAATGCTTTGCGAAGTTCCGGTAGACATGTAGGAGGAGGTTGACGGGCTGCAACTCGTCGGCCAAGCATGTCCCACACGTGCTGTACTGGATTCAAATCCGGTGAGAATGCTGGCCAGTCCATACGGGTGATATCCTCCGATTAAAGGCATTCGCTTACAATGTTTGCACGGTGAGGACGGGCGTTGTCATCCATAAACACAAATTGTGCGCCCATGGCGCCCCGAAACAAACGTACATGTTGTTCCAGAATGACGTCCCGATAGATTTGGCTTCTCATGGTTCCAATTTGAACATGCAGGTCAGTTCTGGAACCCAGAATAATTCCACCCCAAACGAGCACTCCTGCACCACCGTAATGGTGTCGTTCAATGATGTTTTCTTTGTGGTAACGGGTACCTGGAGCTCTCCATATGAAAGTCCGGCGAGAATCAGACTGCAAGCTAAACCTGGACTCGTCGGAAAACATCACACAAGCCCACTGTTGCGGTCTCCACAGTGCATGCTCTCTACTCCAGGCTAACCGCAGGCGACAGTGAGTTGCAGTAAGTGGAATCCATCTGACAGGTCTACGAGCATATAGACCAAAATGCCCTACCCGTCTGTACACGGTCTGCCTTGAAATTGTCGTACCAGTGGCTGAAGAGAGCTGACGAGACAGGTCTGAGGCTGTGCTGCGCCTGTTTCTTTTGGCAGTAACTGCCAAATACCGGTCCTCATTCGGCGTTGTAACTCTGGAGCGACCTGTGCTGTAACGTATACTCACATTACCATCATCTTGGAATCGTTGCCAAAGCCTGGAGATGACACTCTGGGCAATTCCAAGTTCGTCTGATACTTCCTGTTGGGTACGCACACAATCCAGACGGCCGATAATTCTACCACGTAAAAAATCATCCAAATGCGTCCTTTGTGTCATAACTATTCGGTTTTTGCCCTGAAATGCTTATAAAGCGTCTGCGGACAATTTTACTTCTTTGCCTGTATTCCTTATATATCACTCTCTTACACTCTCGTCATTGTGATGTACCATCGGTGTCATCTGGTTACTTCCTGAAATTTGCATATGTTTCTTGAAGATGTGTGTAGTGATTTTACAGCTGATATTTTTATTTTAGAGTTCGATTTCCGCGTGACTCCGAATTATCCTTAATTTATGGACATGAGTGTAATATAGGTAAAATATTGGATGGAACTTGAGTTTTTAAGACCATTTGATTAGAAAGATGAAAATCATTAAGAACTGCGTGCCATTGATATGAGAGAGAATTAGCTTACTTTTCTATCGATAGTTTTTATATGGATTCCATATTGCATCAAACTGAAAACTGTATGGCTATAAATCGTATTTTTTACATTGTTCTTAGAAAAGGATTACCTCTGTTGTTAGATGCACTATTCTTAACTTTATTTAACTGGCACCGGGTACTTCCGCTAGTCTATATATATAAAGAAGAAAGTCTGTTTGTTTGTCCTCCAATAACTCAGTCACCACTAAAGCTATCGACACCACACTTTCTAGTCTTTTCTGAGTCCTGGGAAAGATCAATGTCTACTTTTTTCCAAAAAAAAATAGCTAAAATCAGAGTTATTAAATAAAAACTCAGAAATACGGTCATTTTCGCCCTCATTTTTCCGAGTGGCAACACTCTCGCAAGTCGGAGATGAAAATCTGCTTCATTTCAAAAGTTGTTGCCACTGCTCGATTTCAAATTCTACAGTTTGTTAATAAAAAATTTCTAAGTTTTATTACGATGAAATAAAAATAGTATTGCCAAATATTAAATACATTATTTTCGATTCCAAAAATTCGGGGGAAGCCATTTCGGTTAATCCCATCTTCGTACGACTTTAATCACCCGAAATATTAATTAAAAATTCTGAAAGCGCTCATTTTCGCACTCATTTTTCCGAGTGGCAACAGTGTCGCGCGTTGGAGATAAAAATGCTTTATTTCGAAAAGTGTTGCTACTGTTCGCTTCCAAATCGTAGAGTCTGTTAATCAAAAATTTGTAAGATTTACAAAATCTTTATGTACAAAGAAAAATGCCCGTTTCTGTTTGTGCGTTTGTTTGTTTGTTCGCGTTATTAATTTCTGATCCATTTTTTGTCACATTTAATAGACTAAAATTGAAAATAGGTGAAATATTGGATGGAAACGGAGCTTTTACGACCATCTGAATACAAAGACGAAAATCATTAAAAACTGCGTGCCATTGTTGCTGATATAATGAGAGAGAATTAGTGTATTTTTCTATAGAAATTTTTTATGTGTGTTCCATATCGCATCAGCCTGAAAAATGTATGAGTATGAATCGCAGTTTTTGCATCTTTATTAGAGAATGATTACAGCGGTATCGTTCTCTCTGTTTTTAGATATACTCTCAATCTAACCAATTGGGATCGGGTACTTCCGCTAGTCATTTATATATTCCGTCACTGAAGATCCCGCACGAAATGAATTCTATATCAAATGTATTAAATAATTTTAAAATGTTCATGAATGACCTCTCTTCTGAATTATTATTGCATTTTGTGTGATAATATCCGAGTTTCCGAGGTTCAATTTAAAAATTGTTTAGCAGTAAATTTCTCTTCGCCATACATAATGGCAACTTTGAGTGAATAGATTTTAATGTTTCATTTCCGTAAGTAATTGAGTTCTTTCTGAACACCTGAGTGAAATGCCTCACAAGCGTTTGTAAAGTGTCTAAATTTGGAAACCGTTCGGTCATTAAATTGTAATTTGAAGAATTCTTCTCCTTCTTATTCCACTGTGAAAGAAGAAGCGAAAGAATTTTGCATGAAACTAAACTGCGCTGAAGATGATTCTCCTCAGACTGACCATTGGCTTTCTCTCTCTCTCCCAGGTTGGTCATTGTACGCACAGACATAAAAAATATCTCCAAGTTGGCCATTGGAAGCAAAGACACCAAAAAACTGTAATTTCTTGTCAAGGAAGAAATATTTGAGTGAAAAAATGTTACAAAAATCCGTGAAATAGCATGAAAGGCTATTCTTGCAATAAAGGTTTTACGTATTCTACATAAGCATGTTCCCATGAACAAGATCTCTGCACAATGAACGACGAATGCAGCGAAATCCATCAGTGGTTCAAAATCAACTGCGTGCAGAATTCTCCTGTAAGAAGTTGTTTCAGTTTTAGGATGCATATCAAAAAACAATTTTACAGATCACAGCTGGAGACAATACCTTGGTTATATATTATGATCCCTTATCACAGGGGGATCCATAAAGTGAAGAAAACCAAGAAAAATATGCAAAGAACAATGTAAGTGCAGCAAGTGGAAAGGATTTTGGCCACTGTTTACTAGGACTCTTACGATATCCTCATAACATATTTTATAGTACACAGGTTCAATTGATCAACCAATCTCCAAAAGTGATATACTAAAAAACAAACAATTCAGTTTTTTTCTATTTGTTTTAGAAATGTATAAGATTAGTAAACGTTTGGATCTATCTTAACTAGTAACATAACTCATTTAGAGAAAGATTTTGTATTAAGCTCAAACCCGACTGGTATGCTTTAGTTGGGGCTAGTTAAACAAACTTAACCTCATTTTAGACCAGTATTAGATCTTAATTGACAATCCGCACTAACTTTATAAGCTCACAATTTATGAATGTATCTCATTAAAAATAATAATTCTAATCTTAGCAATCCATCTTTCTGAGAACGAGTTAATTTTGTCATACAGCTAATCCTCCATTCATAAATTCTGGGGTCCCGTACGACTCATTAACTGCAACTCTCTCTGCTCGACATTTTTATTAATTACGTTGCACAGCATCTCCAAGCGTCGAGGCTCCGCTCTATGCAGATGACACAAACATCCTTCCACGACATTTTATCATTACGGCACTTCTGGCAGTCCAGCAAAATTATTCTGCAGATTTAGAGCTCTTGCAGAGTCCCGAAAAATGAAAATTAATGCTACGCAGTGCGTCACCATTTTATTGATGAAAGGTTCCGACCCTTGCCTGACAAATTTATTCATCTTTGGGAAGAATCTATCCCTCGGGTTACAAATTATAACTATCCAGGCTCTACCCCTACGCTATAATTAAGTTGGCGAGTGCGAAATTTTGTCTGGGAAAGTGGGTTCTTCAGAATCTACTTTCATTCAGGTTTACTTAGAAACAAAGATAGAGTTTGTAATCTTGCACTGGAGGATTGGATTGCCAATTTTATCACTATATTTAAAAAAAATAGAATTAAAAGTTAGAATTAGCAAATATAAACAAGTACAATATGTGCCGCTTAATGTGATAACCTTTGTCCAACGGCTATTTAAACAGCGTTAAACGATAAGGAAATATACCTTTCAAAATAACAATGGAATGTAACTATTTTAACCCAAATTTAACTCGAAACATATAAATTAGGTCCTTCACGACATTTTAATTAGAAAATTGCGCTTAATTAGAATGTTTGTTTATGAACTGTTTATGAAATATCTTCTAAAACTTTTTATAAAATCTGCAACTCAATGAACAAACACTAGAAAATCTATAAAGATCATTTATACGTCTTTCACAGGACAGCTCAAAAAAGACGTATAGATGAGAAAGACGCGTGAACGAAATTTTAATGTAAGAATAGGATATAGTATATTTTACATACAGAATTTCAATACTACTATTATGCAATTACTGTTATATACACACAGTTTCGTTATCTTCATTTTTTGCTTCTTTAAAATCCCTACAGCGGCCAGGTCGTATATATGCGACGTAGAATGCTGTTTTTAGCGTCTCTTAAGAAAGTTTATGTATGCGAATCTTGAAATACATCCAAGAAATTAAGGCAATACATTAAAAATCAATAAATCCAGATATAAAACACCAGGGGCATTTTGGCATTAAAATCAAGAAAACAGTATAGGTATATAAAGGTAAAAACGAGAACGAAAGTATCTTTACTTCAGTTGTTCGTCATACGTAAATAATGCTTTTTTTTGTTTGACTAATTCACCACAGATGCAGATTTTTATGCTTTCTGAAGAAAGTAAACTTTTATATTGTCTGGTGCGTCAACCGATATTGAATCTTAAACAAAGTAAACTCGAAAGAGCAAATTGCAGTCTGTTTGAAAAACATTTACCAAACGATACAGAAATGAAGTATCTTCTTTAAGCAAATCTGTCTGGTCAACAGGTTAAGTTAGGTATTTTGCAAGGTAATTTCTTCCTTACCGCGTTCACTCGTGATGTAATTGGAAGCATGTCCAGCTAGCAATCGGAAAAGTCCGAAGTTCGAATCCAAGGAATTACACTGCTCATTTTTTCGTTTTTTTAGCTCTAAAATTCAAAATCGGTGTACATTTGCGCCTGAACTAAAACAACGGTAGTGCACGATAATTCGTCACTACGAGAATTTCGCGACTGGATCGCCGTATCGACGCAAGTTTTTAAGTATGGGGGAATGCTCGGTTTCTCCCCCTCCTTTCCGCATGCCTTCGTAGTGTAAATGGAAGCATATCCGGATAGTAGTGGGGAGATGAGGAGTTCGAATCCCGCAACGCACTGCATATATTTTCATGCTTCTTGCTTCAAAAACCTTACTGACTCTAAAATTTGAATATATCAAAATACACGAGGGCTATCTGCATAAGAAAGTTGTGGCTTTCCTAACGCAAGCTAACTCGTATTCGTGTTACACAGGGAAAAATCACAAAAACCAACCATTCAGCCAAGTCGACCTGGGTTTCTCAGTACCCGGCGGTCTTAACTATTCAGTTACTGATGCGATATCTGGCCAATAGAGTCCTTTATCTATTATATCCCTCCAAACGATTGCTCTTCCCTTGATCAATCGAATTTGAAACATTTTTCAGTCTGGGATAACCTACGTCTTCCTTTTTCCTCGATATAGCCCAATGCACAACATCCAGATGTTACCGAAAGAAAGAAATTACTTTTGGAGAACATATTTAAGCTGAAAAAAGAGATGTTGATAAATAATTCACGGAAAGGACGATATATAACTAACACTAAGTCTGATAAATCAAAGTAATGTGTTGCACAGATAAGTATTTTAATAATAACATGAATCATAACACAGAAAATGATGGGGAAAATGTACAGAAAATTTTATTGCCGATGAAGAAATTGGAAACAAAAGCTCATTAGAAATGTTTCAAAACCCTGCAGAAAAATTTCTTAGCTTTGCCGAAGACTTTATACGAAGCTAGGAAGTGCATCTAAATTTTTTAATTTTAAAATTTGGGAAGTGTTATTAATTTTATGAAATATCATATGAATTTTTGCATGACGTAACAGCTGCATTAAAATCTACAAATGCTGCAATGGAAACAGTATGCACTGATGAAGGTAATTATTAACAGCAGATATAATATAAAATATAGCATAATGAGCTGTAAATTAAAGGGAAAAGTATAGAAAAGAAAAGCATGACCAATTGCAAGTGTTTTTCAGCTGTTTCGTGTATAGGGTCCCATTTGTGCTATGTTAACTTCTTTAAACCCTGTTAGACAAGCGATTTATCGCCCCGTCTATGCAAATCTGACAAAGTCTCGTGAAGATTTTAAATAAATCATTTTTGTATTAAACTTGAATTTAAACAGAAGGCTTACAATCAGGTTACAGGTTAGGGGGCACGGGCACTGTCCCTTTACCGTAGTGGTTAATCAGGTCCTGCACCGTGCCCACCACTGTCTAGAGCTGTAAAAATGGGATCTCACGCTCAGCAGGTGAACAATATGCTTAAATTGATTAGGTACATGCCCAAACAGGGGGCTTGAAAATAGTACATTGTCTGGAGTTAGTACATATAATTTGCACAATTAAATAGGATTACATAGCATTTGTGATACTTACAGTTTGCACAGAATATGTTTACCTTGATAGACTTATGCAATGTACAATTATACAAATGTTGCTTTGTGCATAGTTGACTATATACATGATTGGCATATTCTTACTTTTGGGGTTTACATTAAAGAGTTACACTATATTACCTATAAATATTGAATAAGAAAACGATTACATAGCTTATTGATTGAATTACTTTAGTTTACTTATAGATTGAATATTATGCATTATTTTTCTACACATCACTATTTACACTATTATACACTATATTATATACATTACTTTAACTTCATTACATATTTACATTCACATACGTTTCGTAAATTTCTCATGGCATTGCATTTAGCACATTGCAGGCGTTGTAAAGTGGGATATAGAGACAGCTACTTACATATCGTACTTTACAGTGACATGAATCATAAGACATTTTCATTATTAAGCGTTTAACCCTTTTGCTTGCATATTGCATATTACTTTTAGCCTTCGCCAAGTGTAGTTAAACAAATAACATAAAGCTGAATTTATAAATTAAAAGTATCTTAGTCAGACACAACACAAACGTGGCCTAACTAAATTGGCTGAACTTGAATGGCGCAATTTAACGTCGGATACCAAATGGCTAATGCAAAAATATTAATTGTCAAAGCTAGGCGGTAGGAAGTAAAGCTGTAAGCATCGCCTTCAAAACCTCTATATATGAAACATTCAAATCCTCGTTTTAAATACTCTTTAAACCTTGCGTTTTAAATACTTGTATCCTGGTAAAGGCTAAAGGAAAGGAGAAGTTATAGTAAAGATCCAAATCATAAAAAATGGTTAATTAACTTAAATTATCTTTTATATGATTGTGAAAATATTCCGCAAGAGTGACCATTATAATTTATTTAATAAAGTATTTAAGTTTGCTCTAAATAGACAAGTTATAAAAAAGCAGGTCAAGTGAACATGAAATCAATAAATATTCAGATGTCCACAGTAATAACATCGATAGCGGTAACAAACATGCTATCTCGACGCAGACAATGAAGACTTTCAAAAATATGTCTTCATTAACAAAATAATAAATCTTCAATAGATAACTTAAGAAACGCCCGTATTCCAAAAACAAAAAAAAAATCTGATATGTACACTACATGACTTACTTGTACGGAATATTAAATTATACGCATTTTGCATTTCATTTATACTTATTGGATTGAATTACATCTAATTCATGGATAGCGCATAAACCACAATAGAATAAATGCACTCTTTAAAATTCCCTATGTTTTTTTACCATAGCGACACTCTGGCGCTAGGTTCACTTAACAGCGCTACATTTCATTCATTTTCTAACTCAGAATGCATAAAAATTATGTATATCATCTGAAGAATTACCTAATCGTTCCCACACATACTACTCAAATACTATAATATATCTAAAACGATGTATAAAAGAAATTAAATAAAAAAAACTGTTTTTCACAGACGATTCAGTATTTCTAATTCAATTAATTCAGTTCTCACTTCTCGATGAGGCAAAAATACATATAAACTCTAAATATCTATATTAAAAATTACGAAGTAAATTTTAAACATTTATTTCCTCGAATAAATTCCCGAATGGATTAAGCATGATTTAATTAGCAATAATAAAAGACGGCGTTATCTTTGTGGTGGAACTTAATGTCTCTAGATTGGCAACAAATTCGTTATTCTCCTAAGTTTCAAATGTAAACAAATATAGCTTCCATGGGAAAAATGATTGGGCTTAGTCGCACTTAAAAAATTTTTAAACTGTTGATAATTCTAGAAATATTACATGCAGGTTTACGAAAGGCATAAAAACCTTAACCGGACCATAACAACAACATAATTCAATTACTTTTAAAGCAACAAATACATAAGAATAAAGAAACTGAGATCACTGAGTCGAGTAACAGAGTGCATATATATATACATATATTTATATACCTTGAGTGTGGTCTATTGGAACCAAAATAGGAAATGCACATCTACATGTTATAACAGTCCTATACAAAATTTCAACTTTCTGAGGCTATTCGTTTTTGAGTTATGCGAGATACATACATACATACGTAAGTACGTACGTACAAACGCCACGAAATAAATCTCTTCAGAACCCATTTTAAATAAGTTTTATAATTTTTTGGGGGGAAAAGAGTCCTTTATTCTGTCCTTACGTACAGATAATACGCAAAAACATCGTTACATTGCATTCAATATAGCGGTCAAAATGAATGTTTTCGTTGAAATATGATACCCGAAATTTTTCGAGATTGCAATGCTTTCTTTTACTTCGTACAAGGAAGTAATTAATATACAGACAACAAATATTCGTTTGAAAGTAGAATAAAATAAAATAAAATCATTTTATAGCAGCAACAATCCACAGTAGATATTTAGAAAATTTCGTTCTGAATCACTTCTTAATTCTTCATTTCATTAATTTCCGCATATTTGCTAACCCGCATATAGCTAATCTAAAATGATTTCACGGAAATCTATTGGTTCTTTTATGTCTGAAGATACTTGCAATACTGCGGCTCTTTCGCCGAATACAAGCGGTATTCTTTGCGGTATTTCTTCGCATTCAGTGCACGTTATCCATTCTGAATTCACCTCATCGTTATCTTCATCACTGTTTTCTTCTTCTCTGAAGTAGTCAAGTAGCCTATGGACAGACGTAATTTCATTCTGCATTAAAAAAAATCTAATCTTAAAGCTTTTAGATTTTGTATTACTCCCAAAGGGAAGTTTCTTAAACGTTTTGTGTATTATCTTTATTTATTAAATATCATGTTCTTCGCGCCTAAACCATAAAATTCAGTTGAAGAGCAATATCGCAAAATAATTTTAAATTGAGCATATTTTTAAAATTTCCGATACGCAGTCTCACGCGATGGAGATAAAAATGTTTTTTCTGTACAACGTTGCCATTGCTCTCTTTGAAATCCTTCAGTTTGTTAATCAAAAATTCATTTAAGTTTTACAAAATATGAAATCTATAAAAAAAACAAATTCCAGATTTCAAATTTGGTCTTCCAGATGCCCATATTCGCAGCAGGATTACGTCATTCAAAATTCGATGGTTGTAGGCACCGTCGTTTTATCGCAATGAGAGAAACATACATACATTTATGCACATTCTTCATTATTTAATTTCTTTAAATATATTACAGGGCTGCAAGATTTCATGGCAACAGTTTGAAAAGTGAACCGACATTTATTATTTCCGACGCAAAATGCCGAAACGAAAACAATAGTCCTTCAAGGACAAAGCCCCTTTGGACTAAAAAAATAATCAAACTCATCTTCACTTGAATTGATTCATTCGTCATATTCCGCACTTACTGCCTCCGTATCTTTGAAAATATATATTCCTGTTGCCACGGCTGTTAAAGTTCGAACTAACATCGAAGACGCATATACAACAATAAATCTAAAAAAACGTATTTAAAGGTTGGCAGTTGTTTTATACGTATGTAATTGCTTAATATTCTCATGAAGCGATATTACGTAATCCAAACCTAAACAAACATCGTCACCACTCGAATTATCGCATCAAACTGAGTGACAATCGAGAGTCACCTCCCGAGTGCAAAGGACTAATAATTCAGATAGCAGTAATAAATTTAAAAACCATGTGCAGTATTACTCAGCCTTCTATTCTGCTTGTTGGAGTTGGAATATTTTGATGATTCATCTAAATTAACAGTTGTTTCTCTCATAATTTACTTAATGATGTTTCAATTTTGGCGTAGTTAATAATTTTGCATACTTAATAATGTTTGGAATACTTAATAATGTTTAAGGACGTTCTACAAGAAAACTGTAACAAACGAGGGCCGCAAAAAATCAATACAGTGAGGCCTATGTTCTTTCACATTGATCAATGATGTTTGAAGAGTTAACTCAATGATATATAATATAATATACTCAATTAGATTTAATTTGAAAAAAAAATTAAAATCTAAAAGGCTTTTTTTTTTAAAGGTTTTTATGTGTTATTTTCGTTTATCAAATATCATGTTCTTCGCACTAAACCATAAAATTCAGTTCAACGGCAATACACGAAATATTTAAAAGAGCATACCTTTAGAATTTCCGATACACAGTCTCGCGCGCTGGAGATAAACATGTTTTCTTTTTCGTACAGTGTTGCCATTGCTCGCTTTGAAATCGTTGAATTTGTTAATCAAATTTGTAAAACTTTAAGGATTGAAAAGTTTTTTACAGTTTTACAAAATATGAACTATAATAAAACAAATTCCAAATTTAGGCTTCCGGATGCCCATATTTGTTGGAAGATTACATTATTTAAAATTAGATGAGTCTAGGTACTGTTGTTTTATCACAGTGCGAGAAACATACATTTATGCAGATTCTTTATTATTTAATTTCTTAAATATAATACAGGGCTCTAATATTTGGTGGCAACAATTTTAAAAGTGAATCGACATTTACGGTGAATCAATGCAAAATGCCAAAATGAAATGAATAATCCTTCTGGACAAATTGCCCTTTGGACTAAAAACACTTCATAATCCTTTTAGTTCGTACCGATGTTCCGGATTTGAATCCCATAGAAGATATTTGTAAATGTGTAAATATCTATGCGGCATGGAATTGTAGAAAATACTGGCAAACCAAAAGTTCTCTCGTCGTTCAGTGGAAGCGAAAGAGGAATGAGAGATTCTCCGATCTGTACCCTAGAATGCGCTCTCCATAAAAACTGAGATGAAACTATTGTGTTACTATGAATACATTCAACATGTCCTTCGCAGAAATTGAACCAGCGTGGAACTATCAGTGTTCATTAGTTGTGCAACTCTTCCATTGATAGGATGATAATTAAGTATTGAAACAAATAAGTAGGATTATTGTTAGCAAAAGTATGAATTACGATTCACTGAGTATTTGTATTATTTAAAAATAAAGTTTGATGGTTTGGCAACACTTAACAAGCAGCTATGTTGCGTTACCTTTTGTTAAGCACTAAATGCTATGAAAATTATCGTCTGCGGAATATAGATTGTAAAGTTTCATATTTGTGCGTAAATGTGCTCTAGAATTACTTGCTTTTTCATATTTTCACAAACTATGCATTTGTCTCTAATGAATGGTTCTGATTAAAAAGGATTTGATTAAAAAATCGGGAGGATTTATTTTCAAGGTCAAATCATTTAATGTTACTTTCTTTCGTCTTTTTGACTAATTAGGATTCCAGTAAAGAGAAATTCATTTAAGTGCGGCTTCACATACAAATAGTAGTTAAGGCTGTTTTAAGCCCCTTCCCCCCGAAAATAAAACTTTATTTAGACGTTACTCGCTATAAATGACAGGTATGGTAAAATGGGTAGAAATGCATGTTGCATATTACGAGTTTTTAAAGATCTCTTTAAAAAACTAGGACAAATGAACAAATTTGAAACTTTTTGAAAAAAAAAAAAGAAAGAATTGATTTTTCAAGCTAAAAAAAAGAAACTATAAATAGCCCATTGGAGGAGAAACTCAGCTATCAGACGAAATTCCACTTAACATTATGAAAAATCGCGTATTAAGAAGAGTAGATCGCGTTATGAGTAGATGTTCACAGCGTCTTTATTCAACCAACTCGCAGTTGCTCACAACCTCCTATTTATAAAATTGCACAAGGGGAAAAATAAACACTGCTGTTCAGAAAAATTCCTTCGTAGAGCTTCAAAAAAGCATTTCCCGGAATCTTCTAGAATGGCAACAAGGCTTCGTAAAAGTTTTTCTGCGTATATCTCCGGTTCTAATTAAACTATCTTAATAATTGAAATATCAATCGATTCAGAATAAAACAAATCTAAAATACAATACATGGAACTAAACTTTAAGTGCCGAGTGTGCACCACGAAGGCATGCAGAAAGGAGGGAGAAAATACCTAATGCACTCTCTCTTTTAAAGGGCGACTGGGGATTAGGGGCCCAATCGCCAAATCCTGGTGGTGAAGAATCATCATCCACCACCTTTTTTGTTTGGGCGCCACTGTAGAGTCATTAGGAGCTGGAGATGTGAAAAATGAGCAATGCCCTCGCCGGGACTCGAACCTGGACCTCTCGAATACGTGCCGAGTGTGCTACAGTCACACCACGATAGCATGCAGAAAGGAGGGAGAAAATACCTTATAAAGACGAAATTACTGTATAAAAATGCACTAATTTAATAAGTAAATTTAAAACAATACAGTATCTGCTTATTAAAATCATTTCCATTCCAAATATATCTGATTTTATTAAGCGGCTGAATTTAACACACGGCGAATTGTTGCAGATTGTAATAACAATTTTAAGCATATCTAGCAAAATAGTAACAAATAATTGTTACCTTGTCAGGACTGAGTGTTCTGTGCATAGCTTTAGCGAACATGGTGAAGTCTTTACTAGGGTCCTTAGCCTCAAGTCCTGAACTGGAACAGGGAGCTGAAAAATGTTGGCTTTGTTCTGATGTAAATACTGTGCTGGAGAATAACTGCACTTGAAAGGGATTTAAAATCCTCTTTTATTAAATCACTATTATTTACACACTTCCCAACTCGGGAGGGATACAGAAAGTCACACTTGGGCCTAACTTAACAATCAAATAAATTTAAATAAATCTCTAAACCTAAATAGAAATGTAATTAAACTTTGCTCGCAGAGCAGATCGCAGAGTTTGGCCTCTAACTAAATGGTGCGTAGCAAGAAATACTAATACTAGCGCACTTCAATTTATTTCAATATGCAATCACGTAGTAAGCACTATGGCTTATAATTTTAGCTGCTAGCTGGTCAGGCGAACGTCGAGCAGAATGACCGTGATCTGAGACTAAAAGCTCTCTCACACTGAGAGGTTTCTACCTCTGGTTTAAATAATACTTGGCTGTACTTCAAATTAGCATAAGCTGAAAACGTGCGCTTCTTCTGACGGGAAGTTGAAACAGAGAAGAGATAGAAAGATTTAAATTAAAATAAAACTTGGTTAGTTTAACTAAACCCTTACAACCTAAAATAAAAATAAAAATTTAATGCTTAAGTTAAACTATTTACCCAGTTCTGAAAGTACTTTTATAAAAATTTGTAAAACGAGATTTTGGTCTTGACAAAGGTTTGGATTATTGGAACTTATTTACCGCTACGTTTAATGAACGGCGTGTACTGTGTATAGCAACGTGAAAATACATAAAAGAACAAAATTATACACAAATACTTAGAGCTATTTACAAATTGTGCAACAATACGTTGTTCGAAATAGGAATTCTTAACACAACTATGTATATCATGCACATAAAGTTAAATCACTGTTAAATTATCCTACCTTCTTCCAAACACGTTTAAAAATGCACTAATTCTGTCTAGTGCCAAGTACGGTTTCTAACTAGTGTTTACAAAGCTGGCATTTAAATTAATTCCATTGTTTTTAATTTAAGAACTGGGGGATATATATTCATTAGCGATATATTTAAACACTAGAAATTTCCTTCATTACTCTTCACATGATTCACAAAGTGAAAAAAAAATATATTTAAATTTGCCGGTTAAAGCCAATAATATTTCTTCTTGAAATTCAATTATAACTTCCTTTGATGTTAAGCCACTATTTACTAACGTTACGGTTGAAGGAGCTTTAAACTGCGTTAAAACTAAACTTCAAAAATTCGATTTTTCAAGCACTGAAATTAAGAAATTAAAATTAGAAAGAGAAAATTAACTCTGAATCCTTCTTCTGAATTTCACAGAGCTATCTGAAAATTTAGGCTTTTGATATTGCTTTTTAAAATTGCTTGTTTTATATTGCTTATTAGGTATATTATCAGTCAACGTGAACATAAGTTTTAAGTTCTCCTAAAATCATTATTTTTCATTTGATTTCATAAAAAAATTGAAACACTGAAAATACGACTTAATAAGTGTCACGTTATATGTTATTTTCAGTAATAGTTATTTTCAGTAAAGAATGAAAATATTTTTAAAAGTTTTAAGCAGTTGGAAAAGGGTAAAAAAAGCACGAAAGCTACATCGGTTTTCTTTAACACGAAACATATAAGAGATATTTGTCTAAGGGAAGGAATGACTGGGTGGAGGATTTTCTAAAGAAAAGTAGTTCATATTTCGATTATGGAAGAAAAGTTGTGAAAAAAACATGTAGACACTTCTTTGGCCGACATTCAAACCATCAGTATTCAAAACATAAAGTATTTTACCCTCCTTTTACCATGCCATCGTAGCGTAACGGTAGCACACTTGGCGCGTATTTGAGAAGCTCAGGTTCGAGTCCCCGCGAGGGCATCGCTCGGTTTTCACTTCTTCAGCATCAAAAAACCCTCATGACTCTAATAGAACTTTTACCACTCAGCCGATGACGGAAGCTTTCAAATATCAGAAATCGTAAAAATGTTAGTTATGTTATGAATGCACTTTGATATTAGAGTGTTTTGTTATTTATTCCCATGACTCGCATATTTGCATTTTATGTTTAACAACGGGCACATAATTTGTATAGGTTTGAATAGACAGACTGGGGAAAGAATGAAACGATATGTTTTCTAATTTTTAAATTAAAAACGTGAATAAGAATATTTGGGTCATTTAGAACATTTTGGTCATTGAACATAAGCGCCTACGACCAAAAGTTCCAAAAAAATGCAGGGTAAGGATTTTGTAATATAACGTACATACGTACGTACATATCTCGAAAACAGCCATTTTATAATCCATTTTGGAAAAAAGAGTTATTTATTCTGTCCATACGTACAAGAGTCACGCAAAAAAAGAATAATCAAAATGGATATTTCCATTGAAATATTATGTCTGAAACTTTTCGCGATGACAATATATCTTACACTTCGTAGAGGGAAATTAAAGGGTTTCAAGATTTGTTATTATGCTGCAAACTCCGCACATTGAGAAAACTATTCTGTGTTTTTATTGCATTAATTACTCTGTTAGGAGCTCTGTCTCTTTCTCTATCTATCTATATATATGTAATATATTTGGGTGGTGGATTATTGTGTGCTATAACTTGTGTCACCGGGACTTGTTTCCAGATGGAATTCCGAGGGAGAACATGCCGAGTCGCAACGATGGGTCTCCCACTTCTCTTTTCTTCTACCAACAATCTCTCGAGAGAATTTCTGCTCTCCATATATTTTAAGTACCCCCTCCCTTCTCGCTTTGACACTAGACGCTTATAAACATGCATGCTTTCTCCAGGATTCAAACCCGAGCCCTTCTTTACAGCAGTCAGGGCTTAGAAACGTTAAGTTCAGTGGTCTCTCAAAATGGCGTTTACGTTTTGGTAACCTCTATACCGTGTGGTGGGTCATCGAGATGACATCCAACCTAATGTCTTATAAACTAAACGGATTTAAAGTCATCCCGAAGGTATTTATTAAGCCTTGCTTAAAGAAAGGTTACGCGGGCACACAAAGCTGTAGATGTTTCTTATGTCGCTTATGATATACATAGCACTTTTAATGCTTCGAGCGATACATAATTTTGCACATAAATTTGACATATGTACTCCTAATAATTTGTACATGATTTGCATAAAGTATTGTTGCAAAGTTTAACCGAGCAATTATCTATGTTCCAGGAATAAATTAATTCAATTTATATAAATTTATATGAGGAAAATTGTTTACGAATATTTCAGTTCACGAACGGCCCTCAAATATGAATTAAATTCATGAATCCAGATTTCATTCTATACATATATCCTATATACGCAGACTCACTTTTGAAAGAACTGTACAAAGAATTAAGACGTTCTTCTTAAGTGTTTGTATGGTGCAACCGTTAGCACACTGTGCTTGTTATTCGATAATACCGCGTTCGTCTCCATAACTCTTGCGAAGTTTATTTTCAAAGATTTTCGTAGAACTTCCAACGCTCTCTGCCAGCCTATTCCAAATAACACGTAAGAAAAATGGGAAATGTTACTGAAAGAGAACGCTGCTCGACAAGTAACAATTCTCCAATGCTTTTTCATAGTCACTTATGAATACGGTTTTCAGTTCGAGGTGAATCGAGTAGATAAATTCTGCAGCAACTTAAACGAAATTCGTCCGTTCGCATCAGTGAAATCCCGAGTTACCATCATTCATTCCTTCCTTCACATTCAGTTTCGTTTTAAATCTATACATTCCTTTCCCTTTGCGCACATTTGAATGAAATACTATTTCGATTGCTCTTCCTCTCACTTTTGAAAATCCTCTTTTACTGCAGTCCGAGATCAAAAGCAGAACGAGAAACTGCGAATAACGTCGATTCAAATCCACGAATAATAGAATTCCAAGAATTCTCAGAAGAGAAGCACAAAGCAGCTATGTATGAGTCTATTTAATGTACAGGTTTATACCTTCAAAGTCTTCTATTTTCTCGGAGACCAATATTAAAGCTGCCCTTGAAAGTATACGTCTTAAGAAATTTCAGTAAAACTCTGCTGTTTCCACTCCAGATTTTAGATGTAGTTTGTAAGGGACTTTCTGCTTTCTGACCGGTAGCCTTCGTGGTGTAATCAGAAACTATGCTCGGCTAGCAGTCGCGAGGTCATTAATTCGAATCCCCGCGAATACCTTGCTTTTTTGCGTGCTTTCTTGCTCCAATAATGACTCTGAAAATTAATGAATTTTACCATAGCTAGGATGTTAGCACCTGTCGTTGGTTCGATGTTTGTACTTGTAGGTACAGTATGATGTTTAGCTTTGTCTCAGTTTTGATGAAGAGCATTCCGGGGAGTAAAATCCAAGAGCTTCCCGCTACTCCTTCCTCCTCTTCAGTAAAGACGCTGAACACTGATAGTTCGGTCCGAGGTTCGAATCCCGCGAACGGGCTGGCTGCATGGGCGTTTTCGGGGTTTTCCCCATGTGTAACGTGTATACGAGCCAGTTTCCCTTAGAAAGTCCTCCACGAAGGCATCCCTTCCCTTAGGCAGATAGCCCTCGTGTGCTTTGCCATAATTGAATAACCTAACCTAACCATCCTCCTCTTCAGCCTCTTCAAAGGACTTTCAGCTCCAGGATATTTCAAGTATTTCCATTCCGCAAAAACCATGTACATTTGCAAACACTGCGCTTTGTCCTCGATTCAAGATCTACAGATATACAGCCGTCACCGTTAACGACAATACAAATCAAGGCAGCATTACATTCTAAGACCTTGATACCTAAATTATAAATCAGCAGCGCGCGGTCATAATTGAGATAATTCTTACGAATAAATAATTCTTTCGTTTTAAAACTGGTACGAGATGGAAACCAGACTGCGTTAAGAGGCCATAGTCGTTAAACAAGAAGTACAGGATTTTCAAATGGAAAAAAAAATCCGAAAATTTACGTAAATATTACGTAAAGTAGAATCTCGTTTATTTGAAATAACTGGGGTAAAGACATTTCGCAGATTTTGAACAAACTCTGTTATATCCCTATTCTTCAGTAACAAAATAGTCTTTTCCGAGGGGGAGACAAACATTTTTTGCTCTTGAAATAAAGGAAACTATGCTCGATCGTCCCTGAAATCCAGAGGATTTTAAATAAAATCTATAGATTGCTCCAAACTCTACGCATTCCTCTACAGACATTCTGTAGGTATCTAATCTAAGCTTAATTTGATGTATCTCACTGTGGACTCTTAAATACGATCCATAGATCGCAAGGATTCCATTAGTGAATAATCAGAAATCTGCCAGCATTTTAAAAATTAAACTCTGTTTCTTTGACTTCATGAAGATAAATGTAACAAAAGTACCATAAGAATTAATAATTACAGATCTGGAAAAATACACAGCATATGAAAAGTGTCTTCGAATTATTGTTTATTTATTTTTAAAAGCAAATATTTCTTTAGATTATAGTAAATAGAATTTCTCGCAGCCTGAGTTTAGTTATTTCGCTTTATATTGCAGTAAACGCTGCATAATACGATCACGTTTGTCCATGACTGTTTTGATAAAATTAACCGAAAGATAACATTAAACGATGAGAAAAAATATCCTTCAAAAAGAGATAGAATTAAATTAATTCAATATAAATACATCTAGAAGCATATAAATGCACACTTTAGCAGCATTTCAATTAGGAAAATCCAAAAGTTTGCTTATGAAATGTTCTCAATGTCTTCAATTTCATTTATGAATTGTTCATGACATTTCTGAAAATTGTTTGATCGATGTTGACTGAACACCTGATCTCGGTAGTAGTATATAAGTGGGGATTCACCTGCACGGGGTGCGGGGTGCCGGCGTGCTCAAAGTGCCTGATGCAGGTGCACCGTGCAACGTCACCAATGACGTCACACAGAGGGCGGGGTAACGAGTAGAGTTGAGTTGTTGGTAGACTGCTGATTGAGTTGTAGACTTCCTGCTGCTAAAAGTTAGTTTTTTCAAAATTGGCAACGGGGATTGTTTTTAGCTGCTCATGCTGCCCTCTCTTGACGAAAAAAGAAAATAATCTATTTTTAAAATGCTCATGCTGCCCTCTCTTGACGAAAAAGGGAAATAAGCTATTTTAGAAATTATATTTTTTTAAAGAAAATGTTCTATTATTCAAAATATAGGATTTCTTTTCTGCAAAGTACTTTTAAAAATATTGGAAAGAATAACATAATACTCATTAAAATTTCACGCATACACACACACACACACACATACTTATAATCATTCGCACATAGGCTTTTCTCGAAAGCCGCAGCTTTCTGACACCTGTGGGTCTCTCTTCACAATTTCACAGTTAAGGGGTTTATTTTTAATTCACAGGTGCCAGCCACTTCCCTTAACTCCACTGTGAAGTCATTGACCAATGATTCATTTTATTTTCCATTAAACATTATTTATGTCTCTATGCCCATAAGCTAAGGAGTGTACTCCATCCTTTAAAATATATCTTTTATCATCAAAAGCTGAAAGTGCAGTTTTATTTATGGCTATAGTAAAAAGATGATGGTTTTTACTCTGAATGTTATATTGTAATTCTCTGGTGAAGATAGATTTCTCTAAACAATCTCTATAATTTTTATGTTTAAGTTTCCTTTTAATAACATTTCGTTTAACTCCTTTCGCAGTTTTTTTCTCACTTTCATCCAACAGTAAAGAGTACATTTTAGCCCTCAGTCCTATAAACTCCAGTATTGCTTTGGAACTCATTTCATCTTTGAAGCATCCAATTTTCTTTTTATTACTGATGCTGTATAAAGCATGAGTCTTTGGATAATCTGACATATCATATAAATGCATATGAAAACTCATATCTCGATACACATCTTCTGTTAAAATCTCATACGTGAGAGAGTCTGTGTCAGTAAAAAGTAGCTTGGCTCTTTCTCCATATTGTTTTTTGATATGATTATAATGAAAATTATACATATGATATTTGCTAAGTTCTAATATGACAAATCCTACATAAATGGGTCTGTTTAAACTAACACAGTTTTTCAACCTTTGTATTCCAACTAAATCATGATCAAAAATTCTAAAATTATGAAAGGTTGGAGCTGCGACCAATTTTTTCGCTCTTTTTTCAGTATTGACTAATTGGACGTCAATATGTTTCCTTACGTTTTCCATAGTTTTTCCGTACACACTATTGTTCATTAGTTTAAAAAAATCTTTCTCATATCCTGTTTGCGCATCTTTACGTTGATCTGTATTAAACTGTATATAAGGTTGTAACCATGCTTTTTGTTTAAATTTTATAATTTTGTGAACATGCGTTAATTTCATACCTAAAGAGAGATATAACTGTAAATTTTTATGATAGATGATATAATTAAATTTAGGATTTAAATTAGGAACTAATTTAGTATTGGAGATAAATTTATCATTTTTCAGTACACTGACTGCATAAGGTGAAAGATGATTAGCTATTATTTTCATTTTTTCTGGAGCTAAGGGATAATCGTTATGGGCATTATGAAGTTCTTTAGGATATTCCAGATCTACTTCCAAAATATATCCATCCAAACTGTCTTCTGATAAAGTTAAAATCTTTTCTATGATATTCTTATCAGGTTCAACCCACTCAAAATTTCCATAGGGTAGGGGTTGACTCATAGCCCACCCATAGAGGTTGTTTGCATCAAGGTATAGTATATATTTACTTTCTTTAGTTGAATCAAAATTTTTCAAGTATTTATTATTTGCTACAGACTTGCGCTGGGTAATCATGGACACACCTCCACGAATTCCATTCTCTATAAATAAATGCATATCAACATCCGTTAATAATTCCAAAGCTTGATCAGTCATTTTTAAACAGGCTTGCCAAGCTAATCCAGGTGCAGTCATAAAATGCGCACAGTCTAAACTATAGTAAGTTTTACAAAGCTGTCTAAAATTTTCGAAAACGTCTGCTAATTGTAAAACATCACTTTTCACATATAAATCATGATATTCACCTAAATTTTGAATATGGAAAGCTTGCCAAACAGTTTGTGCATGAATGTAATCATCCGAAGATATGCTTTCGCCAGTTAAGGTGCTTTGAAAGTTCTCTATGAATGGTAACTGAGTCTCTTTAAATTTATCAAAAGAGTTGATATATTCATATGGATATACACCTTTTCGTAATAGTAATTTTATATCTTGATGATGAATATTTTCTTTTAAAATCCTAAATTTTTCTTCGGGTAGGTTTGATACAAGTTTTTCCAAAGACGCGTTCATGAATTGAAAACTATCAATAAAAATTAAAGATATTCTTAGATTATTCCATTTTCTTTTAATACTGAAAGAAATATATTTCTCCATATTATTTGCTATGACAGAAAATTCACGATTTGGAATTTTACCTATACCTTGCATAATTAAATGTGCATCATAATGTTTTAAATTATGAAATACAACGGGAATTTTCTTTTGTAGCCTATATTTTAAATTACATATGTTATGTAAAGCTCCTCTATACTTTCCCGTAAG
>KK116700.1:44708-60217 GCA_000611955.2 Stegodyphus mimosarum | reverse complement strand
CCGTTGGTGGGTCCCCGAAAGAATAAAAGTAACAATGAAGTAATTCAAGTCGCAGATTTTGGGTCAAGTTGCCTTAGGCTCAGTATGATGCTAATACTAAAAAGTGTTCAACCGGCCTCGAACACTTTTTAGTGTTATATCCAAGCAAGCTTTTTGTTTGAACGTCTAAATTTTCATACATACTTCAATTCTTCATATATACATTTCATATGTGATGATTTGAGTAGAAAAGTTTAAAGTATACGGTGCGTTATTCTTTTAAAAAGCTTGCAAACCAGAAAGATTTCAATAACATTTCTTTTATTTTAATTATACATTTTGAGTCCACAAATAACTTGGCACACTAATCCTGCCCGTTCCACAGCGTGACATTTTACATGTCTGAGATTTTCCGGATAAGAAGAAGGCAACCTAGCAGCAGTATAGTTGGGCTGAAAAGCAGGAACGAAGTTCAGGACGAAATATTAATTCAGAATGGGTTGGTTTCAGTTTCAATACATTTTGATTGAATAATTAATAAAGCTCTATAAGTATTATTGGGTGTTTTATTTCCACTTACATCACCAGAATTATTCAAAGTCAAATTACATAGATTAATCTAGAAATGATGCATTGCAAAAATATTGGGGAAATATTCAAATTGAATTGAAGAATTAAGGGGCTATTGCTAATTTAAGTTACAACTTTGATTTACATATTTTTACCTTACACACACACACAAACACACACGCACATCTGTAATGTATATATATACCTTATAGATGTGTATAGATGTGATCTTACTTTATATGTATTTCCATTTCCAAAGGCACATATATATATTTTTATATATATTTCCATTTCTAAGAAGTCTTAAGAATCGCTCCGGGTGGTAACTTCGTTCCGGAATGTTCCGGGTGGTAACTTCGAACACCTTCTTTGATGACGATCGTTGTCTCTTTATGTTGCTTTTTTTTTTTTGTTTTTGTTTTTGCTGTATTCTGAAAAATAACTTGTTTTCTTACCCCGTTCGTGAAACGGCGAGTTTAGTGGCCTATTCACGTGCTGTTATTGTAAGCTCATATCGAAATTGGTGTATGAATGGTGAAATGACATATCGCCCGCTAGCAAGGTGTTGTCGACGGCGCATTGATTCCAGAAGAGATCGAGGTTGCTACGCATTTTTCGCTGTGAACAAAGAGTTACAACAGCCGAAATCACCACCAGTTACAACAGTGACAACCCAACAGTGTTTCTCAACGTACTGTGCAGCGTACATTGCTGCGTATGGGCCTACGCCAAAGCATGCTCCTGCTTTGATTGCACCTCATCGCCAGCTGCGTCTGCAGTGGGCCAAGAAACATCAGAATTTGATAATAGGAGAATGGAAAAAGTCGCGTAGTCCAACGAGTCACGTTTTCCGGTCCATCACATCCATGGGCGTGTGCTAATACGTCAATTTCCAAACTAAGGACTGGCTCCCGGATGCACAGTTGGACGGTGACAAGCCAGTGGCGGGGACATTATGGTGCGGCAATGGTTTCATGGAGCACATTAGGGCCCATAATCCCCACAGAACAATCCCTGATGTCTGTGCGCTACGTGAACATCGTTGCAGACCAGGTTAATCCATTCTTGACTATAGTATTTCCGGCGGGGGATGGTGTTTACCAACAGGACAGTGCACCATGTCATAAGGGTCGAATCGTCAGGGAGTGGTTAGAGGAACATTTCAGTGGCTTTCAAGTCATGTCTTGTCTTCCAAATTCACGTGACATTAATGCAATAAAGCATTTGTGGTCCCACCTGGAAAACCAAATTCGTGCTGCCACGCTACCCCCTCGCAATGTACGGGAATTGCAAGACCATTTGGTGAGCACGTAGTACCAGATACCTCAGATTACGTATCAGCCCTTTGTGGAGTCAATGCCAAGGCAGCTGCTAGCAGTTTTGAAGGCTAAAGGTGGCCCTACATGTTATTAACAGGGTGTTCCTAAAGTAATGGTTCTTCGGTGTAAATATATGGATGTATATGAAATTTAAATTTTCGTATCAAAGCCGTCCATCAGGGAGAAGACCAGCAGGTGATATGCTCTAGCTCTATATATTCCGTTCCAACTCTCGTAATGAATGTTTTAAAATGCATTTTGCTCTAATAACTTCATTATTAAAAGAAATTCATCCAGAGTTGAAATTTGGAACGCCATTTTATTTTTGTTGGTTGTTGGTTGCTCCCTGATGACGATCAAAATGTATGTAAAAATAAATTTTTATAGTCCTTCTCCACTCTTTATTTTAATTTTTAACACATTTTTTTTTTGTCAAGTGAAAGAGCGCTTACACTTATCGTCCGAATTAGCGAATTTAATTGCTTATTTTCGTTCATATACATATATACACTGATATATAAAAATAAGCACATTTCCACTCCTTATGATACATTTCATACGCTTCGTGCAATTTATTTTTTTTAATATCACATTCAATTCTTTTTCTATTTATAGTTAATTTAGGTAAGCGTTAATATGGGCAAGAGCTCACTGTTATTTTTAAAAATATCAATATATATTATTTATAAAATAATAATTTTGCATTTTCAAGCAAAATGCTCTTTCCATTACGGAACATATTTCAAATACATTTATTTATCCTTTAAATTTTCAAAGCATTTGTGTTGACTTGATTATTTTTTTATTTTATTTTCAAAAAGGGGTTGAGCATTATAAAAGGCAAATCAAAATGTTGTATATGTGTTATAATAGAGTGAAATTTGAATGGAAAGATACTAAGTGTTGTTCATCGTAAAGGTTTAAGAATGTATAAAAACAGTGTAGAGACATTAGGATATTTTTGAAGCCCGAGAGATTGAAAAATGAGCAACGCCTTCGCCGGAAATCGAACCATGGACCTCTCGGTTACGCGCCGAGCATGCAGACCACTACACCACGAAGGCACGCAAAGAAAGCGGGAGAAATACCTTGTAACAGTAATTAATATAATTAATTACTATATTAATAATGTAATTAATTTTAATATATGAAATCAGTAATTAATTTTCAGCATTCAATTAAGAGAAAAACAACACCAGCAGTAGCAGAAATATATAAAACCACCTAAAAATTGCCTAAAGGAAAAATATCACTCGAAAAATACATTGTTTTTAATTAATAAATTAATGCTACGAAAAAGATGCAGCAAATCATTAAATCCTAATTTATATAATTTTTCAATCCAAACTATTCTGTAATTTCACTCAATATCTTTATATCTTCCAATGGATATTAAAAAAGACCTGTGAACTTAACGCCTGAGTACGGTTATGCATAAAGAGATGTGGTACATTATTCTGAATGAAGCCAAGCTGTTCTGCCACAGCCATTAACACAAATGCATTAAGCAGACTAGTTCACACAGATCTTCGCTCAGCGCAACCTCTAAATAAGCGAATATGTACAAATGGATGCACTAGCTTCTGAATAATTCTATAGATAGGTTAGGGTAGTGTCGGAGGTTGCGTATATTTGCAGAGGGAAGTCATTAACTGTGCCTGAAAAACAGAGGACAGGAAATGGCAATAGATTTCAATAGCAGCTGTGAATGGCCACCAAGGGGATTTCCTGAACATATCCACCCATCACATATGCTTAGTTAATGACCTCGTTTAAAGAGACTACACATATCAAAATAAGAATTTCTACAAGAATATCCTACAAGACAGATATAACCTTCAGATTAGGATAAGTATTAAAATAACTGAAAAGTACAATAATAATAGGAAAAAGGTAAACATAGAATAAAATTTAAATTCCTCGCCCTACTAGAATATTTTAAAACAAACACTTTAACTACTAAATTTCTAATGTGTTCTTTTTAAATCGCTAATGTCAAATACATTGATTTGATGCCAGTTAAAATAACATTGTAGGAATTTATGTTAATTAACATTTTATTATTTTTATGAAACTTTACTAAAACTTTACTCTCACCAGCATGCAAATTAGTTGTGGAGTATTTAAGCCGAAGTTTCAGCTAACTGGCTCAGGGCTTCTTGCAGCCTCGTTTGAGTTCATGTTCTACCGACAGCTCTGTCAAAGTTCATTCCGGCCTCGGCCATTCTGCTAGCCGCCATTAAATATTCACTGTTAATTACTTGAGCGAACTTGTACTTTGATTAGATCATTTTGCGTAGTCTCTGACTACACTACTTAAATATGAATTTCACTTTATGTTGTTTTAAATAAATTCGCAAATAGCGAAGTTTCGATCTGCAGCGCACAAAGTGCCGTTTGCTAAATTTAAAGAGTAAATAAAATGGCTATTTTTTCTTTCCTAAGACTCTCTCATTTTGCTTCAGATTAGAGCAATAATTTTCTTGCCGATCTAGTAAGATCTGAAAGACATAGAATTCAGTTCTGTACAAGCGGATCCCTACCACATGCCAAATACTATAAGAAGTATAAAATAAGGAATCTAACATCATTTTACATGTTCCTCTACGTGGATCAAAGAGCGAAATGTTTGCATTTGTATGCAATCAAAAATAAAATATCGTTTACAAAAAAGATGCTGATGTTTTAAGAGATTAAGTGATAAGCAGATTGATTATATTGTAAAAATTCTGATGCAGATACCACATGAATGTTTCTTGTTCGGCCAATAAAATTGTTTTTGATGACAATAAAAACTTTTGCCAATAAACAATAAAATAAATCAAAATAATTTGCCAATAAAATTTATTTGCCAATAAAATTGTTTTGTTCACATGAATCTTTCGTGTTCGTCCAATAAAACTGTACACATTTTTTTGCTGCAGTTCATTTGAACTAATATCCTCGAATTAATCTAACTTAATTAACTAATCTCTCAATGCAAGTTGAAAATAACATAAAAATTTGCAAATTTCGAAATTAAATAAATCACTAAAGAGTATCAAGGAATGGTATTTAAGGGGGGAAAATCAATTATATTTCTTAAACGACCCTTTATTGCAAACTCAAAATGGAAACAAATATCACAAACTTTAAAGTTGAATATTTCTATCAGTTTTTGTCAAATTATTTATATTTAACTTTTTATAATAATAATAAAATTTTCTTAACATAAGTATAGGAACCAGAGCATCGCATAAGATATTAGGCTTAGTAGTTTTCACAAAAGTGATTTTTTTTAATTTTAAAAATGCCGAAACATGTATCTCTGCGTCATTTAAAACAGTGGTTAAAAATGGAGGCCGCATTTTGCCCCTGAAGCAATTTTATGCGGGCTGCGAAGGCATTTCATATACGTATTGTTGCAAAAATTTTAGTTTTTTGAAACTTGGATTTATATCATGTCCCTTTCCATTAAAAGTGAACATGAATAACAAACTAGAAAACCTACAAGTGGAGCTAATTAATTTACAATGAGATATAAATTTTATCGAAAGATTTGAAAACATAGATGTCATAATCTTTTGATCGTACTTGTCAAAATTAAATACGTTCAGATATTAATTTTTGCGCAACATTAATAAATTTTTTGTCTGGGAATGTATTCATACGTGAACAGCTTTTTATCACAGTTGAAAATTAATAAGAACCCGATTTACCGATGAGTATCTACAATCCGCGATGACGATATCTAGTAATTTCTTTTCATGGCTACAAATCGAAACTCCATCAAGTATCAAGCTGTAGTAAGAAATAAAGAAGTTAAGCATTAGTTACGTACAAACATATGTATTTTTACTTATGCATCGAAGAAAAATTTAATAAACATGTAAGGTTTTATTTATTTTTCTAATACTTTATTTTATGTTAAATAACTTTACTGTCATTCTCCTTTTCCATTTTCCTTCCAGAACGCAAATTTTAGTTCTGCATATTCAAATGAGGTAGAAAGAGATAGTATTTAAAGGAAGTTTTAGATAGTAGAAGCAGAGCGTGTTCCGCCTACTGAAGACCACGTTACTAGTTGAATCTCTTCGAGACCTGTCTGCGGCGTGCGTTATTCTCGCCATTACGCTTGTCACGCCAGTATTAAGTTTCAGCCAACTTGCTCGATATTGATTCTGTGTAGCCTTTGGCTAACTTACGTTTTAACTTGGTTTAAATTTGAATTCATTACTTTTGAGGTACGTCATAAATTCTGGCTGGTTTTATAAATAATAATTAATAAAAGGGCCTTTTGAACCCTTCTTACGTTTCTCTGTCATGTACTGAACACAACGCTAGGTCGATTAGCTTCAGCTTAAGTCTCAAGTTAGTTTATGCTTCCAAAGAAGGTGAGACTCTGTGAATAACTGAAAGAGCCGTTATTTATTCTGAAGTTTTCTCCCACTGAGTAAATTTAGAAAGCTTTGTAATTTGTTTATTTTTAGTTTAAATGAAAATAAATTATTTAATGAGTAATTAAATATGTAAGAATTCTTTGAAAGAAATATTAGTCTAATTACTAATATTTAGCTGTCATTAATTTGAATTAAGAGTGTCATCACGAAAAATTTTTTGCAGGCACCAAATATAAGATAAATACAAATTTGATTTTTATGCGATATTATAGTATTGTTTATGTGTGTTTTGATAAGTATTTGGCAAGTTTTATAAATAGTTAAAACTTATTTAAAATATTTTTTATGTTAAAGTTTTCAAATGGTATAAATTATAGAATTTGTAATATATCTAATTAATAATTTTTATATTCATTTGCACCGAAAGCATAATTTATAAAATAAATTTTACTGTCATACTGTCGTATGCAATATTTTATTACATTACGTACATTAATAATGGTTTCCGTACATTAACAATGGTCATGCAATCCAGTAATGAGTTTGTTATACTTTTATGTAATTGCACTACTTTGACATGCAGTGCGATATTTTTCTGAAAAGACAGTTAAGCTACTGAATAATAAGGCCGAAAGAAAAATAAACAAACTAAAACTGTTATTCTTACGCCACAGAAAGCTCATTTTATTTAAAAAAAGGGGTCATCATTAACAAAATCTTCCTTCTATTAACCTAATTAGAACGCACCTAATGAACATGTTAAATAAAGTATATTTGAGTGAAATTTATATTAATAACAACTGAATTTTAAAACCAGCCTAATAAAATAAAAATATATAAAATATACTGTTAAAAAGTTAAGAAACATAAGAGATATCATTTTCTTTATTTAAAAAGAGCATTAGTATTAAGATATCAAGATTGTCTTATCAGATAATATGCGGATACCAGAACGAAGATTACAGGTTCCTAAAACAGTCCCAACGTCTGCTTTTAAATCATTAATTTATACCTTCCAGTCTGTTTATTTGACACATATATTTATGTTAGATATTTTTCTGATATGTTCTTGTATTTAATTTATGAGTATCAATGTTTAGTTTACGAGTATAGATTTACTGCAATTGCTTCAGTTCTTTTTTCTTAAATCTAGATGAATGTGTTTACATTTTGTTTTATATAGTCATTTATTTTTTGGAGTTTTTTTACTTTCTTGCGAGTAACATTACATTTCGCATTTTGTGAAACAGTGGCAAGAAGAAATAAACTCATTCACTTGCCAAGTAAAAAACCTCCCCCTTCCAGTGAAATCACTTCATCATAATATCACTCTTAGAAAAGATGGGCTGTTTTTGTACAGACAGACGCATTCGCGACGGAGCCATCATAAGCTGCTCTCACCGAAAAGACAGAAAACTTCATAAAGACATCCCGGCATAAAGGTGCTAGAACCATCACGAAAGATAGTCATTGACTGAAAAGCCAGAAACCTTCACGAAAGATGGCAGCCTTCTGAAAAGATAGAAACCTTCACGAGGCATAGAAGTTGTAGCACTTTTATGACGGTATCAGCATATTCAAGAAAGGTGGCCGCTTCTCAAGAAATTCGAAACATTAATGGGGGAGAAAGCTGTTGATACTTTTATGAAAAGTGACTTCTGACATAAATGACAGGAAACTTCATAAGAACGCTCCTGCGTATAGATACTGGCGCCTTAACGAAAGGTGGCCACTGTTTGAAAAGTAACTTTCTTAAGACAGCCCCATCATAAAGGTGCCAGAACCCTTATGAAAGGTGGGCCTTTGTTCGAAAAGAGAGAAAATTTCATAAGGGTGTCTGAGGATTGCACATTTCATGAAGGTACCAACTTCATGAAGTGTGGCCACAGTTCGAAAAGACATATATGTTCTCAGGAAGCTCCGCTGTAAATGTACCAGCACCTTTGTGAAATGTGGTCGTTATTTGAAAAGATACAAAACTTCATAAGGATGCCCCTCAGTAAACGTGCTAGCACCTTAATAAAAAATCAATTTCTGACTTATTAAAGCCTACCTTTAAACGCGCGGTTACTTTCATGTAAATGTGAATTTTATTTGTACTTCAGTTAGCACAATGAAAATAAACGTGCCGTGATTAGTTCCTGTTCTGATTATGAGTAAAGCGAGAGATTTATATTTCCAGTCAGCGAGATATTTTACAGATGTGTTGAGAAAGAAATTTATTGTTTCAGCAAGCTCAGAGGATAATGTTAATTAAATAATAGCACGTAGGCCATAACAGCGTATCACCTAACCCCGGTATTTATTCATCCTTGATTAAGAGGAAAATGCTGCAATTTTATATAACAAAATAAGAACTCTTTCTGAAGAATTTATAAAGAAAATGCAGGTACTTAATTTTAAAATCTGAAAAGAATATTAATGGCTTGTTTTCAACAGAAAAGCCGTAGAAAATGAACAACATTCTGAAACAAGGGCCACTAATTAGGCCTAAAGTTAAACTACCTAAATGAGAATAACAATATTCTTAAAATACTGCTTTTTAAAATCTTTGCTCACATATTCATCGCATTGGACAAATTAGTTTATTGAAATACACTTCAGTTTTCTCATATCATTGAAATAGTCACATACGATACACTAACACAACTTTCTATCAAAAACAAACAAACAAACAAAAAAAGATTTAAAAAAATCCTTTTAAATTTAATTTTATCTGACGTTAAGCAAAACAGATTTAAAAAAAAAATTATAAATACATTTTAAAAAATCTGAAAGCTTTCAGATTTTATATTACGCCCAAAGGAGCTTTTTTTAACGTTTTCTCTGTTACCTTTATTTATTAAATATCATGTTCTTCATACGTAACCATAAAATTCAATTCAACAGCAATATCGCAAAATAATTTTCAAATGAGCGTACCTTTAGAATTTCCGATACATTAGTCTCGCGTGCTGGAGATAAAAATCTTTTTTTCCGTACATTGTTGCCGTTGCTCGCTTTGAAATCGTTGAGTTTTTTGACCAAAAATTCATTAAACAGTTACAAAATACGAAATCGATAATAAAACGAGATTCAAGTCAAATCATAAAAATTCCAAATTCCAAATTTGAGCTTCCAGATGCCCATATTCGGAGAAGGTTTACGTTATTCAAAATTGGATGGCTCTAGGTACCGTTGTTTTATCACAGTGCGAGAAACATGCATGCATTTATGCAGCTTCTCCATTATTTAATTTCTTTAAATATAACACAGGGCGATAATATTTCATGGCAGCAGTTTGAAAAGTGATACGGACATTTACAATAAATCGACGCAAAATGCCAAAACGAAATTAATAACCCTCCTGAGCTAACGCTCCATTGGGCTAAAGAAAAAGAAATAATAAAATGTGCTAGTTACTAACCTCGTGAATAAAAATTTTATAAGAACTATATAAAAAATTAAAGTAGTATTATAAGATATATCTCTCTTAGGCCACATAAAACTAATCTAGATCCTACTAATGAACCTGGCGATTTCTCGCACAGAAGAAGAATACCAACACAGAAGAAGGGTGAAAATAACCCTTTATTAATTTCAACTATAAGCAGAAAGGCACGTACTTCGTGCTTTACAATAACACCGATAACTTGCTTCGAAAACTAAGAATTGTAACACAATAAATACAAATCTAAAAAAGAGTAGTTCTGGTCTAGCACTTTAAGTTGCGGTTAATCTAGATTGACTCGACAAACCTAACCGGCGTGATAATTATTCAAAATGGCCAAAAAGGCGTATCAGGGTAACAGCAAGGTCAGAAACGAAACGTGCGCTGGCTAGCGAAAACACGTTCTGAATAAACTCCAAGATTCATCCGTTTAAATGTTCACTTCACTTAACTTTAAATTTACATCTTGGCGAGGAAATGCGAGAGGAAGTTGAGGAGTTCAGGATAGGTAGCAAAAATTTTACTGATAGGTTAAGTAACTAAGGGAAACCCTACAGTATAATAAAAGAAAAATTTTCTAAAATTATGCCTCTTCCATTAACAGAAAAGAGGAATAAAACAGAAATTTATACAATCGGGATAAATACGTAGAATAAAACATTGCATCACGAACGCCTTTTTTCACGAACAAATAGGTTCAGGAACAAATTAACTAAACAAAAACACCCCGGATGACGAATGGTGTCTCGAGTAACGAGCATTCAAATAGGCGCAATTTTTAAAGGTGTTAATTATGCCACATTATTAACACTCAGAGACTTTTGGAAACACCTCTTGAATATCAACTCTCATTAACAAAGACTGGAGTCAAGTAATTTATAGGATAATGAATTCATCCTGTAGGAAATTAGGGCCAGACTGGATTGCAGACACAGATTTTGAGCTTCGCCGCTGTGACGTTGCATCTCTAGGAAAACATATAGCAATATAATGGATACTTTATAAAATGGAACACAGTGTGCTAGCTGTATGGAATTTTGGCATTGCGCAGTCACTGTTGCTCTCACTTCTTGCGGTACAGATGATCCAGCTAGCTATTGGAAAATATATGGTTCCAGTCCCTAAATAACTTGTCTTATTCGGAGCAAATAAAGTGTAACGTTTCTCATTTTTCAGTCCAAAACCCCATAGAGCCCCTGCTACGAAAACTCCAATACAATGTCGGTAAAACTAAAGATGTAACGGAACGATAACTCCTTACCAACTGATTTGATCGACTGGGTCTGTTGCCTCTTCTCAGTCGCTCTTTAATTCGAGGCGAGAACTTAACGTAGGCATTACCACATCCCCCGTGCGTACTCTCGTGGCGTAAGTAATTAGTACATCCAGTTAGCAGTTTCCATGATTCGAATCCCGGTGACAGCAGATTTGATATTTTCTGCTTCCTGTTTTAAAATACCGAATAAATGTCTATAAAATACATCCTCGTAAACTAGTATCAGCACTCTTTCGCAATTAAATACTAATTACAGGGGTTTGGAAAATACTTGACCTTGCGGAGTCGACATCAAACGAGTCAAACAACGGCGCAAACAAAAAGAGCATCGTTTACCCTAAAATGCGGCTGGCAAAATAAAGGATTGTTACTGTCTTAGTTGCTGAACTGCAGCGTATACAGCGAAATCCCGTTAAACTAACTCCATCAAATAAAGGAGAGAGGGAAGCTTAATTTAAACTTAGTATCAGTTGCGGTAATTACACTTTCAATAGCAGTTAAGCTGGAATAAATTAGGTACAGGGAAATTTGCACGCGTCATTTGATGCAGTTAGTTACTTGCTCTCTAAAACCAGATGGAGAAGCGTGGACGAAAAGAATGTGTTCTTTTAGAACTAAGTGGAATAACATGCTCTGAAACTGAGCTGAAAGGCTTGCGCCTAATCGACATTTTGGTCTCTCGGATGAATGAGTATAATCATTTTGCTGAAATTCCGGGATTAGATTTTAGTTCTTGACATGTTTTCACTTCACGAAGTTTAGGTGTACATTAAATCGGACCGCAGACAGTTCGGATTTTCGAGAAGTTGGGATACTTGGCTTGTCTTTTTCGTTTCACTAAAATGAGCTGGGACGATGGAATGTTCGGATATTTGAGGAGTACGGATAATGGAGTTATCTCTTTCTTTAGGCAAAATTTAACTGGGGGTAGAGAGTTGAATTTTTTCACTTGAGCTAATATTAATTGGAACCACAGACCCGTTTAAACGTTCGAAAAGTCTGGATAAATGGATTATTTTTTGTCAGACCAAAATTAACTGGTATCACATACCATTCGAACATTGGAAAAGTGCGAATAACAGGTTTGGTTTTTTCCATAGACCAAAACTAACTGGAACTGTAGTCCACTTGGTTATTAGAAAAGTTCGAATAACTGACTTTTACCTTAAATCAAAATAAAATGGGAACATAGATCGTTCGAACATTCGAAAGCCTAGGAAATAGGTTGCCTATTTTCTTAATATCTTTGCGATAAATCTGTGTAATTTATTTCAACGAAGATTGCATAGATTAACAGTGAAATCATTTTTAATTTCCTTATAAACATACAACTAACTTTTATTTTAATTAAAATAAACAATGAGATGTATCTTGTTTTAGTAAAGTTCTAAAAATTAAACACTTACTTTTTTATTTATTTTTACTGTACTAAAATTCAACAAAAATAATTAGCATTACGTAAACTCCTTTATACCCTTGTGAAAGTAACGTACGTTCCACCCAACCGAGTTAGTGGTTAGCGACGCTGACTGCCGTACCTGACCCGGGTTCAAGCACCGGAGAAGGTATGGTTGTGTGCAAATATATGCTGTCTGTGCTGCATGGGAGGCACTTTAAATATGCTTCGAGCCAAAAGTCTTCTCGAGAGGCTGACGGTAGGGGAAGAGGAGTAAGAGACCCTCCAATCTGTCCTCCCGGGTGCCCTCCTTCATAACTGGAGGGGGTCACTGAGCAAATGCGAACTGTCACCTGTATGGTGCTGAAGGTTTCTTGCCAACGCCAGCGCAGTCTTGCACATCTTGCCACGATGAATTATTTCGTGGAAATTCCCAAAATACGTAAATCAAAAAAAAAAATTCCATCTATATTTTTGTAGAGACATTAGGTTATTTGGAAGCAGGAGAAATGAAAAATGAGCAACGTCTTCTCTGGGACTCGAACCACGGACCTCTAGAATACGCGCCCAGCGTGCTGACCACTTCACCACGAAGGCATGCGAAGAAGGCGGGAGAAATACCTTATAACTTTTTATTTGATATGGGTAATGTTTTCTTTTTTTATACGATTTTTTGTACAAATTTTCATCCGATTATTTACACCAAAGTTTAACTGACAGAAAAATCCAGTATATTCCAAAAAAAAAATCTGAAAGTGTATTCCGTCTTTATTTACCTAATTATACATTCCAGTAAATATCTGTCTGTAAATCGTTTTTTCCCGGAAAGTAAAAGTATTCTTCTACTTGGATCAGGTTTTAGCAAAATTTAGATGACAAACTTGCATTTAATTTATACAGGAACTAATCTATGAACGCGGAAAATAAAAAATTCAACTGAAACATCACACCACAGTTGCTTTCACATACTTAAAAGTTTCATGTATAAATTTAAAAAATGATATGCAGACTTTTCACAAGCTTTTAAAATGACCGAGAGCTATTTGATGTCTTAAATGAGGAGATAAAAACCATAAAATAAGAGCATAAAATACCACGAATTAAATGCAAATAAAATAAAAGTTACCGAAAATGGTTTCTGCTCTCAAATTAATCTTCCACAGTTCATTTTAAAGACATAGAGAAGCGCTGGAATAATTTATTAAGAAAATACGCAGGAAAGTATAAAGATCTCTGGAAATGTAGAAGAGAAAGGAGACGAAGATGTGTCGTCAAAAACAGCTGACACTTCGCATCGGCTGTTCTCACCTATTTCACGGAGGGGTAATTTACAATTGACTAATACCATTCTGGCGCTGTTAAACTGCGGCGAAGAAAGAAACAGCTACAACGAACAACTGTCCTTGTTTTCGAATTCTGCACACTGGGAAAATTTCCCCATCTCCAAGATACGCACTTTTGTTCGCTTGTTTAAGGATTATCTATCTTTTTGAAAGCTACTGAAAAAAAATGCAGGGGGAAAAAGCGTTTCTATCGGTTGCAATTTCCAGCTGTACAGTCCAGGAATATAACAAGTTAAAAGAATTAGTAAATGCTTAGTTGGGAGGAGACAGAAAGAAAGCATTTAATATTTTGCTGCAAAAGGCTTAAGCACATAGTAGTCTCTTTTGCTGCAGAAAACTAAAGTAATTATTAATTGGCTATGCATCTGATTTTTAGAGAAGAGCATCTTATTTTTATAGAGGGCTTAAACTAAAAGGCTTAACTTTCTGTACGGGCTGCAAGCGAGATGTTTGAGGTGACCAAACATTTGGCAAAGTTTATTAGACAGTTTACAGAGTTCGTCAATGTTATTTTACTTATCCAAAATATGCGACGAGTAATGGCACCAGGCCAGTTTCTTGTAAAATGTTCTTTGCGTTAAAAAACGAATTTTCACCTTTTTGATTTTTTGTTTTCTTAAGCTTTTCAAACACACTTTTCTGTATTGTGCTACCCAACAGCTGTCTATTGTCACTAAATTACCTAATCCCGTCATTTTATTCTGCCGTGTAGCACTATCTAGAGTCAACAATCTTGGGTTTTAGAACAACATAAATTTAAAACGGCTGACAAAGTTACAATTTTGGTACTACTAAATTTAAAATAAAATAATTCAGTTGATATAAGTAAATGAATTAAATGGAAATAGGACGAAATTAAATATTTAGCTAAAACTCTAAGAATACTGAAGTCTTTTTCCCCATAAACTGAAATGCCAGGAAAACTAGCATAGATGCAATGATGTTCCCTGTGCACTTCACTGGTTTAGTTCGTAAATGAGCATATGAAGTGACAAACATTTATAGAAATTTTTACACTAGTTTTCGTTCCTAAGCATTTATACAATTTAAGTGATTTTTAATGTGGGGTAATAGCTCGGGAGTACATAAAATGGGTCATCCATTTCAGATATAGAGCCAAAATTTAGATTTCCAGGCATGATTTCCTGAATTTTCAGACTTAATTTAACAGACAATCTGAAGACGGTTTCGTATACATTGCCGTATTAAAACTAGACCCTTACTTTGAAAAGTTTAAAATACATGATTTCATTTAATCTTGCAAGTACTTTTAAATTCCCCGTAAAACTTAATTTTGATTTAAATTTTGGTTTAAAAAAATAAAACAAGGATCTAATTCTAAAGACCAGCAAAATGCATCCCCGTGGTAAGAAACGGTATTGAGAAACGATTTGAGCAAGAGAAAGTTCCCGAATCTTTTTCTCATTATTATTTTTCTCAGGTTGGTGTTCGAGATATTTTTTTACGTTCCTTCGTTTCTAATTTGCTCTAAAAGGCAAAGCTATATTAATATTTACTTTCATGGAGTTTGGCGAACCATTCTGACTTGAACAAATATTGTCTAAAACTGATCTTTCACTCAATGTCACGAAATCGCAGCGATGTGTGAAAAGGAATATAAAGTCTGAATGGTATAATTTTTACTAAAAAGAAAATTGTTTTGATATATTTTAATTAAAGGTAAAATAAAGTTTATTTTGTGCCGTTTTAGATGCTTCAAGTTAATTACGAATTCAAAATTGCCACAAAATTAAAATTTGGCTTGTACCTTATTTACAGAAACGCTCTATGTCGCGTCATAGAAAGGGTACTTGAAA
>KK116700.1:27884-44685 GCA_000611955.2 Stegodyphus mimosarum | reverse complement strand
ATTGTCTTGGAACAACACATCTTCAAGATATATAGAAGTTAGGTTTGTTTTGTGAATCCAAAATACTGGCTTTTTTAATCTTGCACAACTGCATTTATTTCTATTTACCATAAATATATTATCCTACTTTAAAGACTACTTTAAAGGCAAATTTACTCTGTCGTTTACAATGCTACTTTGCTATGCGTAGCTGCTATAATGCTTCACACATGCACATACGGATTTCTGACAGTGCAACTTCAATAACTCCATTTAATTCTTATTACTGTGCAACATGCACTGTGTATGTTTTTCATAACAGTGGTATGATAGCCCACAGTTATCTCTGCAAGTTTTGTTCAAATTTATACCTTCATTTTAAATTCTGCGTAACAACATTTAGAACAGAATTCTAACGTTGGTGCATTAGTATTGCAAAGTAGAATTGTAACATAGCTTTACATTAGTATTATAACACCATCGTATCATTTTACATAAGAATTTGTACTGGTGTACAATGTATTGTCGCACCGATGGGCACGGGTTTGAATCCCGGAAAAGGCATGGATGTTTATAAGCATTTATTGTCTGTGAGGAGAGGAGGGCACTCAAAATACAAGGCAAGCCGAAAGTCATTTTGAGAGGTTTGTGGTAGAGGTCGAAGTGTGGGAGATCCCGAAAGCATAATTCATAAATGCACATCAGTATCGCCACCGAAGGAGGTGTTTCAAAAATGGACCAATGAGCTTCTATTGCTCTTGTGACACTGAATCTTTGAATACGTGGATATGAGCGTATGTTGTTGTTTACGTTTTATTTTACATTTGTTTCGCAGTTATATATGTATGGCGTATAAATGCTGCTACCATTTTAGTAGAAAATATCGTAGGGCTTTCATTTCAAAGTTTATTTTATCGTCAATATTTCACTTTCGTGGAACTTACTACGCACTGATATTCGGAAAAATGTTCGCGGCATATTATGGCTTTTTATATCGAGAAAATGACTCGAGATACAATTAGCCTCGAATATTATGCGTTTACTAACACATTATGATTAAGAGAATTCAAGTGTACAATTTTTTTATTGAGCTGAGAATAACTGGAAGTGTTACAATGAATCTAGTATTTTCTTATATCAATTCCTTTGATTTTGAAAGTGTAAGATTCAAAATATACAATGTGAATGATCTGATTATACCTGTTGTTAACATTAAAAGTAACATACGAATAAATTAAAAATATTCGTTGAATAAGATAAATTCATTCTCTTCATTCTCTCTGAAGGACATTTCTTGTACGGGCAATATATTTAAGAGTGAACGGTTATTAATATGAAATTTAACACACTAAGTGTGTAGGAATTCAAATTAAGAACATTCACTTTTAATAAAACTGTGCATTGGCCATTATTATAGAACATTCTTTTCGTATAGACTGCAGTAAAAATTGCTAAGAATTCTATTATTTACAAATATAATTATACTTATATTGAGTTATATATGCACTGAAATCAAATATAAGCATATTAATTATGCTTATATTTGATTTCACTGCGAAAATTAGGTATTTGATCTAACTTCGCACTGAAAATTTTCGTAAGAAATCCTCAACGCTTTAATTATTTTTTACAGGAAATTGCATGGTAAAACATTTTCAACCATCTTCTATTGCTCTTGCAAAAGGTCAAGAGCGGCAAAGGTCATGTGAAGTGACAGAAATATTACTGGAAGCCCATTGGTCCAATCTAGAATCCACTCCCTCGGTTGCTATACAGATTTGCACTTACGAAATATGCATTACGGAATTCTTTTCCGAGTGCTTTTTCTCAAAATTGGGGAGGCACAGTTAACTAGATTTTAACTAGATTCAGCATTATCTGAATCACTTTTGGGCCTATAAAGTATTTTCTCTGTTCTTTCCGCATGCCTTCGTGGTATTATTGGAAGCATACACGACACGTATTATTCAAGACGTCCAGGGTTCGAGTTTCGGCGAAGTCACTGCACATTTTTCACGTCTTCTGCCTTAAAATAATCTGATGATTCCACAATGGCGCCGAACTAAAAGGCAGTAGACAATAATTCGTCACAATCAGAATTTGACGACTCGGTCCCCTAATCCCCAAGCGCCCTTTAAAAGGCGGAGTATACAAGATACTGGTTGTTTGATCAAGTGCGAATTTCGGCAAACAGAGAGATTTTTTTGTGTATAATGTAAATACGAACCAAGTCCTTTTCCAAGACATTCCTCATTTTATACAGAAATCTTTGGCTTAATCAACTAACCTAACTGGAATAAAATGATGAGCAATTAGTTGTAACTCGAAGACAAAAGAAACCCACTTTATTGCAACACAAATAAAGAGCACAGTGGACCTGTAGTGCAGCCAAAGCAGTAAACTTTTCGCAACGTTTTATTGGCTTGGCATTTTGCCACTCACAGATGATCAAATTCTAATCGGTATTCTACTGCCAATTAGTATTCTATTGTAAATAAAATTCTCCAAAGTTGCGCAGACACAACCAAAAGGTGTGAGGCTTTCTTCGAAAAGTAAAGCTGCAAGTATCTGCTCGTAACAGTTGCTAGTTGATGATGCGTTTATAATAATTACTTATCGATAGAAAAAGCAATATTGTTATGAAAAATTCGGCGGTTGCGCCTGTATGTAAGCTTTCCGGCATAGCACTACGGTTGCCATAAAATAGTGTATGGTAGGGTTGCCAGATTGGCGACTTTATCGCCCATTTGGCGACCAAATCGGCGATATCCCATGGTCCAATCGGGAAGCTTCTAGAATAACTTCCTGTCGAGATATTTCTCGAAACGTGTGGAACTTAAAGAAAACTATATAAACCCTTGCGTTTCTGAGAGCAGTAGTTAGTTGCGAGTTAGTTGTGAAGAGTGTGATTAAGTGTGAGGTTGTGAGAATAGCTGCTCACTGCGAGTACTAAGCTACGCGAGAGTTCTGTGAACGGAAAGCAATCAAGATAGTGCTTTGCCGTGAAGCTATCTTTACAGTATAGCTTGACAGTGGATTGGTGATTGTTCCACGGTGTTTTATTATAAGTTTAGTGTTGCCGTGAAGCTACCTTTACAGTTACAGCCTGAAGCTGTGTTGCTGATAGTTTCAGCGTATTTATTGTAGATTTTCGACGCTTTTAAAGGTAATTTTGGAACTGTGCTGTAAATAGTGATTCTTGTAAATAAATTGTGCTTTTTATTGTTCTGCATCGTGTTTTCATCGGATACTCTCAAATCCACGAACCCGTATGACGCAACAATATATTTTGGGGCGCCCAAAGTACCAAAGAAACTTTTTAGTTATTACGAGGTGGGCTTTGTTTTAATATAATAATTGCTGTATCAGTCGTCCTTCTTCCTCCCCTTTGGCATTGTTTACGATTATACAAGCTTCTTACATTAAAAATACATTTGCTTAATGCAAGCACTGAAGCACTCACCAGTTGTTCAGTAGTTAACACCGCTGAATACTGACTGTTCCATTACATTTCAGGCTAGCTACATGGGTTTTTTCGGGGTTTCGCACACGTAAAACATGAACACAAGACAACTTTAATAAAGTCATCCACAAATGTAATTCTTCCCCTAGGCAAACAGCGCTAGTGTTTTAAACATTGTCATAATGATGTAATCCAGACCAATGCCTAAGAAAATTTTGCACGAAAGTGTCCCTTCTTTCATGTAGACAACTCTTAAGCTGTGCTGGTATCAATCTAACCAATGCTTTTCAGAGTGTCAATGGAAGATTTTCAGTCAGCAGCCTAATACCCTAATAGAGTGATTCCTTATAGCTTGCGTACCACATGGAATCAGCCACCATTCCATCCCCCAATTTTTTCCAACAAATAAACTAATAAAGCAGTATTTTTTCATTTAAAGTTACTTAAACCATAATACATTTGATCTTTTAGTATGCTTTCTTTTTAGGGTTTCAGTTTATAAGTATAAAATATAAGTATGTATTTGTACTTACAATACATGCATTTAACTTCCGATTAAACTTGAGAGGATTAAATGGGTTTTGTCGAAAAAATTTAAATTTGTTTATTGCGAAACGGTGGAAAAATTATTGCCACAAACCATATCAAAATCAAGAAAACCTTCCACAGAAAATGCAAAGGAAAGAGAAGAAAATGCGTGAGATAACAGCATGTGACGGTATTTAGAAACTGATTTTATTCACAACAGTAAATAAATTAATTGCTTAACATCTGAGATACATAAATGCTGTTAAAACATCCATTAAAAAATCTTATGTAGCCACCACATGACTTCCTTGTGCGGTGAATTAAATTATACACATATTTTGCTGCACTTTATTTAAACTTATTCCCTTGAATTATTAATAATTGATCCCTAAAGACAAGTCGAAAATAACATCAAAAATTACAAATTTTGAAATTAAATATTCTGGTCAATTTTTGTCGTACGAATTTCAAATTTATTTTAATTTTATTTTTTCATAAGGAGTATAAAACTTTTCCAAACATAAGTATAGGAAACGGGAGACCGCATCAATAGTTAGATTACTTTATCTATATAAAATTAATCTTTTTTTAATTTGAGATAGCTAGAACGTGAATATTTTTGTCACTTAAAACATTTTTGTAATTGGAAGTATATTAATGGTATCTATATTAAAAAATTTAGAACTAATTTTTCACAAAGACCAAAAATTGAAATTAAAAAAAGTAATAAATTTCAAATAATCCTACAAATGCAATTAGAATTCCCCTTCTATTATGTTTCTTTAAATTTCTAAATTTCATTGATGTTTTGAATTTCGATATTGCTTTTTTGAAAAGCTTTGGTTTTAACATTTATTAAATTCTTTATTGCATTTATAGGATTATTTGAAATTTATTACTATTGAAATTCAATTCCTTTGGTTTTTGTGAAAATTTAGTTCTAAATTTCTTACTTTATGTCTTTACTGATAATTTTTCAGCAGCTTAACGTGCGAAAAAATCTAAGCATGATTGCGTTTTTTTTAATTGTTTTGTAATTATGTATATATATATCGTATTTTGTTATATCTTACATATTAGCTGCTTTAAAAAATAATTGGCGACCTCAAAGTTTACATTCTAAATTTGGTGCTCTCCCTCTGAATTCGTCCTTTCTCCCAAATTCGAAATTACGTAAAGTTTTAGTGCAGATACCTCCTGCCCAATCAAGTAATTGTAAACCAAACTTTTAACTGAAATTATAGGCCTTCCTCCCGTCTTCCTTTGAGCTACTGCGTTTTGTTTTCCGCATCTTCGCCAGCGTGCTTGCAGCTTGTCGGTCAGCCTCTGCTAAACATTCGCCATTGATTAAAATGTAATTGCATATTTAAAAATATGGGGCATCTTTAGCACTCCTAGTCTTCTGCAGTTATGTATTAAGAAAGTCATAATTCAAGAATAAATGATGTTTAACTATCAAGCTGGTGCTGCTTCTAAAATTTCAACCGATCATCCATTACACCATAATGTCCAGACACCTACGCAGCAGTTTTTTCGGCCATGACTAAACTTGAATTGTTTTGCATCTTCCGCCAGCGAAAGATGCAAGCTTCTTACACTAAAAATGCATTTGCTTAATGCATAATTGCATATTTCCTTTTATTTCTAATGTATATGTACCATATTTTCAGTGCTGTCTATTGCAATAAAAATGGGAAGCAAAAACCTAGATGTTAAAGCAGTTCTACATACAAAATTCCAAAGTTCTAAGACTAATCGTTTTTGAGTTATACGAGATACATAAATAAGAATGTAGGTAGATACGGACGTAACGAAAAAATCCAATATGAACCCTAAAATGGGTTAAACAAGATGAAAATAATCCTTTTCGAAATCCACTTTGGAAATAAAAAATCCTTTATTCTGTCCATACGTACAGATGTCAAGCAAAAAAAAAAGTCAAAATGGATATTCCCACTGAAATATGGTACCCTAAATTTTTTGAGATTACAATATTTCCTTTACTTCGTACAGGGGTAGTAAAAACATTTTGCAAGTCGCAAAAATAGAATTAAGCGTGCAGGCTATTAATCTTCTGCTTCCTACTGACTTCCATCGAGATTAATAATAATAATCATAAAAAACATTATTTTCTCTGTTTTGAAATGCTTTATTTTAAATGCTGATTTAATTCACAAAATTAAGTAAATATGCTCTCTAAATTAAGTTGCATAAAACTTCAGGTAAATCGATAAATTCATTTCTTCTATTAATTATAATATCGGTTACTCTTCTTTTCTATATTTTTTTCGACTGTTACCGGATTGACCGACGTTTTGGAACAACCGTCGAAACATTCCAAGTATTATACAGGTTAATCAGGAGTGTGTACTATACATAACAAACTGTTATATTGTATAAAATATTAATTCTTGTTCATACAGTAATAAGTACAAACATATATTTTAAACCACATTTTTGTTTTACTGGATGAAACTAAGATAGGAGAAAAACAAATAAAATCATTACTGACTAAAAATTAATTAATTTGCAGTTATGAAAGCAAATTAATGCAATTAAATCGTTACTGAGTTAATAGTCATGTTTGTGAAGTAAATACAGTATACAAACTTTCAGTTTCTGCCCATTGGGAAGAAACCATTTCTGATTTTTTGCGACATGGACGAAAAACTTCTTCACTCTGACTTAAAGTTATAAAAGTATGGAGTAATGATATCACTTCTCAATAGGAGTTCAGGATGATAGTCCAGTTTTAAACAAAAGCATGAAAAATAAAACACTAAGTTTAAAATTTTCTTCATTTTGCCAATTTTGCCTTTCAAAACGTAGAATTCCAAACAGAAATAAATAAATGAATAAATAAACAAAATTTTATGTGTCTTAAATAGTATGAAAGCGGAAGCTTGAATCTCGTGCACCGTTTGCACTTTCATAAAAGAGACCTCGGACTCCGCCGATTTTATTATGAATTTTTAGAGATTCTTATACGCATCTTCAAATCGAAGAAGTAGTACATATTGTAGTTAATACACTCATAAGGTTAAAATCACTTTGACCCAAGTTGATAACTAGTCCAATCTTCCAGACTGGCGGATGAATTTTAGTCAGGTCTTTAACATTCAGTACAAAAATACTAAATAAATACAACAGCATAAAACAACTAAAGAATTTATTTATACTTCTACTTGAAGCATTGGACTAAAACAATTAACAAAATTAACTTTTGCATCTTGAATTATTAACTAATAATAATGATTCAAAGTTTTAACAAGTCAAAATTTAAAGCCTAACAACCTGCCTATGCTATTTCATGACAACTGCCTTAATTTTCAGAGAAAGAAAAACTCATCAGCTTTTAGCGCCAAAGCTTAATGTGGGCAGTAACGAGGATGAATCATTAAAGCGGGCTGATGTTGCCAAGTATCTGTCTTTTAATTAGATTCTCGCTCTTATTTAAAATTTACTTCATTTACATTCTGGTGGAGTAAACGAAACAGTAGAACAGCAGGCCGAATTTTAACACAAAAATAGCAATTTACATCAAATAAATCTTCCAGCAGGTATGTCTAAGACTCAGCAAAGTTTAAACAATACTTTAAAACTGCAGTAAAAAGTTTTCAAAAACGTAATACTCAGCGTTTATTACCACATCACCTTACACCAAAATCCCATCAGCATGCTTCGCAACTGCCATTTATTAATTCAAAACCTTCTTAAAAATAAATCGTTAAAATTGTCACGTTATTTATGATGACAATAAACTGGAAGTCATCAGCATCGCATATTTACTTTCGCATTAGCTAGGCAGATTTCTGCTCATTACTTTGTTCCCGACACTGCCAATTATTGATTATGCCGATCTTTTCGGTGGTCTTCATTCTTCAGCTAGCTTATAAACGCCGCTAGGAAGGAAGTGGCAAAATCTGGTACAGAATACCTGAGTCGGCAAAGCACTGCCAAACTTCGATCAGGACCAACAACAAAAAGCTTTATCTATGCGAAGCAGATTTATTAGCAATCCTTTTATGTTGTGTGGGATGATGATGCTGCTTTCTTTTTGCAGCAAAGACGGGCTCTCAAAGTCATAAATTCGGACCGAGAGAGAAATGATTTATTGAAAATCAATTTTACACTTTTCCTCGTCCACACCCAGAGAGAACTCGGGCGGTAGTAGGGTGGGAGTGGACGTCAAGCTTTGATTTTTCAGGCCGCTTATTGCGCGCGGCGTGACGGGCTTTAATTTCCTCAGCTCTTAACGCCAGAAGCTGTGCTTTTTAATAGATTTATGGGATTTAATATTTCCTCCAAAATATATGACGTTTTGCATACGCTTTCTTACGTATATCTCCACCTTTGGGATAGGTTTAAAAATGCTTCTTGCATATTGATCGATGTGACTTTTTTTAGCGTAAACTACATTGAGAATTTGGGTAGAATTTGAAAGAAAACTTTATTAATGTAAAACGTCCGCAGACGCCGTGCACAAAAATTCAGCGTATTCTGGAACAGGCATATTAATTTTAAAGATTTATGATTTATGCGGAAACTCCGATACGTAACTTCAAGCTAAAACTTTCAGAAAGAAAGAAAAAGAAAGAAAGATGGTGTGCTTTTAACTGTACTTCCAGATGCTATCTATGTCCCTGATTATCTTGAAACTGCGTACAGGCGTTCTGTAGGTTAATTCTAAATTTTAACAATAGATATTACTATTTTAAGATGCAAATACCTTAACATTACAATTGAATAAGTCAATAAGCAAAATTAAATTGAAAAAGATATAAATTTTTTTTAATCTACTATTGTCATATAATTTCTTTACTAAGCTAAGTATCATATCGTGCAGAATGCCCAATAAAATCATTAAAATGCCTTTCTGAAAACCAAACCGTATTGCATATACAAACTAACGTTTAAATAATACAGGGTGGTCATAAAGAATTCTCCGATATATAAATCCTTAGCGGCCTATCCACTCAATCAATCGAATTGAAATTTCAGACATTATTATTTGAAGGTATGCGCTCAAGACTGTGATTTAAAATAATACAGCTTTCACAGTCACGGTTAAAGTGAAAAAATGTTTAATTTTTCGAACTGCAGCTCTCATTTTTTTTCCTGCACCAACTGATCAGCGCACTGAAAAATCATAAATGCCGTTAGAACGATACATGTATGACGAAAACTGCCGTGTAAGTTATTTTCAAGTAAGAGCATTTGTAAAGGACCATTGATAACACAAGCGAGGAAAGGGAGAAAAACTTTCATTGGAATTATAAGTTTTCACGGTGCACACGTTTCAAGTTCGCCGCTCCATACGATTGATTCCCTACTCCAAAAGCCTGTTTTCCACATGAAGAGCTCCGTAACATCAAGCATTACCATCTATTAAAAGGAATGCATAACGGATGGTTCCAACATGTTATAAGGTAAGAGAGTAGGTTTGAACATATTCTCCTTCACTCCAACAAGCCCTCGTTGTGTAACGGTAGCACACTCGGCGAGTCTTCAAGAGGTCCAGGTATGACTCCCGGCGAGGGCATTATTTATTTTTCACGTCTCCAATATAAAAAAAACTTAATTACTTTTCAACGACACCTTAACTAAAGAGATCATGGGCGATAATTCGGGGATTAGGACGATTGGACTCCCTAAGCCGCAGTCGCCCTCTGAAAGGGGGAGTATATAAGGTTCCACTTTTTAATATATGTATTGCATTTACTCCCTCCTTCCAACATGCCTTCGTGGTGTAACGGTAGCACACTCGACGCATATTCGAGAGGTCCAGGTTCGAGTCCCAGCGAGGGCATGATTCATTTTTCACATTTGTGGCATAAAAAACCTAATGACTCTACAAGATGACAAAACGAAAAATCCAAACAACCCTTGGATATGGCAAACCTCTGCATGTGGCAGTTACCATCTGTATTGAATGCACCCTATGTTTATGGCAAGAAGAAGGGTTCGAGGACATCATCTCTCAAGTCATGTCTCAAGTCATGCTAGACAGCCATTCGGATAATGTACAAATCCGTGTATATTTCTTGCTCAAAGCATCGGTTCAGCCCCTGGATTATTTTATCTTTCAAATATAAATTCAGTATTATTTCTTATGTCATGCTATCTTCATGAGTAGCTACGACAATCATTTGGCTCAAACAGAATCGTGAGTCGTGTATGGCGACATCGTGATGCCACTGTGTATTAATCCAACTGTGATTTTCATTTACCCAATTCGTCAACATCTACGGTGTTCATACTGCTAAAGGAACACAAACTATAGATCAATTTGTAAACAAACCATACTGACGAAGAAGATCTTCTACATTTTGTGAGGACATGCTTTGTTCTTAGCTCAAGAAAATCTCCATGCAGAGGTAAGTGCAGGGTCTTGTTCAATTGGGATGGTATGTTACGGAGAGAAAACGATTGACAAGTTCTTTTGTTACATATCAGCGACCTTGATTCGACCCTGTACAAATATTCTAAGGTTTCAAAAGGCCAGAAGTTACAATTGGGGACATGCCAAAGAAATTCGCTATTTTAATTTTGGGTTTACCTATTTCCAAACACACGGCTGTTCGCCAAGCCATTGAATATCGTAAATTATGACGTTAAAAATATTGCCCAAATTTGGTCTACGGAAAGAACGCCGTTAAACCTTATATTGCGAGATAAGAATAACATAATACAGGGTTCCCAAACCAATGTTATAGGCTTGAAATCTGACAGTTACATACACGGACGTCACTGACTGTGTTTTGCATACAGATTCTTTTTTAACTGACAGCTTTGGAGCAGTACATGCGTATTCAGCAGACTCGAATACCATTTTACACGTTAAGTTAGCATAATGTTACCCAAACTGGACGATGCTTTAATTTTTTTAGCGTTGTGTTATTGGCGCACAGATTTTCTGCATGTAAATGCGAATATGCAACCCCTGCCATTTTGAATTTCTTTCGCCTCGTAAATCCGGAATATGTCTGCTAAATTCAGTTTACAACTGCTGCTCATATACGGCAGGAAGAATTAAAGCATCCAAGTACCGGTCTGACATTTTTTTCGAAAGACATATTGTTCTTGTAAGTGCAGCTTAGGATTAAAACAATACAGATTGAGATAACCTATTATTAATGGATGAGTTAATAAGGCAGTTGTACTCAAACAAAGGCGATTGCTCGCTTCCACTTATATGGCATGGAACTTTTTCATTTCAAATGAACCCAGTTCAGGTAATTATTGCTACTTAAGCCTTTTTAATCATTCACCCAGAATAAACCACTGTAGAACATTTCCTAGTTCATGATTAATATACTACGTCGCATTCGTCTGTTATCCACATTTCTCTTCGGTTAGAAGATAAACGGCAGTGATTTACAGGAATATAAGCAAAGCCTAATGTTCTATTCAATCACTGATTTGGACGGCCCTTCAATCATCAATCTGCCACCTACTAACCTCGAACTGATTCGTATAGAACTCTGACATCTACTAACGCAGTATCAATCAATAACATATGAAAGCAGCTTCATGATGCACTGTGTGGGATATGGACGGGGTTGAACTGAAAACGATAGATTTTATTCCCAAGCACATATAAAGATATTCTAACAGTTTATTTAATGAACAGATTCTTAAATTGTAAGATACAAAAGCAACATTTAAAAATAAAACTTCATAGAATTAAAAGAGCTCGAAGAAAGCAGTTAGATTTTTTTTTCTTTGAGGAAAAATTGTGAGGAATCACGGACCTTCAGCCAAGATTCGAAATTCAGTCTTTCAGTGCTAGTTGGACCTCTTAACCACTTAAATTAAGAAAGAACGAAAAGGGGAATGAGATAACTCCTTGCCTTCAAGTTTATAGAAAATTATCAAAAAATATGTTTCACAGGATTTATTTGCTTATTTATTGCTTCTAGACATGTATTACAAATTACTAAGCTTTTTACAGTGTCTTATAAAAACGGTTTCAACACTATGAGAGATGGAATTTATGAAAAATCAAACTTAACTTTTTTATAGTGTTCAAGTTAAATTTTTTTACTTAAATTCGTGAAGACGTTCAAGAATAAATATAAAGACTTGGATCAATTGTCTACACCTCTAAATCCTCTGTCTCGCCATAAATCTAGGACTTTCGTGTTGTTGTGACTTATCTCACATGTCTAATAGTAACATCAGAACAAGCCCACGAAATTCATCGTGCAAAGGAGTGCAAGATTGCGCCTGTCGTTGGGGCAGATCTTGGGCACCACACAGGCGACAGTACGACTCCCAGTTTCGCCCCCAATTTTGTTGGACAGCAGCTCGGGGGGATAGGTCCAGGAACCTTTCCCCTTTCTTCTACTACCTTCAACCTCTCGAAAGGACTTTCAGATCCCCGCATATTTAGAGTGCCCCCATGCTGCAAAAACACTATACATTTACAAACATCTATGCCTTCTCCGAGATTCGACCCGGGCCCTTCGGTGCGCCGGTCAGCGGCGTTAACCACTATACCGGTTAGGCGGCCAGGACTTTCATAAAATAACTTACTAAAAAGGAAAGGCTGGTCTTTCGAATATTAATATTTCCAAGTTGGCAATAGCATTCATTATTAAATTTGAATCTATTGCTTTGAAATATTTATTGAGTGTACTTTTTTTTTTTCAATTTCGAGAGTAAATAGTGGTACTTTCCTTTTGCATTTAATTAAAGTATAATTATTATTTTAGCAATGCAAATTTCCTCTGTACATCTGGAGCGTATAAAAAATTAGATTTTATATTTACAGTGTTCTCTAAGATATGATACTGGAATTATTTCCGCATTGTATTCTACACTATTTTAAGAAAAATTATTGGATGTCTATGAACAACAATTTGCTCTACTCATTTACAAACTCTTTATCTAGCATTATACTTTATCACGTGATTAAAACTCGAAGCGCATCTTAGCCTGAGATCTTAAAAGTAAGATTCAATTAAAAATATGATATAGCTTTTTATAATAAAAGATTACTTTTCGTGCACTTATTAAACAAAATTGAAAATAATTTTTCTATAATGAGAAATATTTAATCGTACGTAAACATGCCACTAAAAATTATTGAAATTATGTCTGAATTCTATAAATTGATTCTCTTGGAATATATATCAGCCAGATATTACATAAATATTAATCGTTTGCATGGCCAACCTGGATTTGAGGAACTGAAGGCTGAAGGTAAAAATAACTAATTTAAAGTAAAATATAGAATATCTCCCAGTCATCATTCTTGTTAAAAGGGCCAAAAAGTTTCTTTTATAACCTACGGAAATATCAAAACGTTATAATCGATAGATTTTTGGGTGTTAGGAATTTAAAGATCTGAAAATATAATATAGCATAAGTTGTCACAATAAAATTAAAAAAAGCAACCGAGAAAAACTGATACAAATGATGCTGAAAAATTTCTGTATAAACTGGAAAAATTATAAATGGTAAGGCAGATTTCATTACTATTAGCTTCAAATACTAGTCAATTACCGAAGACTATATTTGCAAAGTAAATCAAAAAAGGTAAAATGAAAACATTAAATGATATGCAAAAAAATATGAAAGCTTTCAGATTTTATATTACGGTCAAAGAGGTGTCGTTTTAACGTTTTATGTGTTACCTTTATTTATTAAATATCATGTTCTTCGCACTTAAACCACATAAAATTCAATTCAGCAGCAATATCACAAAATATTTAAAATCAGCATATCTTTAGAATTTCCGATAGTCTCGCACGATGGATATAAAACCGTTTCTTCCTGTACAGTGTTGCCACTGTTCGTTTTGAAATAATTGAGTTTGTTAATCAAAAATTCATTAAAGTTTTATAAAATGTGAAATAGGTAATAAAATAAATTCGAAATGCAAAGGTGCTCATGTTCCCATGTTCTTCCAGGTGCCCATGTTCTGGTGGAGGATTACCTTATTCAAAATTAGATGGCTCTAGATACCGTCGTTTTTTCACAATGCGAGAAACATACATACATTCTTGCACATTCTCGTGTGGGGTTTTACTTATTTAATTCAATGTTCAATCCTAGGCACCCCACAAACACTAACAAGCGAATAATCGCTTTAGTGTGTGAACAAATACGTAAGACTTAAAGATGGTTAACTACCCTTTATTTCTCAGAATAAATACAATCAGTTGCTAACTCGAAATGTACAGCTAAGCCTCCACTTGGGCTTGAATTTAAATGCATAAGAAATTAAACTTAACTAAGCTTAACTATAGCTGACTGAAGATATAGCCGAAGCTATTAAGATATAAGTAGTTGGCCCTTAAATCTAAATTAAGTCGGCGAAGCCAAAAAGGGCTTAAAGTACGGCCGAGAGTAGCAAAGCTAACAGAGGCGTAGCCAAAAGGCAAACACGCGTTAACCAGAAACTCAAACTCTCGGGGAGTAAGTGAAACATCGACTTAAATAGTACTCTTACTCATTTGCATTTACTGCGTTTCTGATATTACATTCTGGTAGGAAATTGCACGCTGAAACTAGAAAGATAGGGCAGGTGCATAAAATTAAGTGTTAATAAAATTAGGATAAGCTACATTTTTCGCCACCACTACTCGAAGAATAAGGTTTCAAAACGATCTTGTTTAAGAGTATAAATTTACATAACTTTATCGCCAAAGTCTAACTTGTAGCGATAATGCTTTCTTGAATACATCATTAAAACTTCTCCTGTTTAGGGTCAACTTTACAACAATTTCTAAAGCTATACTAAAACTCAGGAAAATATAGCAAATTCACAATTTGAATTTGATTACAGACATCTACTTCATCTTTATTTTCCGTCAGACGTCATTCTTGTCCTTCCATTAATCTGGAAGGAAAATGTATTAGTTCTTTTCATAACACTTTCCATTTTCGTAACCAATACTCTTTCTTGAAATTATTTTTGGCCCTCAAACAGCTTACATTCACACAAAATTTAAATCTCCTTTCCCCCCCCCCGCTCTCCAAAAATTGTTCTGAGTGAACTGAGTGTTACTGTTGTTTTCGGGAACTACTGTACCACCTACACAGCAACTACTTATTTGTTAAAGCTTAACACTCAAGACCTTAGAAGACTCCTTAAACCCAAAACTAGTTCTAATGTACTAAAATAGAACTTAATTTAAATTAAGTGAAGCCTGGAGAGCCTAACTTTAAACACATTTAATCTATACTTTCTTTCAATTCATCTATTATACAAAGTATTTTACAGTCATGCTTGACCAAAACTTATATTTGTACAAGTTTAATTTTACAATAGTTTTAAAGCTGACAATAGCATTTCTACATTCAATGCAACATTTTACCATGCTATATTTTAAAATTCATTTTACATCATTCGTTATAGTTGCTATACAAAATTTACAAACTTTTGCTATAATCTTTCTTTAAGTTAACAGATTTTAGACTAAATAAGTTAAATTCTTTTAATTAGATGTATCATGAATTAAATGCATTTTATTTATACCAATTATATTATTAATTTAAAATAATAATATTGTTAAGAAATGCATCTGTTGCTTTTCAAGGGCTTAGTTTGTAAATCCATAATAGACAGATAGAATAGATAATAGAAAGATAATAGGAAGAAAAATATCTTACATTTTTCCGAATGGCAGAATAAAAAACAAGACTAGAATAAAAAGATTAAACGAGACATTGACAGCGGACGACATTTAAAATGAATCAACATTAAATGACATTGAATTTAAAATGAACAACACAAAATCGTATTTAGAAATTTTGTGCTGATTCATTTTAAATGTCGGCTAATAAACACAAATATTTACATAAATATACAACAGTATGAACAGGAAATAACTTTTTAATGAAATTTGTTGTCTTGTAAAAATATCAAAATAGTTACAAGAATTGCATATTATTTTTACACGGCCCAAATGTTTGCTCTGGTGAGCAAGATGATGCTCAGTTTTGTAAAATCGAGAATAAAGGAAACATATTGAGTAAATTGGCAACAGCGTCATACGTTACCCAAAGTTACTTTCTGAAAGTGAAAATAACAACAGCTATATTTCTATATTAAAGAGTTATAAAAGAATGGAAGTATATTAGAAAAAGATTTTACTTTATCTCTTCATGTCACGTAAATTGAGTGGAAAATAGCAACGAACTTCATCAAACCTTACATTCGATATCGAATCATAACCACGTTTATACGTTTGCTGATACGTGATTCTATAAACGACAACCATCTATTGTGTTTTATCTCGCCTCGTAATTTCAACGCAATATGTTATTCTCACTGACAAAACCATCCATCGCCATTTCTCGATCTCTCTCTAAATGGATCGAATATATATATTCGAAATCCACGGAACATTCCGATTTTTAAGGATTTTTCAGTTCATCACTTCTCATTCCTTTTTCCCAGCGATTTCATTTCTAAATTAATCTCCATCCCTTTCCTTTGAATTGGAAGAATTCCAAGCGGGTTCCAGGAAAGGGAGAATATAGTAGTCTAGAATTTAAAAATGAATAAAAAATATAAAAAAGACGAATAAAAATATAAAAAAATAACACATTTTCTTTCAAAAGCAGCCGTGAAGGAGAAAATTAAGGGATAAAAACGGGCTGAACTTGCTTTTTCAAGACAAAAATATCTCTCCTTCTAAAAAATGTAAGAAAAAAAATTCATCCTCTTTTCTAAATTTTTTTGTCTGCCGCCTGATTATTTAGTGTCCAATTTAAAAAGAATGGTGACAGAGTGATAGGAAAAATTTTGATCCGTTCAGAAGTGAAGTGAAGAAAGGAAATGATTTCGTTTCATTCAAACTGATGAAAAGGGAAAAC
>KK116700.1:1783-27851 GCA_000611955.2 Stegodyphus mimosarum | reverse complement strand
CAACATGAATATTTAAACGAGCTAAAAAAAAGTGAGAAAGACATTAAACACCACGAAAAAGGAAAAATTTTGAGTTGATAATTACAAGAGACTAACTGGATACATTGAAAACCGGATATTTCTCCCGTTTATACTCCCGCAAGCAGTTTTACAAGCCTTGCTTATTTATTTGAAGGAAATACGTTTCCAATGCTATGAAAGAAAACTTTAAAATAAAATGGATTTTTTTTAATAAGAGTGATTATTCATGTTTGCACTCGCAAATGGATCTTTGTAAAGCGATATGCTGAATGATTTTTTAATGCAGATGAAACGAATTGGTGTAGAGTTTGTCTTATGAGAAACTTTGTTACTGTTATCTAACTAATCTTCGTTTGTAGAGCAGCAAAAGATATGGAGAATAACACTTTGTGTGTGCATTTAAAATACAATATTATTGTTGTTATGTTTTTAATAGAACGCATGTTTATGTTTTTAACATAATATGTTACTTTTTATTAGCACAATATAAAAAATAACAATATTGTTATTATTTCCGTTAATATTTAAATTTGTTTGATTGCTTTTTTTGTTTCTATGTATTGCTCTTATATTGCGTATGGTTTTATTTAATTATACCTATTAATTTGTTGCTTTTAGAATGCTAATTTCAGGCTTTATTTATTTTCTATTTAATTGAATTTGTGGCCACATTCCAAGTAGATTCGAGAAAAAAGAGAATATAGTAGACTAGAATAATAAAGAAAAGGAAGAACAAATAAAATGTAAATGCAAGTGTTTATTTTCTATATAGAATTACAGTTTTTCAATTCTGAATTCAACTGCCTTTATATTATAAATATAGCTCAAACAGAACGCGGGACTCGAGATATGGGCAATAGTGAGCCTTGGTGAGAAACATTCTCATTACGTTGGAGACATTTGGCAATTTGTCGCCAATCCAAAAATTTTTTAGAAAATTCGAAAAAACACATTTTGTAAATCCTTCGAATGGTTTTTCATGAAGATTTCAACAGCTCGTGCTTGATTAGGCACCGACAGCCAGGATGAGTCTACAGTGGAAGAAATTTATTTTGATTTGGCCATGGACAAATATTTGGCCAGGGACAGTTATTTTGCAACAGTGCGCCGAAATGTCTTAAGTGTGGGATTGACCATTTAACATACACCTGTAATTTATCGAAAGATAAAAAACCCACCTGTATAAGGTGCAAAAAATCCCGTATTGCTTCTTATAAGGATTGGGACTTTTATCCTGAAATTCGCAGGAGTTCAACTGATCATAAGACCACTTCTCGGGTGTCGAAAGAAAATAAGAAGATTATCAAAAAAGTCTTAAAACTTGTGCCTAATGTTTCTGCAGCACAAGAGGCTAAAGACTCTTAATTTTAGGACTTTGATAAACTTGCTGATGAGCAATTTAAAAACTTTATGGACAATTTTGCTGGTTACTTTTGCAAAATTTTACATTTTGCTAAGATACTTAAAGACTTGAGCTCTCAGAAAGATAAACCTCAACTAGCCCTGCAGTTTATTGAATTAATTGAAAAGCTCAATATTTAATTTTATTCTATTTTTAATTTCACTGAAAGATGACTGTGTCTAACTTCTACCTTGCTAACCAGAAGGCAACACGTCCTAGAGTAATAATTCTACTATTCTACGATCACGACACTTCGCTGTTTTTCGGCATGTTTTGTTTTTGGCCATTTTTCTTTTCATCATATGACTGTTTGTTTATTTTTCTGTCTTAGTTCTTCATATTTACGTCTTTGTATTTTTAGATTATGGATTTCTTATGCTTGCAGGTTAATTGTACTTGAACTGAGCTGGAACAAAGCTATTTAATTAGACAAGCTACTCTCGGCATAATAAAGTCAAGTCATGTCACAGTTCAGTCGTTTAGTTAGTTGCTTATTTATTGTTGTTGCGAGTTGCAGTTCTCCTTGAACTCAGATAAATCGGATTAGCTTCTTCTTTAAATGCACTGGACATTGCTTTCTATTTTAACATGTTTAGTAGTTTGAGGTATAATTACTGATTATTCCGGCGTGATATTGTGAACACTTGCACGAATACCTCTGAAAAAAATTCCAGCGTTCTGTTATATTTATTTTGATAAGAATAAATTTTATTAATGTATTATCGGACTTCTGCATTCAATCTATTAAGAACCCGTACGTACCAACACATTTTGGAGTCAAGAGTAGGATTGAATGCCAGTAACAAGAAGGATGAATGGGCAGTTAAGACAGCTGGTAGCAGCCTTCGCTGCATTTAAAGAGGAGATGAAAGATTCCGTTAAAAGAGAAATGAAAGCTGTTAAAGAAGAAATGAAAGCTGGCCAAGAAGAGATGAAAGCGGTCGAGAATCCATTAAGGAAAAGATGAAAGCCGTTCAGGCGGGTCAAGAAGAAATGAAGAGAAATTACCTGCAAAACAGAAAACAAATTTCAGGCTATGGAAGGCAGAATAGACGCCGATGAAAATAAAATTGGACAAATTGAAGAGAAAGTTTCTTCTGTCAAAGATCAAATAGAAGAGAGAGTTTTGGCCGTGGAGCAACAAATCGATAACAGAGTTTCTTCTATCAAAGATCAAATCGAAGAACAAATGGATGACAAGGTTTCTATAGTCTCCAAAGGAGTTGATGCCTTAAAGAAATTCGTAGCGACGACAGAGAGCAATTCTGATGGTTTTAAATTTTTACCCATGCCTGCTCGTCTCTCCTTGAAGTTATTCACATATGATGGGAAAACCTCTTGGAAAGTGTATAAGACACAATTTTCTATAGTGGCGAATGCGACGGATGAGATTTCCAAGCTAGACCTGTTATCTGGCCACTTCTCGGAGAGCAGACGCAGCGGAAATCCTTCAGACTCTTCTCGAAAGCCAAAGACTAGATTTCTAAGCTCTACCCGGCGCGTTAAAGCTGTGCTTTGGGGAGAAATGTTTAAGAGACTACAGTAGGTTTCGCCAACAAAAGCCCCCCAAAACACTTCAGGAGCTCACCAGGGATATTGAGAGCCTGTCCCATCTCACCATTTCGGAATGCCCGACAGAAACAAGGGAAATCATGTCACGAAATACCGAAAGCACTGAGAACGGCGGATGTCAAGGATTTAGAAAGCGCTCTAATGTACGCCATGAAATTCGAAGCAGCCCAGCAAGCAACTCGTAAAGATCGCCACCCAATCAGAGCTGCTCAAGTCCAACAACCAGTAGATTTTAATGTGATTGATCGTCTAGATGATTTAACAAGACTGGTCAATGCGTTGATAAGAAGGTGGAGTAACAAGAAACAGACTGCAAAGTGCTTGAACTGCGGTGCTGAGGGCCACGTACGAAGGAACTGTAGAACACCGAAGGACACGGAAAATAAGACAGACGGTTTAAACTGATAACTCAGTACCTTGAGACGGAAAACCATCCCTAAAGTGCTGAAACTGCGGTGGTGAAGGACACGTACGGAGGAACTGCAAAACGCCCCAGGGCACGGAAAAAAAGACCATTTCCTAGCAACGACTCAGGAAACAAATTAGTGGCCATCTCGCGAAGCGGAATTTGAACGATAATGAAAAACCCCATTTTAAAACGCTCAATATTTCTGCAGTGAGTGGCAACAGTAATGGACAATTGATCAATGCGCATATCGATGGAGTTCCTTGCAATATGTCCATCGACACAAGAGCCAATGTTACCATTTAAAGATAAACTCATTTGGACGCCATCTTACGTTGCCATTCAGACTGTGTCTGGTGATAAAACCACAACTGATGGGAAGTTAAACATAAGCGTTACATTTGGAAATGTCGGCTAGCATCACACGGCATAGGTGACGCATGTTACAGATCCTTGCATTGCCGGCTTGGACTAAGAAAATACAATTATTCCTTGGACTTTAAAACAACAAACTGCTTTCAACATCTTTGGAAATTAATATCTATCAGAAGGGATCCTCATCTGGAAAAGCCGACGCCTTATTTGGAAGACCCTTCTCAGAAAGCTATCGATATCATAATAGGATCGAAGAGACAGACGGGCTCCTGAGTCCAATTCCACGACAAATTACAACATCAACAACGGCTGATCGAGACCTGTGGAATGATGACGAAGTCAGGAAACAGAAGCTGGAAAAGAGCTATATAAATCCATAACTGACTTAACGGAATCTTCAAACGGAAAACCTACCTAGCAGGACATTTCGATCTATAGTCCTACTGCAAAACAATATTGAGCATTCTGGGACTCACTCCACATTCGAAACGGCGTCTTATACCAGAACTTCGAATCAGATAATGAAAAGAATTTCCGACGGTAGCTGAAACTTCCATCTCCGGATTCTGGACGTCCATAAAAAACTATAGCAGCTCTACAGGAGCCACGTCGGAATAATGAAGACCTTGCAGAGAATTCGAAAGCGCATATACTGGAGCAACGCAAAGGATGACGTGCAAAAGTGGTGCCCATCTTGTGATCCTTGTGTGGGTCGGAAAGGACCGAAGAAACGCAGCCGAGAAAAGCTGCAACGTTACAACGTAGGATCGCCTTTGACATCCTAAGACTTCTGTAACGAACTGCTGATGGTAAAAATTACATCCTGGTTGTCATTGATTACTTCACCAAATGGCTTAAAGCGTACCATATTCCTGATCAAGAGGTTGTTATAGTAGCAAAGGTAATTATACAGCACTGGATTTCCAGGTTCAGAGTGCCTCTTCAGTTACATTCCGATCAAGGAAGAAATTTTCCCTCGGCTGTAATTAAAGAACTCTGCAAGCTACTAGGCATTGACAAAATCCAAATGGCACCTTTACATCCGCAATCAGAGGGCACAGTAGAGATATTTAATCGAATCATTCTTAATAACTTCTCGACTGTGGTTTCCAGAACCCAACAGGACTGAAATAAAAATACACCTCTATTTTTTACTAGCTTATCGCAGATCTGTCCACCAGACTACCGGCTATTCCTCATCTCAGAAGCTCTTCGGTCGTGACCTTCGTCTTAACGCAATTATTGTTTATGTTGTTTGTTATTGTATTGTAGTGTTTATTATTGCATTGAGGCTTTAGTTGTAAGTATGGCTTCCAGTCCAGGGATTGTACTGCCCGGGACATGCAGTCCTTGGGAAGGGGGCAGTATTACGAATTTTATATTAGATAGCTAATTTTGGTAGAGTTTTAATTAAAATTGTTGTATTTTTCCCGTGCAATGCAGCGTGATGCAAATTTTAAGAGAAAGCTATACCGGAAGAGTAAAAATACAGAAGCACGTGCATTTAACGTTGAGTGAAAGTTTATCTCGGCAATTTATATTTAAATTGAATGAAAGCAGTTCAACACAATGTTCGTTGTAACCATAATTCCACTCTTTTGGCTTTCAAAAATCTCGACAACCAGACATTACTAGAAGATTTCGGGGGCCGGTTAAAAACTATTTAAGGCCGAAGAAAGATGATCTCAGTTCATGTTTTGTTGCTTCTACAAAATGCTGTGAACTTGTATTTAAACTCACTTAGAACCGTAAGTTCGTTCTTACACTTTTTTTGCTTTAGTACTGAGCGACCTCTCCCGAGTATCATGTGACTACTTCATCTCAACTATTGTGATTTGTTCTGCCGTTTGCGCTGGACTTAGAATATTGAAGTCTAATATTAATGCATTAAGACTTAATTTGTACTATATAATTACTATTTATGATATTTTTAATTTCTCAAATGCATAGAAATGTTATTTACGGCATCAATTTTGAAATGCTATCCAGCTACGCGATGTCATAGCCATGTCCACGTGACAAACTGGCCACGCCCCTTCGCCACCTTTTATCCTGTCCTCCTGGTCTCACTCTGCTGCACTCATTCTACTTGAAGTGCCCTTCTATGGCGCACGAAGTTCTAAGAGCCGGAACACAGCATTAATTTTTCATGCTGATCTCGGCATACAGCGGAAGTTGGAATCTCAGTTTAGTTAGTTGCTTAGTTATTATTAATACGAGATGTAGTTCCGCGTGAACTGAGATAAATCGGATTAGCTTACTGTTTAAATGCGCTGAGCATTGCGTTCTATTTTAACGTTTTTAGTAGTTTGAAGTGTAAGTTCTAATCAAATTGCGTAATATTGTGAACACTTGTACGACTATCTCGGAGGAAAAATTCCAGAGTTCTGATATATTTCTTTTGATAAGAATAAATTTAATTAACCTCTTATCGGCTCGTGCATTCAATCTATTATGAACCTGTACGCACGCAACTATATTACATTGTTCTCGCCGTTTTCAAGCGATGCTGTAAACATTTAGAGGTCCATCATCCAGTACCTGTCAGCCATCGCTGTTCATTACCCATTTAGGAGAAAGGTTCACAAAATCTAATTTCAGCTGGTCTTTTACTTTAGCTCTTAGCTAATTTTTCCTCTTAACTGAGTCAAAATTTAGAGAAAGTGCACTGAAATCGTTAGGTTTTTGCGGGATTCACTAATCCGTTCTTTCTTAAAATTTAGTAAAGCATTGATTTTAAGTTGCTGGTTCCTGCGTTTTAGCGAATTTAAGACGCTCTACGAATTCCGTTTAAGTCAGTCTTACTTAAAATCAGAGCCAATGTGATACTGAATTTTGGTTTATTTTAAATCTGGTGCTTTAATGTTATATTCATTATTATCAGCTGCAATTTTTTATTCAAAGAAGTGGCTGGCTAAATAATTGGAAAACTGAGGAAAAGCACATTACAACTAGTTAGCCTGAGGAACTGGATGTATGCTTTCATGAGCACTTTCCTCTGGAGGTCTATCTCGTTTTTCTGTTATGGACGAAGTAATTGCGAGAAAAAGTGCAGCTATTCCATTCAAAAACTAGTAATGGAACCTGAATGAGCTACCATTGTTGCGTGGCTCTAACTACCTTGCTATTAATCTCCACTCTTCCAACAATCTGTCCAACCAAACATCTATCATTCGAGTTGTCTATCCATCGACAATTATGGATTCAATCATCCATGAATCCATCTATCCCTGCATATATATATACATGCCTCTATCTGCCGGTTTAACTACAGTTATCGATTCATGAATCCATGCATCCATTTGACCTAAAATTTATCCATATTAATCTTTATCTATGTTTGCATTCATCTATCTGGTCTTCCATTTATCTCACTTTCGGTTTAAATAACCCTTTTGATATTTTGCTTCAGGTTTATCGTCTCAATATCACACAATCCAATTTCAGTGCTTCAGCTTGAACGTTAAAACAACTATTGGAAAAAAAGTAAAGAAAGTACAAGAAATAAGAAAAAAAAAAGAATTCGAAAAACTCCGTAAAGGAGCCATAAACTCTGTGGAGCTACTTCAGATAATGTAAGGTTTTATTTTAACTAACCAGTTTTTTTTATTATTTTTACCTTTTCCATAATTTCTGCTTTCGTCAACATCCGTCACAGAATATAAATTAGTTTAAAATACAAATAAGCGTCCAGTTTTAAAGTTGATTAGAGAACGTTTGGCAGTGTAGACTGACCACTGATTTATTTTAGAATTTTGGCGTTGTAATTTAGCTGTCCACAAAAAACCAGAATTTGTTAATATTTATTCTACATGCTCTTTATCTTGGATTTGGGGTCAAAGAAATTTGGCTAGTCGCAAGTTAGAGGAGTTCTGTTTCTGCTAAGATAAACTCATCACTAAATTAAGTTGCGTTTTTAATCTTATACCCCGAACGAAATGCTTTAAAACATTCTTGAATTTCTAGTATTAATGACTCTTCTTTGAAGCATCAGAAAATATTGGCACATGTTTCAATTGAGAACATATACAACTAAATATATTATTGTAAAATTTCATCAACCCTTTGAACATGTATGTACAGCTGGATGTATTGTGTTGCACCGGTAATAATCTCTTCTAATTAATAATTAAGAATCCGCATATACGTTTGCATGTATGTTCCTAACATTGCGAATAAACGGCGGTACCTGGAGCCATTTATTTGCAATGCTAGGAATACATGCAGCCCTTCATCTGAACATGTGCACTTTAAAGCCCGAATTTTTAATTGCGAATTCGTTTTGATTTATTTTTTCTCGCTAATTCAATGAATTTTTGATCAAGAAACAATTAGCAGTTTAAAAGCGAACAGCGGTAACACAGACCGAAATAAAACAAGGCACCACAGTGTTATTTTTAACTTCAGGGCACCAAAGTGTTGCCATTCGGCAAAATGTAATGCCTTTTAATTTGAATTAACAAACTCCTTTATAAATAATAAAAATATTATCAATTTTTGTTATGATTTATATGATGCTTATATCATAAAATGCCCGAGGCGATCCTTAATGTAAATATTCCTTAAGGGCAGCAGTAATTAGTTACCTTGCTTGCTTTTGTTACTTATGTCTACTCTCAAACTGAAATTTCTAATTTTGTTTAATTATTCCCGGTAAAACATCTAACTTTTTGATTCGGAGCAGTTATTTGAATACGGGAATGCCAAAAGGAGAGATTGCACTGCCTAAGAGGAGGAATGCCTTCGTGAAGGACTTTCCGAAGGAAATGGCTCGTATTCAAGTTACATGGGCTAAACCACGAAAACTAACCGTGCAGCATGTCCGTTCGCCTGGGACTGGAACAAGGGACCTCTCGAATACGCGCTGAGCGTGCTGACCCACTACACCACCAAGGCACGCGAAGAAGGCGGGAGAAATACCTTATAAGTTTTTTATCGATTAACAAATCAAATTATCTGAAAGCAATAAACGCACTTCTTAAACTTTCCCGCTTTTTAACCTGATGAATTTAAATGAAAACGTATTTAGATCATGAGATGTCTAATTAGAAATCTTAAATGTTTCAATGTGAATTACACTAGCTGGACTTGCTAAAATCATTATTTATTTTTTCTTGTAGTTACTCAATTACTATTTAATGGGTTAGCCGCGCAAGCGGATAGTATTATAAAGTTTTAAACCTTTCTTTTGAATACTTGAATCGAAATCCAGAGTCATAAGATGAAAATTGAAAATTTTGTTTTCGTTTTTTCATGACAGTAGAAATACAAAAACAAAAAAGAAGGCGCGAAATCGACTTTCCAAAGAAATTCATTCATCTAGCTTTTAGCGGATAAAAAAAAAGAGGCGAAAGGGCGAGCGTGTGGTTTGGGAAGATGCAGGACGCATACCAATCGACCAGCAAGTTCCTCCAAGACAAGACCAAGAAAAAAAAAAGAGGATCAAGAGCAGAAGATCAGGAGGTTTAATCTCGTTGCCATGGCAATGCAGATGAAGACGAATCGTCATCCGCTTATCTGGCCGGTTTCCGAACAACACAGCAGGAAAAGATTCTCTACGGGTAGAAGCTGTGCCAATTCGGCCAGTTGCCTATCCCATAGTATCCGGGAGCGCGAAACGAACGAAGAAATAAGAGATTGGGAATGATCTGCAGAAGCTTCTCCGCTAAACTATCTCATCTTATCTTGTACATTTAAGGGAGGAACAAGAATTTACTCCTTTGAGCTTTTCCGATATATTCCAGATTCGGCGCATAATGTAACATTGCCTACAAAGAAAGCATACGCCCTGGCATCATCTATTCTTGCTCTTAGCAGAAACGAAAGTAAACTAGAAAGGCATTCGCAGTAAAGTCAGGTTTAAGTGCAAGGTGTTTTCATTGAATGCCTTTCGCAGATTAGGCTTTATTTGGGTAGGATATTCGAACACTTAAATCCCTATAAATCTTGCAAATGATCCGAGATTTGAAAACTCGAATATTAGAGTTTCTTCCGTTATTCATATCTTACGAATTCTAACATAAAATAGTTAAAGATTTTAAATAAAAAAATTCAGAAAGATTGGGTATGCTTAGCCAGGAAGAAGTACTGAAATTCTCGTGTCTTACGCATCTTGCGAAATATTTGAGATTTGAAAATTTGAATTTTAGCGTCCTAGAAACCCATCAAACATTTTAACTCAAAACTTAAGAAATATTAATTATGCTTAGTGGGGATGAGAATTTGAATCTCACGAAGTTTGGGGAAGATTCAAAAACACGAATATTAGTGGCCTTTTTTTTCATTAAAATTTCAAATTCTAATCTAAAAAATAGTGAACATTTAATAAAAATTTGTTACACTTAGCTGGAATGGAATATTCAAAAATCAAAAACTTTGCGCAATTAAAATTTCGAATATTAGCGCTTTTTTGTTATTCTAATCTTCGTATCCCATGACCTTGCGAAAGATCCGAGATTCGAAAATACAAAATCACAAATCGTTGTGATTTATTCATCATTCGATTCTTTCAAATCGTAAACTACAAAGAGAGTAAACATTTTAACTCAAGAACTTTAAAAAGATTACTTATTCTCAGTAGAGAAAGGATATTCGAAACATACGAATCTTGCGAAGATTCTCGAATCGAAAACATGAATGTTAACGCTTTTCTTTAAATTGGAATGAGTCGAATCATAACCTAAAAACTTGTAGAGTCATTAGATTTTTTTTTTTAAGATGTAAAAAATTAACAGTGCCCTACCCAAGATTCGAACATGGAGCTCTCGAATACGCGCCGAATGTGCTATTGTTACACCACAAAGGCACGCGGAAAGGAGAGAAAAACCTTATAAGCTGATTATTATTTTAACCTGAAATTTTGCAAAGATTAGTTTCATTAACTAGATTAGTTTCAGTCTCAACAACAAAAGCGTTCATTTAAAAAAAAGAAAAAAAGAAATGGCGAAAAAAAAAAGAGAGAGAACTTGATTGTTCCAAATTCAGTTCACCTGGATTACGTCTTGGAAACTCCACTTCTAATTTTATGGACAGAACTTAGTATTCCATCTGTAGTGTGTATCTATTTAAACTATATTTAAAGTGTTTTTGAAGCAAAGCAATTGTGAAGTAGCACTTTACTCTTTCTGAAACACTTGTTTTGATTTCTTGCAACGTTTGTAAAAATGTCAGATCCACAGTTTTATGCAACACATGCTTTAATTTCTGTTATACTTGCTTTGATTGCAGTGACATGTCAACAGATGCTTCATCTTGCTGAAAAAATCTCAAAGACTTCCATTTCCATTTGCTCGAATTGAGGGAATGGAAAGATTTGTTCAAGCACATTCAAGCTGGGCAAGAGACTCTATAATTTCGACTTAATTTCTAGATGCCTTAAAATTTATTTAATTAAAATTTTTATAAATGATATTTTATCTATAAGTAAAACACGTGGCGAATCCAGGAAAGGGATGCTACGAAGCTGCAGCCTCTCCCAAAGCTAAACCAGAATTCTTGATTTTTTAAAAAATCCCTATACCTCTTTGTTCTTAATCTACTTTTTTTAAAAGAAAGAAAGACGTAGCAACATTACTTTCCTCTCGAAAGCTAAAACAATTTCCGGTTTTTGTAATCATTACACGAAAAGTATTATAATGTCTTTTATGATTCTTGTTGTCACGTGAGTAGAGTCTGTACACATATTCGGGTGAAAGACTACGTTTTTCAAAATTTGATGGCTCTAGATTCCGTAGTTTTATCACAAAAGGAGGAAAATGCATACATATATGCAGATTCCTTATTATTTAATATCTTTAAAAATAATACAGGGCAGTGATATTTGGTGACAAAAATTGGGAAAACGATAAGCTGTGTATAATGAACAAATTTAAAATCCCATTTCGAGACTAATAACCCGTCTGGGGATAAAATTCCCCCGAAAATATCTACGCCAAACAAAGTTTGCTTTTTTGTCTATTTTTAAGTTTTACATTTACGTGTTGTTCTCATTCACTGATGGCCTCATTATTAAAATAAGTGTTATCGCATCCATCAAATTATTTCCGGGAATGATATGAACTTTGTATTAATATGAAAGAGAAATAAGTTTAAAGATATTATGAACAGTTCATAACCAAATTTTGCATTTTCTTAGTAAAAATTCTGTGAAAGTATTTATTTACATGTTTCTTGTGGCATTTATATTAAATATGGTAAATTTTACATCTGTCTACATCGGATATTTTTTCTCATCTTTTTAATATTATCTAAATAGTCGTGGATAAACGTGATTACATTAAGCGGCGCCTTCTATGTATAAATTGACCGCTCTTAATGTCACACGTTGGTAGAATGCTATTAACGTATACTTAGTTTATTGAAGAACAATCGCGTCTCTTGGCATTAGTTAGATACGTTTTATTGAGGGAAAGAATAATAACAAAAATTTCAAACAGTCGTGATTGTGTCCTTCTTGTAATCTTTCAGCTTATCATCATCATCTACAAGAGATATAGAAATTTAATATTATTCAGGTAAATAATAACAATATGGAAAAGAGAGTGAAAAGGATATGTTTGCATATTATCTCGAACTTAACAGCTTAACTGCAAACACAGTATTATTTATGAAATTAGAAGCTTGCGCCGTTTTCGAAATTTATTTTCATTACTAATTTTGTTCTCAAATCTTATGCAAAAATAAAATCGATTTTGTTTTTATACAAATTCCAGCAAATTAATTTACACCAAAAGAAAAATTTGGTGAAAAGAATTCTAAAACGGACTCACCAGGGGCCGAGCGATAAAGTCGCTAAACACTGGTATTTCGGTCCGAGGTTGGAATCCCGCTAAGTGCTCCACAAAGGCATCGTTTCCCTAACAAAAACTGTAAAATTTCAAAGTAGCATGAAGTGTACTGAGACCTTTCGAGGCGATCACCTCCCTAAGTTGATGACTTCAGAAAGAGGTTATTAGAAATAAGTACATAAATGTGCTACACAACATCTTTTCTCTAAAACGGAACTCTTTTGAAAGCCAGCCATAAATGTGCTACACAACATCTTTTCTCTAAAACGGAACTCTTTTGAAAGCCAGCCATAAATAACTACCTGAAGAGCGTTAGCTGTATTTAATTAAAAATAAATAAATTTTCAGCGTCCTAAGCGAACAAAAGTTATAATTAAATAATTTCAAGAAAAAATGCCTAAATTTCTTTAGCTGATCTTGTGCTCAGAATATCAAAAAAATCTAATTCATTCGAATATTTCTATTGGAATTAGTAATTTAAATAAAATACCCTAAAGAAACGTTTCTTTAACTATGGGTCGTGACCACAAATGGGTGGCAATGTTGGAGTACGAAAATTTAATTAAAATGAATGAATTTAATTACATAACTTGACATAATAAGATTAATATCTTACCATATAAATCCCAAAAGGAATTTGATGAGTTATCAAGTAACTCAAATTTAAAACTTGAATTTTCATAAAAGTCCTTGACAGAATTCTGGATCGAAGGTAAAACTGATTACCAACCCCCAATTTCTGGAATGGCATTAAATGGTCTTCTGCCGTTCAAGCACGGCATACTTACGTGAAAGGACTTTTTGAGCTCTAACGCTTTTTAAATTCAAATATCGTTAACTGCTGAAAAAGGATGAAACTGCTTCACGTTCAGCAGTGTTAAATGTTGTCCCAAAACTTAATTTGTTACGCAGCAATAAACAAGAAAATTGTGAACAAACAAGAAAAATGTCTCCAAAATTAATTTTTTATGCAGTATAAAACAAGAACATCGATTTCCGTAAAACATGATTTTCTTTCGTTAATTTTTGGATACTTGGAACAAATCATAGAATCATTTTTTAAAATGTATTTTGTTTACCAAAGAAATAACATGAAGAAACATTTATTTTTATATCTTTACTTTATATTTAATTTCTGGGCTAGCGAAAATATCTCGATGTAAAAAGCGGTCAAGTATGATAAGAAGCACTACTCTGATTTCGAGAGCTGTAGGAAACCCACGACTCTTGCTCTCTGCAATACGCAGCCTTGATACATCTCTGAAACATATCGCTCGTGTCGCCATCTGTGGGAATCTCGAAAACTCAGATTAAAGACGCTTAAATTTTCCATGTGACCGCTAGATGGCACTAGTAATTGGTACTGATTAAAATCTGGCAAAATTCTCCAGTTTTTTATGGTAGATTAAGTAGATATTTGTACTTATATATACATTTAATAAATAATTTTTTATAGTTCAAAATCAAAATTTGAAGTACGTTTTACTTAAAAAAAATCATAGTTAATAATCATAATAACTTGTATTTTTGAACGGATTTTATAGTCTAAAATATGCTTTCCCATAAAACAATAAATTCCTGAGTTTATTAAAAAAAGTGCCTTTAAATTATGCTTTCTTAGTTTTATGACTGCACACGTTTGACGATAGAACTTAAGACTGGTAATTGTTACTATCGTCATTATTATTATTATTATTATTATTATTATCTGCTGATTTTATTCAAGACACTTTTAACTTTTTCTGTTTAAGTTAGAGATCCACTAGTAAGCTAGTGGATCTAATAATCTTTTCATCGTTTTTTACCATATTTTGAAAGCACCTATTATTTTCGCGAGTATCTGCTTATCCTCCTCGATTTGACTGAAAACATATATATAAGAATTCGCTATTTAGAGTAGCTGGGATTCTAAATATGAGTATCTGCTTATCCTCCTCGATTTGACTGAAAACATATATATAAGAATTCGCTATTTAGAGTAGCTGGGATTCTAAATATGAGTATCTGCTTATCCTCCTCGATTTGACTGAAAACATATATCTAAGAATTCGCTACTAAGAGTAACTGGGATTCTAAATATAAGAGGAGAAACTGAATATACGCGTCAGTTTGGTTCCGAAATGAATGCCTATCATCAAGTTCTAGTGTAAATATTTAAAATGTAAATAATAAAAGAATGTTAATAATGCGAGACTTGCAAATCGATTTATTTTTTAATACTTTGATTTTCGATTTCTTGCTATTCCAACTATCGATTCATTAATTTGGTCCATGAGATTGTTAAATACTTTTTCGTTAGTTAAAAAACTCTTCATATTTTCACATTTTTAACTTATATAGAAAATATAGCGGAAAAAAATTCCATTTTTATTTTATTAATCTTTTTGCCCTTAGATAGAATCGGAATAGTTGTTGAAAACGTGTTTGATAAGGAAAACTCTAAAACTGTATTTATCAGAAGTAATTGGGGTGCATCAATTTTGAATACAATCGTTTGTCCTATGTTACACATGTATACGATAGTAATATTATTTTTAAGTTCACTTTTTACAAAATGGACTTCAAAATTTCTCCTTTAAGACTTTTTACTTTTATTTTTTTAAATCGTATATAGAAATAAAACGCATCTCTAATTATAAGAAATAATCGTAAAATTTTCATTTCAACCAATTATCAATTTATATGTTAAACCATGTTTCTAAGATAAAGTTACGAAACAACACACGAAGAAAATTAATTCAGAGCTAACTTTTTTTAAGAATACTTATATAGATTTAAAAAAATGAAAAAAAGAAAAACAGTTCATCTCCCCAAAAAAGGCTTATAATATTCCGTGAATAAAGGTTACAGTTTCAGAATTTCTTTTGATATATTGTCAAAATCATTATATTTATAGTTGTTAATATTATTAAAAAATGTCCTCATAGACTAGGAAAAATTCAAAATATTTCAAAAATTTTTCCTCATGTAATATATACAATTTTTTAGCTGATTTTTCTACAATTATTTCTTTTCAAGAACCAATTCTATATAATTAAAAAATATGTTTTGCGAAATATTTTTATGCCGCGAAAGAAAGACCTGTGCCTGCTCACCTTCGAAATCGATGGAATTTCATTTAAATTCTACGCTCAACTAAGATTGCTTCCTTGTCTAATTTGGAATTTTACATTTTCGTGTTTATTTTCCAACTGAATCATTAAATCGTCAGTTGCGGACACATTATTTGATAAATAACTCGAACGTCTCTATTTTTAAAACAAAGAATTTTTAATTTATGCATAAAAATTTATTGCATTTAAAAATGACCTAACACAGTCAGATGCGCTTTTAATTCAAAAGATATGTTTTTAAAATAGTTCTGATATATTATGGAAGGGAAAACTTAATACAAATTACACGTAACAAACCTGTGGCAAAATGAAATTAGTACTCAAAACTGGTACCTTTAGAAGGAATTTATAACGAAACTTCGAATCTGTACACACACACACACACATGTATATATATATATTCATGGTTTTAATTGAATTTCTATTCCTTGGAGATGGTGTATAAAAAAAGTTTTCTAATTATAAATTATTAATTTATACATATGGGAGCAAAAGTAAATAAAGCATTATCAGTATAATTTCAAAACAATAATTTTCAATATAAAAAATATTAGAAGTTAGATCGTTTTAAGGTTTTTTATGAGATCAATAAATTTGTAAGAAAGGCGAAAATAACGATAATCATATAAAAGGATACTAGATGGCGCCACTAATTATCTGATAAATTCTAAAGTTTATTCTAAAGGAATTTGAAATCAATTCTGAGTTAAACATCACGTTCATCATATTTATTACAAAACCAAAATTGGTATTTTATGTACCTGACATATATTCCATGATTCTGAGCTATAGATGAAATGTTCTACGGATACCTATCAAAAACGTGAAAGATAATTAACTATTTTTCACGATATTTTAAGTTACGAACAAATTTAATTCAGATCAATTCATCATAAAGAACAAACGCCTTCACAACTGAAACTAAAATTTTCATTTTAAAATTCAAATGCCAAATTTGATGTCTTGTCCTTCATTATAAACTCGCTTCATTTCCGGAAGTTTAAATAGGGTTTCAATCAATGGTTTCGGGGCTTTCGCTCCTGAAAGACAGGCGGCTCTAGAAGTGAAATTGTCAATATGTAACGAACTCAATATAAAAAGTCGGCAAACCTGTACAATAGTAACCTGGAAAATATGGATGGCAAAAAGTCTCCAAGATTCAGTGGCGGAACATAAACCAATAACGATAACGGAAGCTTAAGCGATTTATCTTTCATACAGCAATTTCCTCATGCAAAAGTTCTACGATTTTTAAACACGATTTTGCACTGATTTGCTTTAAATGTCACCAATGCGTTGTTTCACTTTTCATTCGAGTCGGTTGCCATTCGGTAAAATGTAAGCTTTATCTTTCAAACTGAAATGTGTCTGTTACGGATTAAAAAACTAAACTATTTAAAATCAATAGATGCGATTCTGACAGATATTATTTTTTTACGACAATTTCATTCGTGATATACCTAATTCAAAATATTCAATATTTTTATCGAATAATATTACATAGTTTTTCACTTTCCAAACAGACGGACGACATATAATGTTCTCTACATTAGACTAAAATTATATTAAAATCGCTTAGTGTCTTGTAAAACATTTCGCTCTTTTATTTGAGCCATCTCTACTGATAACCTCTACTGATAAACCATAATTAAACATTAAAAACACTCTTTTGGGTGAACGTCAAAATCTACACACTTTCAGATTGAAAAAAAAATTTATTTATATTTTATCAAGGCAATAAAAGCGATAAATTTGAAAAAATAGCAAAATGTTTTTATGTAAGATGTCCTTCAAATTTATGTTTAAAAAAAAATCTGATGAGGACACCACATGACTTCCTTGTAGGGCCTGTTAAATTATACATATTTTTTGCTCCTCTTCATTTATTTCCTCGAATTATTCTAATTTATTAACCGATATTTGAAGGCAAGTTGAAAATAACATCAAGAACTGCAAATTTTGAAATTAAATATCTCGGTCATTCCTTATCGTACGAGTGTCAAACATCTTGTATTTTTATTTTTTTTAAACAAGTGCTAAAACTTTTCCAAATATAAGTATATGAACAGGGAGACTGTATTAAAAGTTAGATATCGTTATTTGTCCTTTTTTTTAATATATAAATTTAGAATTGCCAAAACCTGAATATTTTGTCATTTAGAACACCTCTGTAACTGGAAGTATATGACTACGACCAGCGATTGCGAGAAATAAACACCGGCAAGGACCTTTAAGATGGGTAATGGGGTGGGTATATATATCCTAATTTAATTCTTGTCCTTTTTGATTTTGTTTTGCTATTTGTAGTATCACCTAATTTTTCAATTTTTAAGTAGTTTATGCTACTTTTTTTTAGCATCTACTATTGTTTATTTAATGTAAATTTGTTTTGAGTATGAATGCATGTAGGAGAAAAGAACTGAGCGCATTTCAGAGTAAATTGAAAAGACATTTTAAAATTTATGATGATTAATAAAGTGCAAAAAACGGTATAAAGTCTCAAATGGTTCACAGGAACGAAACATGTATTCGGAACTCATTAATCGACTGAGTTTAAGAGCTTTAAAACACTTTTTACTTGACAAGTTCTGTTTGAAGCGTTTAAACAAAGGATATCAATTTTTTCGAGCTTTGTATAGCACTTTCTAATTTTTACACTCTATGTGTTTATGATTATGATCAGTAGTGTTTATGATTTTCTTTGAATCACTTAATGTTTTTTAACTATGCACCCTTCAATACACATAATTCGGTTTTCGTTATCAATTTCAGGAAGATTTTTTAATCTTCGTGAAACTGATAACGAACAGGTGGCTTTTATATTTTTTTGAACTAAATTTAGATTTAATTTACATTCCAATATTTTTCTTCACTTTGAAATTATATGCTTATATATTGAAGACTGCAATAAAAAGGGGAGGTCCACGATTAGATGCTATAGCAGTCCTATATACGAAATTTCAACTTTCTGTGGTCAATCGTTTTTGAGTTAAGCGAGATACAAACGAAAAAAAAAATCCATTTTAGAATCTGTTTTGGAAGAAAGTGTCCTTTCTTCTGCTCGTGCGTACAGACATCAAGCAAAAAAAGTTAAAATGGGTTAGGGAACCGTCCAAATGCATATTTCCGTTAAAATATAAAACTCGAAATTTTGAGATTGCTATACTTCATTTTCTTCGTGCAGGGAAGTAAAAATAAATGTAAAAAACTATACTCAAAATTTAGTTTTTAATTTTTATTTTTAATGTGCTGTTTTTGTCGCCTATATGGGAAAAACTTTCGTGGAATAAATTTGTTCTTGCTACCAATTTAACTCTAAAGTTAAAACTTTCCAAACGAAATATTTTGACAGTCTCAACATTGTTTACTTTTTACGTCCCGCCAAATTATATACATAGGTGGAGGAGGTAATATTTTCGATTTAGGAATTCGATAGCGAGTTTTTAGTGAATAAGCAGATATTAGGATCCTCAGATCATGTTTTAACTATTTCTATAATGACATCTCTATATCTATGTATTATGCGTGTGAAGAATTTTTCGTTGATGATATCTCTTACATCAAAAATTCAAAAATATTCATTTTCTTGAGCTTTCTACAGTCATATACATAATTGAGTTGATTTTAGGTAAAATTGGACAACCAAAAGTGGTACCCAGGCAACACGCCTTCAAAAATATACGTATAATTTTGGTGAAATAAGGGTATGGTATTTTTTGCCCGTTTTTTTTACGGAATTTATACGAATAAAAAAGGCTGAAGATATTGTTGACGCTTTATCGTTACTTTCCACACGTTATTTTTACGAAAATCATACGAATCCGAATGTACTGAAAAAAGTACCGCTTTCTTGGTATATTTCATTCGTCACTTTTACGAATATTATATGAATTCTAAAAAGACTGAAAATGAAGTTTATGAATTCATAATATTTAGTGTATTTCTGGCATTTTACTTTGTTTTCCTTTTTCCACGAACATGTAAAAAAGGGTATGCATTTTTTTTTCAACAGCATTTTAATGTGCCATCAAAGTTAATTTTGCGTTTTAATCGTCTTTACATTTAAAATTAGTTTTCCTCTGGTTAAAAACCTCTACGAATTGGAAAACGATCTTGATATTTCATATAAATTTAAATTACTTTAATCAGTATTCTAATTCAATATTCTAGTATATATGAGTAAAATTTTTCAATGAATTTTAACATGTGAGCTAAATTTTTATATACATTTGCAAAAAATATATTTTCTTGATTTAAAGATTTTCTTGATTTCTTAATTTGATGACTTGATTCTCTTCAAAATAACTTATTTATTTTCTTACATCAAACTTGTTATTTTTATTCATATAAACACTTACATTAATTTACACAATTTAATTTCTTTTATGAAAATCTCATTACTCATTTAACTGTAATAAGTTGCATATTAAGTTTGTGTACTTACTGCATTATTTTATTAAGTAAGTGTTGCCAATTAATCTGGAACAAGACTTCCGAGAATCTTTCATCTCGAGGAATAAAATAATATATAGAGCAGAAGACGCTTGAAAATATTTAAGTTTTTGAACAATATTTTAACGTAGACCAAAGAGATATGCATCAGATCGTTAATTATAATCAAAGTTTATGCGCATTAGGTATGCATGAACGTAATCATTTCATTTATTTTGCTAAACTTCTTTTCGAAGCGCCCTGAGAGCAATTTTTTTTTTCTGTCCGCAAAATTTTACTTTTCAGAAAGCAAATCACTCATTTTCGGGAATTCTAAGTTTTACTCTATAGCTTGCATGCGATTTTAAATGCTGGAAGTTCCCACATATTTATGACCTTGCATAAAATAGCTTTTAATAGCTTTAATAGCAAAGATTCTGGGTCTTTGGCTGTTAGAGACATTGTGGGGGCAAAGGCTCCTCTGTGGTCATTTTGTTTACGACAAAACAAATATTTCCCAGCTGTGCCCTACGGCCATTTCTCTTTCATTGGGTTCTCGGAATCAGGAGCGTTTTCATCCACTGCTGAAAGAAATCAGCAATCAGGTCGTCCATAGAACATCAGTTTTTCATTTCAATAACAACGGATTTCATCGGTGAAGATTTCAGTTGATCTGAAGTAAGTGCACTTTCGTACTTTTCTATAATTATACTTATTTCAGTTCTTAATTACTATAATTTTTATTATTACTCTAGAACTCCAATTATCTGGACTATATAATGTCTGGACTGTATGAAAATTTACTGTTTGCGTCTAAACCAGCATGTTTGGTATTCGGTTTTAAAGTAAGAAAAATTTTAAACTTTATGCTCTCTTATGAAATAAAATACGGATAAGTAAAACTTTCTTCTCAAGAATAAACGTATATAGCGTACACAAAAGTGATTTAAAAAATTATTTGGATTTTGTTATAGTAAGGTTGTGGCGTTACTCCGAATGCTTGTTCCAGTTTGTCGGCATATTTGGAATTCTAATACAGTTTCGTGCAAAATATTACGGACTTCTCATATATTTATTGCTGAAATATGTATTGCTATGATGAAGAAGGAATTTTGGTATACTAATTACAGTTAATGGTATTTCCAAATGAGTCACATTTTAAGCAATATTAAAAATTTCAGTACTTTTCTTTGGCTTTCAATAATGCCTGAATTCTTCTGAGCATTCCTTTTATCAAAGACGGCAGTGCTCCAATAAGTCTTTGTCATAATCTCATATCTGAAATTTCTAGATCTTTTTCGAATCTGAAGATTATAGATGCAAAGTAATTTGTCAGTATCTTAGATGTATTACTTATCAGATTTATTTTTAAGTAGTTGGACTGAAGTCTCATTGCGGAGGGGGATAAAAGATAAAAAATCAAATTAAAAAATTTTTGATAAGCTTTGATTTAAAACTTTTAAAATAATTAATGAACTAAAAGATAAAAACTAATTTAGCATATAGTTTAGCTAGCACATAGCTAGAGATTAATTCTCTTCACAATTCATCTACAGTTTTAGAACACAAATAATAACAGCATGGGGCATCCATGACCAATTTATAAAAATTATGGCTGACGTGCTGGATAATTAATTAGATTAATAGATTTCACTAAAAACGCCCGCATTTTTCAATTAATTTAATAATACAGTAGTCTCTGCATTGAGTAAGGTATGTAATGGAAGTTTACAATATGATGGTATGAACTAAAATTTTTAAATACTGAATTGGAAATTTTTAAATAGGAAATACTGAGTGCATTTTATATGCGTCTTTGAAAATACATGAAGCGTGAAATTATTACAATTTTTCCTTTTTATTGTTTAGGTGCTGTTCTCAAAACATCGAATGAGAAGGATTTCTCATTCACAAAAATATCTCAAGACATAAAAGATTGGCTAAAAGGAGCTAGATATAGAAAAAAAGTCTATATCTGTTGAAATTGTTCATTGAAGAAAATTACGCCATTAAATCCGATTTAATGTTAACCTATAAAAAAACCTAATTCTTAAATTAATTTCATGTGTATTTCTTTTGCAAGTATTACAGTTCATAATACTTAACAATCTGAAATTTGATATTTGTAAATTAATGTGGAATATGTTCATATTAATTTTATAATTTAAATAACCCATTGTCATCATATGAGCGTAATCCAAAATGCACGGCATTTGACAACAAATTCATTTATTAAAATAATAAAGGATGAGCCAACTTCGTGTTATCCAATTGTGTGCTTTTAAATCATTTAATACCATAAAGCTATGAGATGTAAAAAAAATTGGTATGTTCACGTCAACACGTACATTATGTTAGAGGAAAAGTCGCATGAAATAACTATTTAAAAACTTCATATTATTCCTAAGTAAATTAAATTTTTAAAATTCCAGGTTTATGCAATATAATATAAAGAGCATATTCAGATAATTTTGAATTTGCATAATTTTATGAAACTATTAAAATTTTATGGATTGATTAGTTACATTGTAAAAATGAACTTTTTAAAAATACCTCGATAAAGCATTTCTTCTGTAGAGGTGAACTTTTAGCACTGATCTAATATATTTATAAGACTTAAAATTGAGAAAGATAAAAATAGTAGATTATAATGCATTGCAAGATTGACTGATAAATGTACAATTTTTACATATCATAATTATGTCTGTAACTATATGGCGAAAATTTTTAAAACAGAAGTTACTCGATTAACTTGCAGATCCTAATTAATAATATTTTCTTTCACATGCTATTGGTAGACAAAATTTTAACAAAGAAATATATATATATATGCGTATTATCTGAAGATATGAATGCAATATTTGAGATATTAAACATTCATTTCCAAGGAAAGTAAGTAAAAAAAAATCAACTTCGTAACTATTGGAAAAGGTAAATTTTTACAATATCCCTCCTAGTCTATATTAAAACATTTTAAGATTTAGCATATTAAAATAATCTAAATGTATGATGTTTTGTTCTGCGGTACAGTCGTTTAATGAATTCGGTAATTATCTGTATTGTAGTTTAGTATATAACTGTATGCTGCAGTTATTTACTAAAGTCAGTTTTGCTAAATAACACTTTAAAATAAATTATCTCTTTTCCCAAAGGACATCTTCTTAAACCAGGTAAATGAACGGTAACATTAATCGATGCACAACATAGAATTCAAGTTTAAGAAATTTATTGCATATTTTGCATTTGCGAAATTTGTTGCATATAAAAATATTCACTTTGAAATAAAATACGAAATATTAAAAGTGGTTTTTCAGCCTTTAAGTGTGATGTAATTTTTAAATAGAATTTTTTCTTTTTGCATTTATTAGTGCATTTAAATTTTCCAGTTACATATATATTCCATTTTGCCGTGCATACCTAAAAGGCGAATGTGTAAAAATTTGATATAAAAATCATATTTTCACTTTTAATCATAACGTGCAGAAAATGTTTGCATATATTTATATAAAAATTATGAGATTAAAATATGTACATTTTATGAAAAATGCAAGTATAAATGCATTAAAAAGGTAATTGAAGATTTATGCAAATTTTTTACCAAGAATGTGCATTTACGAAAGTTGATGGACGTAAATTTTTACCAAAAATCATCCGTATATGCGAAGAAAAAAATAGGGAAGATTTAGGTAAATTTCTATCAAATATATACTTTTTTGTACCGTAAAATACGGGAAAGATCTACGTAAATTTCTATCAAATATATACGTTTATGTACAGTAAAAGGTATACTGTAAAGGTACAGTCTATTTGAGAAATTTACGTATATGCTATAAATATAGGTAAATTTTTAGTAAAAATATAGGTAAATCCCTGAAATTTATGTGCATTATACGTAGAAGTTACGAAGGAACCGCAATCTTTCGCATAAATATACCTAAATTTTACGTAAAACTTACGTAAAAATATACGTAAATATCTACTTTTTTTTCCCTGGACACTTTTCATGATATTTTGACGTTAAACGAAACGTTTTTTAAACGAAGGGCCATTCGTAAATTGCACGTATTTTTCTCGTGCAATACACGAGTGCATGCTGCCTGGGTACTTACTTGAATCCCGTAAAGATCTGTTAAAACTACTCGGGCTTTGAACCCAAGAAGAGCATGAACTTGACTGTTCTGTAAAAAGGACGTTTACTATTCTTACCTTCCTTTACTGTAAAGTGGTTAGGGGAGCCTATGGCCCCGGGTTCAAATCCCAGAGAAGGCTTGGATGTTTGTAAGTGTATAGTATCTTTACGACTTGTGGGCATTTTAAGTATATGGCAAGCCGAAATGTGGTTTGTGGTAGGGAATAGGAGACACTCGGACCACGCCCCGTGCTGCTGTCTCTCAAAATTGGGTTGGAAGTAGACGTCCAACCTCTTTGAGGCTTTGGCAACCATTCTTCCGTGAAACACATGGACAAAACAACAACAACAACCTTCTTCCAATCTACATACATAGATAAGGAAACTAATGTTTTCCGTTCAGAAATTCGATAGCGAGTTTTGAATGAAAAAGCACAAATTAGGGTCCACATAACACGTTTTTATTGTTTTTATAATGATGTGTGTCTATATATGTATGACGATTTTTTCTTCCAAGATTTTTACTATAAATGTTTCAGTATTTTCACTATTTTCATAATGTTGTGAGTCTGTTTGTGTGACTGTATGTAAATGACGAATCACTAGTATATTACGGTTCCATTTAAAATTTTGAATTAGCTTCGATACTTGGCTCCTCTAAGATAACACATAATGTAAATTTGTAAATTCTGTACACAATTGTACCTTGTTTCATATTTCAGATTCTATTGTTATGCACTGTGAATTGGTAATTGTATTAGATTTCTATAGCATTTTTAGATTTAACTTTGGATGTAGAGCCTCTGTTATGATTCTATTGTTATGCACTGTGAATTGGTAATTGTATTAGATTTCTATAGCATTTTTAGATTTAACTTTGGATGTAGATTGCCTCTGTTAAAGCTATCATTGCCTAGAAGGTTTTGATCGAAATCTTGCATGAAATATGGAAATTAGTTAAATCAGTATACCTGTTTTTACAACTGTTATTGTATGGTCATGTTGCCAATTTGGTTTATATTTTGCAATGACTTGGTAAGTTTCTACAGCTAAGATTGAAGTACATATACCGTTGTTGTATGGTTTGATTGTCACAATTATGATTGAAGTATTGTACTGAACCACGATTTTTAATTATTAATAATATTGAACAGTTAAGGAAATGTTCTTGCTGTAGGCATTTGGCATTTGAGTATTGTTATGGTATTATCAATCTTTATTTCCTTTATTAAATTAAGGTAGCATATTTTATTATGCATTGATTTTGGTACTTGGATCCAATAAGATAACACATAGTGTAAGTTTGAAAATTATGTAATCAATTATAATCAGTCTCACATTTCTGAAAGCTCTGTTTTGCATTGTGATTTGGTAATAGTATTACATATATATTGTAATTTTCTATACAACTCTGATTGTAATTTATAATTTTGTATAACATATATATATTTCTTTTAATATGAATGTTAATTTTTTAAAGATTATGTGTCGCTTTTTGTTTTATTTTGTTTGATTCCAAAATTGCTTATGTTTAAGCAATCATTACCTTGAATGATATAATTGAAATCTTACATGAAAAATGGACAATATGCGCTTTACTGGTGTATTTGTTCTGTGATTCAAGATAATCTAGAGTATGCTTGTTAATACAAGGTTTCTAGCTATTTTAATTTTGTTTTACTAATAGTGGCTAGTTAGGTACGAATATGTTGTTGTTGAGTATAAAGGTTATCGTCGGACAGTTGTTCAATTTAACTCATTATCTTGGTTTAATATAAAACTATGGACCTCACTTGAAGTACCTGAATCTTCGTTTAATATATATATATATAT